>OY992539.1:197119171-197667279 GCA_963921195.1 Pegoplata infirma
AAAAAATAAAGCTAGTTTAGCCTATTGACATTTAATGTTATGGGTGAAGATGATGTGATGACGATGATGATGTTAATTTGGATGAAGATCAACCCCACCAACATTAAAAAAATATATATAGGAACATGAACATAAATTCAACTTAATACTGATTCATATATAATACAGTAATGGAGAAAATAATAGGAAATCATGGAATATGGAAGAAAATTGGGAAAAAAAATTATGAAAAAACTTACTGGCAAGGGAAGTCTCCCTAGTGCCACCCGCAGATCTTTATGAAATTGGTTTTATTTTGTAGAGTAGAAAAAATAATATTTTTTTAGCGGCCCAAATTTATATTTAGGGGTGAAAGGGAGGGGGGAAGAAAAGGTATTTTTTAAATTTTTTTGTTTATCTCCTATATTATGCAAAGAAACCTAGTCATGTTGCATACCAAATGAAAGGTCTTTGGAAAAGCTATCTACGTGTGTTAAGAACGTGTCCAAACATGCACAACTTTTCGTCATATTGAGAAAAATACCAAAATTTTATTAAATTTTTGTTAATACAAAAAAAAATATTAACTTTTTTGGCCCGTTGTTAGCACCACGAGATAGGTATTTTTAATACCTTTAATCTGATACCACATATGCCTATATTAATTTTGTTTAAAAAGGCGTAAATCGTAAAAAACTGAAAAAGGTCAATTTCCCCCCATACAAATCGACTACCCCTAAAAATGAGTTTGGGTCGTTAAAAAAATAAGTGTCGAATTAATTTTCGTTCTTAACAACATATCCAAATTTCATGAAGATCGGTGGGTGACACCAGGGGGACTTCCCTTGTGAGCTTAAACATCGCTTTTAATAGATTAAGGATTCTTAATTCTTGATTAGGAAATTTTCATCCTTTATTAAGGACTCCTGATAGCCGAACGTTTTCAAAAACATCAGAAAAGCCAAATTAAAATTAAGAAAACCTCAAATAAAATTCACAAAAAAAACTTAGTACAGAAAAGCATAATTAAAATTCAGAAAATCCATTTTGAAGACATGAAAAGAGTTGGCAACAATAAGAAAATACAACTCTGTTGGAAAAAAGTTAAAAATAGATTAACTTGAGCCAACGATAACATCTGGGTAACGCGAAAAATACTTAATTCTCATTTTCTCCGTTTTTAAAGTTCGTTTAAATAACTGATTTTAATTTGACAATGTTTTAGGGTGACAATTGAAGAGTGCTGATGATAGAAGGGTGGCTACTTCCAAAAGCTGACGACATCTACACTTAGCCTGTGTTGTTCATTAATTTTTTTTTCAGATTTTCCATGGTGCAACAAAAAATTATTCAATCTCAGAAATAATTATGTTATATGGACTCAAACCGAACTAAATCAGTTATAGTTCAATTTAATTTCAGAAAAGATCAATTGAAATACAGTAAAGACCAATTTAATTTTAGAAAATTCCAAATGGCTTTCAATATTTATAAGCCTACCAAATTTTCTCAAAGAAACCAAAGAAACAAACATATTTATTTTCCTCTCGTTTCACCCACCACTGTATGTTGCATGCTTTGTAAACATAAACACTAAATTAAACTGTGATCGAGCTCACAGACAATGTGACTGATTGTGTGACCGTCTGACCAATTGTTTGCCTGATGAATAAGTGAATTGATGAAAATGTCCAAATGGGGGATGAAAGTTGATTAACTGTCAATTAGATTATAACTATGTAATATTTTTTTTTAAATTGTAGTCTTTTTTTGGAAATATTTAATTTAAATAAATATTGTACAAGTGACTCAAACACAACTCACTTGTGATCATATTTTTAAATTTTAGTCAGAGTTAAATATTTAAAAAATCCTAAGTGAAAAGTTGAGAAAAGACCAATTGAAATGTCCAACGCGAATTCTGGAAAAAAAAAACTAATTAAAATTTACAAAAATTCAGAAAAACCAAATTTTAACTTGGAAGATCCCACAACAAATTTTTCTTTCTTTAGAAAAACCAATTGAAATTCAGAAAAACCAAATTTTAACTTGGAAAACCCACTCAACAAATTTTTCTTTCTTTAGAAAAACCAATTGAAATTCAGAAAAACCAACATTTAGCTTGGAAGATCCCACAATAAATTTTTCTGGGCATCCAAAAACTTGATAAATCCAAATTTAACTTTCTCGCTGCTTGGAATTAGAATTTAAAATTTTCTGAATCTCATTTGGAGAGGGTGTATTTAAATTTAATTTCATGTAGCAACATTTCTATTTCTTTCATAAACCTTTCGTTTTAGTTCCTGACTCATCTTTAAAGTCTCTCAGCTGCCGTATATTTCTCCAGAAAATCTTTATTTATATCAAACATCAAATAGATTTTTAACTTTTTATAGACTTCATCATTATAACCGCATCATAATTATGATGACGACGCTTTATAAATATAAAAGATCAATAACCCACCGGCAACAAGATTATATCGCCCATCTCAAAAATAAACATATAAGAAAATTATTTTGTTTTTAATGAATAGGGATGAGATTTCCATGCAAATGCATGTTTTTTGTCGATAGTCTAAAAATAATATCGACCAATTATCTTTCCGAATCAAGAAATTTGAGTTAAAATGGCATCGATTTGTTTTTGCATATTTTGACGAAAATGCATATTTTTGCATATTTTGGTTTTAAGTGCATATTTTGTGCATATTTCTAACTTTTAAGTGCATATTTTTGCATATTTTGGCATAAATTACCAAAAACACAAATTGAAATTTATTTAAATTTAATTAATTTTGAAAATAAGAAAAATTATTTTTTTTCTTTCAATTTTTTTTTATAAATTGTTTTAATTTTTAAAAAATCTTGCTTATATAAAGTTTTAAATGTTAGTATTTAAACCCGGCGTTACTTTTTTGCATTTTAAAAAGTTTTTTCCTATGAAAGCAATATTTTTATTACACATATTTTATTTTTTTAGTGCATATTTTTAGGTTTTTTAGTGCATATTTTCAATTTTTTAGTGCATATTTTAAGCGCATATTTTCGATTTTTTAGTGCATGAAAATCTCATCCCTATTAATGAATAATCATTAAAACATGCGAACAACGCGAATGAAAAGAAATCACTTGTTTAATTCTAGATTTTTGGCGCCATAGGCTTGAGACTAGAGATGGGCAAGTGAAGGATCTTGAAAGTAAGATCACACAAGCTAAAAAAATACGAACAAAGAAAGCATTCCAAACATACAACTTTGAAAAACAAACCAATTTTGATTCAATTGATAAAAAAAAATTTGAATAAAAAACATTTTTAATAAAAAATTTTTTTGTTGAAATTCAATTTCTGGCGAAAACAAATTTTTTTTGAACAAAAAAAATTTCCACAAAAATTTTTTTTTTTGGGTTAAAAAAAAATTTTTCTTTTTCTATAAAACAACAAACTTATTTTAATTCAAAAAACTTTTTAAAAAAAATATTTTGTGAAATAAAATTTTAGTCGAACGAAATTTTTTGTTAAAAATATTCCGCGAAAAAAATTGCTGAAATGCAATACCAAACTTTTCGAAGCATCCACAGGTATCATGTTAGAGATAAGGTCTTATCTGTGTCACACATTGGTCATGATTGCCATTTCAACAGATAGATGGACATCGCAAGAGTGACTTTAAATCGAAATTGAGATTCACGAATATATATCACTCTTCAATCTTAATTTCGATTTATATTTCCCCATAAATTTCAGAATAGCCTTCGATTTTTTCCCTTCTCTATTGCCAATAATTGCAATTCAAAAAATTTTTCGTTTTCAAACACTCCCACTTCATCCAAAAATTTGGAGTCACTTACCCATCTCTAGTTTTTATATAGAAAAGGAATATCAATTTATAACAAAAACAATAATAATAATAATAATAACGATAATGTTAAAATATTGAATAATATTTACCTATCATTATATTGTTTTTATTTTTACTATTTACTACAATTAACACAATGAGTCAGTCACATAATAACACGCTTCACTTAATTATTTATTTATTAAACATTTTCTTTTGTTAAAAACCCTAATTTATTAAACAGTTATAAAAAAAAAACACTTGTTAAAGAAAGAGGAAGGAGAAACTAAAGTGTTAAACAAATACGTCATAAAGATTTGTTTGGCAAAAGTCTACAAAATTTGCTGATATGAAATAGAGATTAGTCAATGTGGAGAATGGAACATTTGCTCATTATAGAAAAACGTAGTGATCAGGGCTGTAAAATTTACCAAAAAAGTACTTTTGTTGAACTTGACGGTACATTTGGATCCTTTTATATTTTTTTTTAGAAAATCGCAAATTTTCAAATATGTACCAAAAAACCCTTAAATTTCCAAAAAAAAAGAATTCAAAAAAAAAAATCCGGTGGAAAGGAAAGGAGAGTGCAAAATGGGCGAGTGAAAAAAAGGAAATAATCTGATAATTTTTTACTATAAAAAATTTCTAAGAAAATTGTACCAAATTTGTACCAAAAATTGTACAAAATTGAACCAAAATGCACTGTTGCCAATTATTTTTCACCTAAAACCTCTAAATTTTACACTCAAAAAGCGCTAAAAACCGCCAAAAAATTATTATGCGGGGAAAATTTAAAATTCTCCCGCTAAATTACAAAAAAAAAGCGCTGAAAACCGATAAACTTGGCGTTTTTGATTAAAAAAAGAAAAATTTAAAAAAACCTCCAAATCATTTTTTTCCGCGCAAATTGACTTTTCACTAAAAAAAGCGCTATAAACCACAAAAAAAAATTAGCGGGGAAAATTTTAAAAAATTATAAAAGATCTAAAAATTTTTCTAAAGGAAAAATTTCGCGGAACTTACAATATTTTTATACGAAAAAGTCTTAGAATATTAAAATTTTTATTAAGGAAAAATACGATAATTTTTCTAGAATAAAAATTTGGCAATTTTTCTAGACTAAAAATTTGAGAATTTTCCTAGACTAAAAATTTGGGAATTTTTCAATAGGAAAAATTTGGGTATTTTTCAATAGGAAAAATTTGGGTATTTTTCGATTGGAAATAATTGAGAATTTTGAGGAATAATTTGCGAATGTCTCTATATAAAAAATCTGACAATTTTTTAAAGGAAAATTTGAAAATTTTGCTACAGAGTTAAAATACCTCAATTCATCCGAAAAAAGTAGCATTTTTGACCTTACCCCTTTCGAATTTGAAGAAACTTGAAATATAGTTGGACCTTTACAAAAAAATTATAGTGCCAAAATTTTGGACTCCTGGTAGTTTTTCTTCCCTAGATATGAGGTCTTGAAATTTGGAAAAATCGTATATATTTGACAAAAGTGTTCTGACATAAATAAAGATAACTCGAAAATTAATAATAATAAAGGTCTCATTGAGGCTTAAAACAATAGGTAATTAGATAAACTTTAAAATTACTTTCACCAAGATTTTTTTTGAAAAAGGTCAAAGGTCATTGGTTTTAACCTTAATTTTTGAGGAGCTATATCTCAAAAAAACGGTATTTTTAAAATTTTGGAAAAGATATGTGTTGTAAAGGATCACCTATAGTACTTAAATTTTAATTTTCAGTATGGAGACTTCATTGGAACTTTTATTAAAGCGGTATTTTCCCTCAGAAAAAAAAAATATTTTTTTTTGTTGGTACCAAAAATCAGTTTTCTGAATGTTTTTGGCGTACTGAGTCCATATAATGGGTGATTCAAGTAGAGATACTTTTTTCAATAGCCTTTTTTTGACAGACTACGTGTGAGTCGTGTCATGCTGTCATGTTATTTTTGTTTTGTATTGTTTGGCATTTCATAATGGAAAGACTTACGCCTGAACAACGTTTACAAATCGTTCAACTTTATTACGAAAATTTACGTTCTGTGAGGAATGTGTTTCGTGCAAATTTTGTTCAGCGATGAGGCCCGATTCTGGCTCAATGGGTATGTAAACAAACAAAATTGCCGCATTTGGGACGAAGAGCAACCTGAAGAGATTCAAGAACTGCCACTTTATCCAGAAAAAACAACGGTTTGGTGTGGTTTGTGGGCCGGTGAAATCATCGGTCCATATTTCTTTAAAAATGATGCCGGTGCGAACGTAACCGTCAATGGCGACCGTTATCGTGCCATGATAAACGACTATTTGATGCCTGAAATTGAAGCTCGTGATCTCAGCGACATTTGGTTTCAGCAAGACGGCGTCACTTCCCATACATCGCATCAATCAATGGATTTATTGAGAGAACACTTCGGTGAGCACATAATTTCATGTTCTGGGCCGGTCGATTGGCCACCAAGATCGTGTGATATCACACCGTTAGACTTTTTCCTGTGGGGATATGAAAAGTCTAAAGTTTATGCGGACAAACCCGCTTCGATTCAGGCCTTGGAGGAAAACAGCACGCGTGTCATTCGCCAGTTACCAGTCGAAATGCTCGAACGAGTCATCTGCCTATAATTTGAAAGCTGAATGAGACCTGTATTATCATTACTTTTCAAGATATCTTTATTCATATCAGAACACTTTTGTCCAATATATACGATTTTGCTAATTTTCAAGACCCCATATCTCGAATACTGAATTGACTAGAAGCCTGAAAAATTGCCACAATCTCTTTTTTGTTAAAGTTAACCCCAGTACTTAATTTCATAAAATTTGGAAGGGGTGAGTTCAACTCGTCGGTTGAATTGAGGTGTTTTAGCTCTACAGAAAAAGTATCATGCAAAATATCATAATGATTCTTTCAAAAAAATCTAAGAAGAAGTTTGGTAATAAGAAAACTGAAAAAGAAAAGAAAATAATGTTTGATTTTTTCTAGGAAAAATGTCCACGAATCTCAAAATTTTGTATAGAAAAATGTTTTTGAATCATAGAGTTTTTTATAAAAAAAAATTCTCCGAGTCTTTAAATTTTTATATAGAAAAAATAAAAAAATTCTTCAGGAAAAATTTGAAAATTTTTCTATAGAAAAAATAAAAAAAAATTCTTCAGAAAAATTTGAAAATTTTTCTATAGAAAAAATGTATTCGAATCTGAAAAAAACATAGATTCAGTGTATTTTTCCTATAAAAAAAATCTCGGAAACTGAGTTTTTTTTCTATTTAAAATGTCTCAGAATCTAATAACACAGTGCAACAACCAAAATCAGACTGAAATGAACTAAAAACAAATAAAAGTTGACATTTTCCATAACAAAAGCTTCAAGGATTTTTTTTAGTTCAGCGCTAGATTTGTTGTTACACGCATTTGAAGTTGGTGAACTTTCACTATAATTATAATGAAAATTGCTTGAAAACTATGTAGGGCGTATTCTTAATTTTGTAATTGTCTTTAAATAACAATCATACGCAACTATGCACAGTGATTTATTTTTAATAATTTGGATATTCAGTAAGTATGTACTGGACCGATTGCAGCGAAATTCATAACGGTTATAGCTGACGTAATTTCGAGCATAAGTTTGGACGCTGGACCTCACATGTTCAACAAGGGCTTACCAGGGGCCACTACAATAGGACATGTTTATTACACAAAAATGAAAATGCCTTTGCATGCATGTAAAAACTAATCTAGCGCTGAACTAGAAAAAAACCTTGAGGGTTTTGTTAAAAATGTCTTCCTGGAATACATTTTTAAAAATTTTCTATAGAAAAAATCATAATAAAACAAGTAAAAAAGTTAAATTCGGCCTTGCCGAATGTAGTGATACCCTCCACAATTTCAAAAAGATTAGTGCAAAAAACTCTATTTAAAAGAAAATTACTTTTGAAAAAAAAAAAAATCCGCGAAAAATAAATTTTGGTAAATAAAAATCCGCGATTTTTTCTTTTTTTGTTCAAAAAATATGTTCGTACTTGTTTAAACACCATTTGGTGCTCAATTATGTTCACATTTGTCAACCAGCAGCCGAATTGAAGCATTTTGTATTTTTAGGTTATGTTGTGTCCTTACATTTATGTTGTGTTATTACGTTTTCGTTCATAACTTTTGAACCGCTGAACCGATTTCGCTCAAATGCAATACCAAACTTCTCGGAGAACTTCCAATAAATATGTTAAGTTTCAGTCAATATTTTGTCCGTGATCACCATTTCCACAGACAGACAGACGGACATCGCTAGAATGTCTTAAAACGATCGGGGATCATGAATATATATTCTTTATGAGGTCCCAGACCGATATTTCGAACGGAATGACAAACTTATATATACCCTCTATCACTAAGTGGAGGGTATAAAAACACTAAAAAACCATAACTAATGATTCAAATCCGACCTGAAGTTCCCTGCAAAAAAAAAGATGAAAAAAAAAATCCAATCGGCCCATGTTTTAACTGGTTAACCAATTTCTGGACAGCACTGGTGTAGGGTATAGACATCAAATTGGCCCTAACTAAAATTCTCAAATACCATCACTGATCTGATTACATGTATTCTAAAGTGTTTACGAATATGACAATATTGATAAGGAGAGTAACTCTCTTTGGGACAATTAATGTCGTTCTTTTTTAAAACAACAAAGCATGTGTTTCAATATTGATTAAAGATCAATGCAATAGTTGTTTTAATTTTTTTTGTTTAATATTTATTATTTCTTTGTTGTTTTTGTTGCAATTTGATAATGTTTACATTTTTTAATGTTTTTTATTTATTTTGCGTAAATAATAAACAAGTTCTTTATATTCTATTTTACTTATCATTTTCAATCTTTTTTTATTGTTGCTAATATTTGTATGTTTAATTTTGGCTCAAGTCTTAAAAAATGCAAAGTTTGTGTATTTTTTCACAAAACAAATTTTCTTTTATTACTCTTAATAATATAATGATTGTGCTAAAAAAAATAATTTGTATATTTTTTTGTTCTTGCCATTTGTTCGCTGTCTCTCAATTATCTTATCTAGGTGATCTTGAAGAAAAAACAAATAATATGACAAAATTTTAAAAATACACTTTGAGAAATTTTTGAAATAAATTCGATTTTATTTATTTGTGTCATTTCGATTAATATACATACCTCGAATCTGAGAATCTGATAACTTTTTAATCTCAGAATCTGATAACTTTTAAATACGAAAAATGTCTCAGAATCTGAGAATTTTTCTATTCGAAAAATGTATCAGATTCTGAGAATTTTTCTATACGAATTTTTCACTACGAAAAATGTCTCAGAATTTTAGAATTTTTCTATACGAAAAATGCCTCAGAATTTTAGACTTTTTCTATACGAAAAATGTCACAGAATCTGAGAATTTTTCTATACGAAAACTGTTTCAGAATCTGAGAATTTTTCTATACGAAAAATGTCTCAGAATCTGAAAATTTTTTTATTCGAAAAATGCCTTAGAATCTGCCAATTTTTCTATACGAAAAATGCCCCAGAATGTGAGAAATTTTCTATATGAAAAATGTATCAGAATCTGAGAATTTTTCTTTACGAAAAGTGTCTCAGAATCTGAGAATTTTTCTATACGAAAAATGTCTCATAATCTGAGATTTCATCTGTAGGAAAAATGTCTCATAATCTGAGGATTTATCTGTACGAAAAATGTCTCAGAATCTGATAAATTTTCTATACGAAAAATGCCTCAGAATGTGAGAATTTTTCTATACGAAAAATGTCTCAGAATCTGAGAATTTTTCTATACGAAAAACGTCTCTGAATCTGAAAATTTTTCTATACCAAAAATGTCTCAGAATCTGAAAAATTTTCTATTCGAAAAATGTCTCAGAATCTGAGAACTTTTCTATACCAAAAATGTCTCAGAATCTGAGAATTTTTCTCTACGAAAAATGTCTCAGAATCTCAAAGCTTTTCTATACGAATCTGAGAATTTTTCTATTAGAAAAATGTCTTAGAATGTGAAAATATTTCTATACGAAAAATCTGTCAAAATCTGAGAATTTTTCTATACGAAAAATCTCTCAGAATCTGAGGATGAATAAGTAGTGAGTGAGTCGTAAGTATTAAGAATTTTTTTTCTGACGTGAGTACACAAAAAAAAAATCTGACACGCGCCCCTTTCTAGTTCCAATTAGGGAATCGTATACATTTAATAAATATTACGCACAATCTTTTATGTAGAAAAGGTTAATTGAATAAAAATTACTTGTAAGTTTATAATGCCTTAGGGCATAAGTACATGTTACCAAATTTTAACATGTTTTTATTACCAAAAAAGTAAGAAAGTTATAGTCGGTCAAGACCGACCGTATGATACCCTACACCAGTGTTTTCCGGAAAATGGGTCCCAAGTCCAAACATGGACCGATTGGATCTGTCGTTGTTAGATTTTTATTTAGAAACAAAAGCGAACTGTGTCTTAGAAACAAAAGCGAACTGTGTCTTTATCACGAAGGTACAGAGAATGGCGTCAATGTGCATCACTGGTGCTCTTCGTACTACACCTACGGCTGCATTAGAAATCCTCCTTCACCTGATACCCTTGGACATATTGGGTAGGCAGTATGCAGCTGCGTCGGCAATTCGACTTAATAGCACGCTGCAATGGAGGAGCAGCGATTGTGGCCATAGCGCGATCTTGAAAAAGATAACAATACCACAAAATGTGGATTGTGCTCCCTCTTTGAGCCTTTTTGAGCGCCACTTTACCACTATGATACCATCCAGGGAGTCTTGGATTGGGGATACTCCGGGAAGAGGAGCTACCATAAATTTTTACACAGATGGATCGAGGCTGCACGA
Source organism: Pegoplata infirma (assembly GCA_963921195.1). NCBI lineage: Eukaryota > Metazoa > Arthropoda > Insecta > Diptera > Anthomyiidae > Pegoplata > Pegoplata infirma. The sequence continues at coordinate 197,129,866 of OY992539.1, forward strand.
ACAAGTGGGCTTTGGGGTCTATTCGAAAGAGCTTGGATTGAGCCTGGCTCGTAGATTGCCAGATCATTGCAGTGTTTACCAGGCAGAGATGCTGGCAATAAAGGAAGTGGCTGACTGGTTGAGCTGCAATGTCTTGTCTACAACCGCAGTCAACATCTATACTGACAGTCAAGCCGCGGTCAAGTCCCTGGATTCAATGTTTCTGAAAACAAGATCTGCCCTTAACTGCCGCACGTCTTTAAATGAGATGGCCAAGCAGTTTAACATACGACTCATATGGGTCCCAGGGCACATAGACATTCCAGGGAATTGCAAAGCCGATGAGCTTGCAAGACTAGGAACTACCTTACAGGTTCCAACAGAATTGGAATGTGTTGGTATGCCTCTAGAAACTTGCAAGCAAAACCTACGGCTTTGTTCAGCGACGGAGACTAATCAAAGATGGGCAAATGGATGGACGTGTGAGACACCACGACTGATTTGGCCTTCTCTTAATCAGGGGCGCACAAGTGAGCTGATATCGCTTCCAAGAGGAGAGATTTCGACGGTGGTTTCTATAATTACCGGACACTGTCTTATAGGGAAGCACGCAGAGCGGTTAAATGTGCCGGCGAATGACTTTTGCCGAAGTTGCATGGATGAAGAGGAGTTGGAAACTATCGAACACTTTATTTGCCATTGCCCGGCACTTTCTGGTCAGCGACTTGCTTCACTGGGATCTAGGGAGCTGTACGATCTTTCTGATTTGTCGGATGTCAAAATTCAACATCTAAGGAGTTTCATAAGAAGCTCAAACTGGTTTAACGACAGGGACTAGTAGGGAAACCTATTACGATCCCGTGGTATCACAATGGACCTCAGAGTCTACGTGTGTTGACGTAAAACGTCAGCAGCCACTTACAACCTAACCTAACCAAACCTAACCTAGATTTTTATTTAGTGTAGAAAACACACACAGGTCAAATTTTAGTGGAATTGGTTTATTTTTTTGTCAATTGACCGATTTAACTGAATATCGGTCCAAAATTTTTATATGGGAGACTAAGTCCAAAAATGGTCCAATTATATTTCGATTTGGTAAGGTTACTAAACTAGGGTTATACGTTTAAAACCTAAAAATAAAATTTTTATCAAATATTTTCATTTTTATGAATTTTGAGGGAATTATGTGAATATCGGGAAGGTGGTTTGTATGGGGACTACCAGAAGGACTAACTTGATTTCTTTGAAATTTGGAATAGTGATTTCTGCATACAAAATTTGATTACCTGCTTAATTTTATCTATTATAATACGGTTATTAGAGTCATTTAAGCCTAATCCAAAGAGGGCGTTTGTATGGGGGCTAAGGGTTAACATGGACCGATTTTCTCCAATTTCAATAGGCTTCGTCTTTGGACCAAAAGAGGCTTAAGTTTTTAATTTCAAGTCAATTGATTGAAAATTGCGACCTGTATCAAGCTTAAACCGATAGATGGACAGACGGGCGGACAGACGGACGGACGGACATCGCTAAATCGACTCAAAAAGTAATTCTGAGTCGATCGGTATACTTAAAGGTAGGTCTAGGACCAATATTTCGGGTAGTTACAATCATCAGCACAAACTCATTATGCCCTGTACCACAGAGTCTTCTTCATCGGAGGAGTTTCAATTAAAAAGTTAATTGAAAGCGCGTTTTTGGTGGTTAAAATTCGTTTTCAATTCTTTCTGTGTAGAATCTATGAATTTTAATAGATTTTCTACGAATGTAATTTTAATACGTAATTTTTTGCTTAATTTTTATAAATTCTTTAAAACCTCACAGCTCCCATCCTCAGATTTCAAACGAAAATCGTTATTCAGTCAAACTCGGTTATAACTAGAGTTTTTCACGGGAATTCCCGGGACGGGATTTCCCGGGAATTCCCGTAAATTTTCAATCCCGAAATCCCGGGAAATAGAGCGGGAATTCCCGGGAATTTTTATTTCTTTGAAATTGTTGATTTTTCGACTTCTATTGATTATTTTGAATGAGATTTTTCTTGATAATTGATGGCAGAAATGTACGCAGAGACCAGAAGGGCTTAAAAATTATTTCAAGAGAGACCTTCTAACTAAAAAATGTCATAAAATCTGAGACTTTAGAAATGAAAAAAGTCTCACAAAATCTAAATCTTCAATAGGATATAATTATCAGAACTTGATACATTTTTTTAGAAGCTGAAAAATTTTGTTTCTAAGACCTGCATTAGAAAAATTTTGCAGTATGATTATTTGTTTCTGTAGAAAATATTTATGTCTCTATCTATAAAAAATTAACTGAGATGAATTAGAATAAATGATGAATTTTTATTATTACAACAGATAAAACGATGTGAAATTACATATTCCCTTAAAAATACTTTTAAAAGAATTTGGCATATTTGGGCCTTTTTTCTCAAAACTGTTTTTTTTTGCTCTAAAGGTGCTAAATTAGATTTTTATGGTGTTAATAAACATTATAAATAGTGTTATCGCATTCATGAGGGTTTTATATATTTTTTTGACAAACAATTTTGGTTTTAAGTTTTTGCGGGAATTCCCGGGATCCCTGGAAATTTAAAAATGAATCCCGCTTTCCCGGGAAATGAAAAACTCCGGGAAAAGAAAAACTCTAGTTATAACGAATTCTCGGTTATAACGAACTAATTCTAAAGTCCCGACGTTTTAGCATCAAAATACTTCTTTTATAACGAACTCGGTTATAACGAATCCTCGGTTAAACGAACTGCTTGTTATGGTCCTACGAACACAATTTCATGCATATTTACCTTTTTATAACGAACTCCCATAAATATTTTTTAATGTGTGGCAATCATGTTTATCAAACTAACAATAGGTTGGAATTTTTTGGTTTATATTAAGGGCCTAATTTTGTAAAACGCAACGCGGCTATTTACCTCGCGTTGGACAGTTTTCTATTTTGTAAAACCCGGGGGCTGAACAGCTGTTTTTTCGCGTTGACTTACGTGTTTTTAGAACAAATTGCATGGAAAATGGAATTTTGTAAAACGCAAGAGAGTTTTTTTCATCACTTGAAATGTCAAAATGATCACTTGAAATTTTGGGGCGTTGATGTAACAAAAATGCTTTTAAATAGCAAAATATAAGTTTATAATGTTGGAATATGTAAACATACAAAAAAAAATTTAATAAAATTTATTAATATTTTTGATAATTTCTTCTCAATAAGTAGTTAATTGACGAAAAAACATCAAATCAAACAAAATTTGATTAATTTTTTTGGAAATAAAACTAGGTTGATAAAAAATATACCCCGCGAACTTCGCTTATAACGAACTATTTTTACTGGTCCCTCGGAGTTCGTTATAACCGGGTTCGACTGTATTACATTTTTTACAATATCCACCAAAATATGTGTATTTATAATAAAAATATATATTCCGATTAATTCCTGTTTTAGTTTATAAATTTATAAAAATTATTTATTATTTGAACTATAAATTCTATTGAGAAAGTTTACTCCAGCTCGAGGTCATATTTCTTTACTAATTTACTAAATTGTCAATTTGTTAAATACTCTTGACAAGATTCCGACAAGATCGACCCACGTGTCGAGAAATAATCTTACCAATCTTACGAAATGATCATACCAATCACATTAAAGCAAACAACTTTAGAAAGTTTCTTTGAAATTGTTACTCTGACAAAATTATAGTAATGATAAGTAAAGAAATATGTCCCCGAGCTGGAGTAATCTTTTATTATATTTCGATTAGTTTTAGTATTAAAAAATTAAAATTGTTTTATTCGATTTTTTAAAATATGTATTATATTTTGAGTTGGGTTATGCTAGCTCGAGGTCATTTTCCTTTACTAATTAAAACTATGATATTTTCATAGAAAAATTTTCAAAAAAAATATTTTTCTCTTTTAAATTTATTTATTTTGGTAATTTTTTGCACGACTTAACCGACACGTGTTTCGATTGCGTTAAGATCTTGTCAAGGCTATATAGCAAAATATAAAAATATTGTTAAATCTTTTTATTAATTAATTAAATTTTAAACTCTCCCTCTTTTTTCTTTACAGTGTATAACGGGGTTGTGCATAATTTTTGGTTTGTTTATTATGATTTTTTTCGTGTGTTTATAAAGTAAATCTACAAAATCTCCCAAATCTAAAATGATAGCAAAAATTTATATAATGAACAACAAACTAATAATGATGACTTTTATAATAATGACAACAGCTACTACCAGCAGAATAGAGCAGCAGCAGCAGCAACAGTAACAGCAACATATTAAAACGTTAAATTATAATAAAAACACAAGTCATAAACCAAACGTTGTTGGGACTCTCTGGGTATATTAAACAGCAGTCAACATTAATATTTTATACGTAGTATAAAGTAAATTGAAAAAAAAAAACCAAAAACAACATGATATTAATAAAAAGAACTTCAGTCTAACGACAGCAAACGACCCTGCGACAACGACGACGCGCATCGATGAATACGCGGTAACACGGAAAATTAAAAAAAAAAAAGTGATCAAGCAGTGGAAAATTAAAAATAATTTAAATTAACGAATTAAATAATAAAAATTTCAAACAGAAATTTAAAATTAAAATAAAAAATTATAGAAAATATAAGAAAATTTTCAAAAATTAACTAAATGAGAATTGTAAGATCTTTTACAAAAATTATAAACTTAATGAGGATTGCTAAGAAACAAAATTCAAATATAAAATAATAAACCTAAAACAGTATTAACAAAAACATTAAATTATAAAATTAAAATTAACAAGAAAACAGTTCGTTACCTAAACTAAACGAGAATTATAAGAAATTAAATTTAGAAATCACCAAAAAACTTGCAAAATTGGTATAACAACGGTTGCAAAAGCTTTATAAACATATATTATTTAACCCAATAAGAATTGTATTATCTCAATTTCGGACATATCAACAAAATTAAACCAAATTTCAAAGAATTAATAACATAAACTCAACGAGAATTGTAACATATTAATCACAAAAAAAACACAAAAATAATCCAAAAATCAATCTCAAAACATTCCAAAACTAAAATTATTTAAACCAACGAGAATTTAAACATTAAAATAAAAAAACATATAAATATTAATTAATATGCAATCTTCAAATAATAACGGTTCTATCCAGCTTTCGGAAAATCGTAAACTTTTCAATCGTATTTTATTGGATCTATTAATATTCATAGTCTTAGTCATACCCATAGCAGTATGTGAATTTGCCATTGAACCCTATCGAAGAGGCTTCTTCTGTGATGACGAAACGATACGTTATCCCTTCAAAGGAAATACCGTTACTCCGGTAATGTTGGGTTTTATCATCGGATTACCACCAGTATTAGTATTGATAATAGGAGAATATGCTCGTAAGCACAATACCGGTCAATTAAATAATATCTCATTGATATTTGGCCGCAATATACCTACTTGGATGATTAACTGTTTTAAGCAATTTGTATACTTTTGCTTTGGCCTGCTGCTAACATTTGATGCTACCGAAGTTGGTAAATATACCATAGGACGTTTAAGGCCCCATTTTATAGCCGTCTGTCAGCCACAACTATCAGATGGAACTACCTGCAGTGATGCTGTTAATCAACATAGATATATAGAAAATTATTTTTGCATGGGTTCTGGTTTTACTATACAAGATGTTAGACAATCTCGTCTTTCCTTTCCCAGTGGCCATTCCAGTTTAGCTTTCTATGCTATGGTCTATATTGCCCTATATCTACAAAAACGTATGCATTGGCGTCGATCAGATTTAACCCGTCATTTTATACAATTCACTTTAATTATGCTGGCCTGGTTTACCGCTCTCAGCCGTGTTATGGATAATTGGCATCATTGGTCTGATGTTTTATCGGGCTCTCTAATAGGTGTTATTGGAGCTTTAGTTACTGCCAATTATATTAGTAAATTTTTCAAATCCACTTATCCCGATTTTGGTTCTTTAAGACTGCCTGGTTTGGCGAGACAAGATACTTCGGCCACATTAAATGAAGTATTGGCTGCAACACCGCCACCTTATACGATTAATCAACCAGTGACGGCATTTTCTAATGAACAGTATTGTACAAAAGTTTGAGTGTAAAGTTTGTTAAATATTTGTTAAAATTGTAAATATGTTAAATAGTTTAACTAACCAAAATAAAAATAAACTAACCCGCCTAATGTGTAAAACGTTAATAGCATTTAAAATATTTTTAATAAAAACAAGAGAAAAAAGTACATTTGCAAAAATGTACTATTTCGGTATGCTTTCACAAAAAATTTATTATTTCTAATAAAAAAACAATCATTAAAGTACTTTTTTCAAAAATGTACTATTTTGGAACTATTTTACAAAAAACCAGACACTATTATAAGTTGAATTCTTACAAAGTACTTTTTTACTCTTATAAAAAAGTACTTTTTTACTCTTATAAAAAAAGTACCTTTGTAGACATTCTAAAAAAGTAATTTTGTAATGAGTACTTTTGTAACATTTTCAAGAAAATGTACAAATTTGAATAAAAACAAGAGAAAAAAGTACTTTTGAAAAAATGTACTATTTTGGTATTCTTTCACAAAAAAATATATTAGTTTTTATAAAAACAATAGATCTAAGAACTTTTTTCAAAAATGTACTATTTTGGAACACTTTTACAAAAAACCAGATACTCTTATCAATTGAATACTTACAAAAAATGTACATTTTATTATTTAAAAAAAGCACCTTTGTAGTCATTCTAAAAAATAATTTTGAAATGAGTACTTTTGTAACATTTGCAAAAAAATGGACAAATTTTAATACTATTTAAAAAAGTGTAATATTTTTTAAAAAAGTTTAAAGTACTTTTTAAAAAAGTTCTATTTTGTTATTCTATGACAAAAAATACGCTTTTTCTTATTAAAACAAAAGATTTTAGAAATATTTTTTTTAAAAATACACATACTACTCTGGAAATCTTTTACAAAACCTTAAATATTACAAAAATGGTACTTTTTTACACTTACAAAAAAAGTACTTTTGTAGCGCTTCTAAAACGTACTTTTATAGTCATACAAAAAATTAGTACTTTTGTAACCTTTCCAACAAAATGTACAACTTCTAATACTTTTGATAAAAGTGTAATATTTTTGAAAGAAATTTAATGTTAGTATTCTTTGACAAAAAATGCACCATTTCTAATTAAAATAAGAGATTTTTTTTTAATTTTGTAATAAGTATTTTTGTAGCATTTTCAAAAAAGTTTCGTATTTTAAAGAAAATTTAAGGCACTTTTTTTAAAATGTACTATTTTGGTATTCTTTGACAAAAAATACACCATTTCTTATTAAATTTTGTTTTGAGTACTTTTGTAACATTTACAAAAAAAATACAAATTTTAATACTATTTAAAAAAGTGAAAATTTTTTAAAACATGTAAGGTACTTTTTAAAGAAGTACTATTTTGGTATTCAAAAAAATACACTTTTTCTTATTAAAATAAAAGATTTAGGAATTTTTTTTTAAAAATGTACCTACTACTCTAAATATCTTTTACAAAACAAAGACTTTAAATATTACAAAAATTGGTACTTTTTTTACACTCACAAAAAAAGTACTTTTGTAGTACTTCTAAAAATACTTTAATAGTCACAAAAAAAATTAGTACTTTTTTAATCTTTCCAACAAAATGTGCAACTTTTAATACTTTTTATAAAAGTGTAATATTTTTAGAGGAAATTTAATATACTTTTTATAAAAATGTACTATTTTTGTATTCTTTGACAAAAAATACACTTTTTCTAATTAAAACAAGAGATTTTTTTTAATTTTGTAATTAGTACTTTTGTAGCATTTTTAAGAAAGTGTCATAGTTTAGAGGAAATTTAGGGCCCTTTTTTATAAATTTACTATTTTTTCTTTGACAAAAACCTGTAAAAATAGTGTTTTTTTTAGTAGTTGGTCTAGTTCTTCCAGGGGAAACATTTTTAGTAAGGACTGCATCGAGCTTTCCACATAATAACATATATATGGGGCATTCCATGTCAAATCAGACACTTTGAATTTTTTTTTTTTTTGATTTTCTTAATATGTTTACAGTTTTTAGTACCCTTCGAAAACTCCTTCGTGATAAATTTTCAGGTTTTTTTGATGACCCGTTCAAAAGATATCGTTTTTTGTTTTTTTTACGTACTTTATAAAAAAAACCCCAAAAAATTCTTAAAAGCGTTCTGGTGCGATTTTTAAGTTTTAAAATTTAAATCTCATTTTTGAAAATGTTTGTACTCTTCGATTTTTTTGAAATTTTTTTGTGTAAAACTTCTATCAATTCTACAAATTTTTTGCCCAGGAGGATTGTGGGATAGTGATTATTACTATTTTTTAAAATTTTTTGAAAAAATTTTATTGTAATTTTCCAATCTTAAAATCATTTCTACTGCTCAATGGTACGTCATAGAGGGGTCATTTATAAGACCGACCCCCATTAATTTTTACGTCTTAACATTTCTTTGGAACAAACTAATACCCCATCTCCAATTTCTAAAGGGGGCTCTCACGCAAAATGTAATTTTTTAAAATTTGCTCCAACCGCTCTAACTGCCCTAAGAGTGCCCTTAGAGCAATAAAATGTATGACCGACCCACAGTATTTTTTTAGTCCAAACATTTTCTTAGAACACACCTACCTTTATCATTAACTATTAACCCATTTTGATCCTCTGTTCGATTTTTCGAACAGTAGAGAAGACCTTTTTCAAAACAATATTTTTGTATGAAAGAGCTGGAATTTCGGGTAAATGTGGCTACGAATGTTAAGTCTCATCTTTCTGCAATTAAAAAAAAATATACCCGCTTGACCACCGCAATTTATATGTCCATTAAATACAATGCAAATCAACACAGAAATTGTTTCGGCTTTTAATTTTTTTGACGAATTTAAATTTTTTTAGATTTAATTTATTATCAAATTCCAATAATTTGAATTATTTTGAAACTATTTACTTTGAAAATAATGAAATAAATTAATAAAATAGCAAATAAATCCAAATATTAAAATTGCATAAAAAGTTGGAATGCAGGCTTTTCTGCGAAAACGGCACATTGAAATTTTTTTTTGACAGGTTTTTTGAGATCAGCGGGTGCTAATTACCTTAAAAAAGTACCTTTTTCCAAAAAATAAAAATAAAATTGAATCTTGGTCCAAAATGGGTTAAGGGGGTCCTCATAATTTTTTTTTATTTTTTGTAAATTTGTTTTATTTAATCAGCTTCTACCTGTCCAATAGTGCGTCCGCCCTATCTCCACTCCCTTAGTAGTCTACCATACAAATAACAGTTGGAGCAAATTTTATAGAAATGTAATTTTGAATGGAAGCATACTTATGGAGTGGAGATAGGGCGTACACACAGAAAACAAATTTGCTAATTTCCAACTGAAATTCAGTTGCTCCAACAAAAATTCGGTTGATGCATTTGTATTAAGGTTGTAACAACTAAATATCTATAGTTACAACTAAATTTTTTTAATACAACTGTCTTTTAATTGAAACAACTAAAAAATTTGTCTGCCACATCGAAATTTAGTAGCAGCAACCGAAGTTTGAGTTTATACAACTGAAAGATTTAGTTGGAAATTTATTTTTCTCTGTGTAGGTATGTTTTAAAAAAATGTTGTAGGGTAAAAATAAATAGGGGTCGGTCTCACTAATGACCCCTCTCGGACGTACCATTGGACCGGTAGAAGCTGATTTTATAAAAAAAAAAAATTATAAAAAAAATAAAAAAAAAAATGTATGGGGACCGCCTTAACAGTTAAAGATAGAGGGTAAGTGTGTTCTGAGAAAATGTTTGGACTAAAAAAAATTGTTTCATTTAAATAATTTTTCAATGTGTCCGATTTGACATGGAATGCCCCGTATATATTTTATGGGTTCCCCAATCGATATTTCGATGCGTTCTGTGCCGTTTTAACCATTAGAGGACAAGGGAAATATGCTCAGGGCCCTGACATCACGGGGCCCAGAAGAGCCAATTTCTAATACATTTTCGTATAGAAAAAGTCTACACAGAAAAAAATATGAAGGAAACAAATTTGAGTAATCACTTGTTTAAATTCAAAAACAAAAATTGAGTAATTTTTTAATTGACGCAATTAAAAATTTACTCAAAAATTTTAAAAACAATTTAAGTAAATAATTTAATAAAAATTTAATAGTTTTTTTATTTTTTTTTAACTCTCATAGTTTTTTGGATTCTCGTTTAGTTTATAGTTTTTTGTGTATGTATATGAAAGTTTGTAATCGTCTTTATAAAATTTTCCTATGTTTTTGAGACATAAATATGTTTGGTAAAGTTTGAAAAAAAAGTTTTTTGTTTTTTTTTGTAAACAAATTTAAAACTTTTTTAAACTTTAAAAAAAAAAAATAGATAAATTTTGAGTAAATTTTTAATTTGTCAATTAAAAACTTACTCAAATTTTTTTTAAATATTTAATAAATTTTTATTAAAAATTTACTCAATACTATTAAATCGTTTACTGGTGCAAAATTGAGTAATTTTTTACTCAATAGTATTAAAAATTTACTCAAATATTTTTTTTATTTTTTTCTGTGTAACAAGGGAAGTCTGCCTGGTGTCACCCTCCCATCTTGATAAAGTTTGGATATGTTGTTCAGAACGAAAATTAATTTGACACGTATATTTTTTTAGCGGCACAAACTCATTTTTAGGGAGGTGGATTTGTATGGGGGATTTACCCTTATCTCGTGGTGCTAACAATGTGCCAAAAAAAAACTTAATATTTTTCGGCTTATTAAAAATGTCCAAAAATTTTAATCTAGTATATTAAGAAAAATCTATTAATCTATATGAAGAAAGTTGTGCATGTTTGGAAACGTTCTTTACACACGTAGATATTTTTCCAAATACGTTTCATTTGGTGTAAAACATGACTAAATTTCTTTGCATAATAAAGGAGATAAACGAAAAAAAAAACTGAAAAATGGCCCTTTCTTCTCCTACCCTTATTTACACCCCTAAATATGAATTCGGGCCGCTATAAAAAAAATACGTGGGAGACTTGCCTTGTAAGTCTAATGCTGGATTATTTAATGTTCCGTTATGAAATAACTCTCCGTTAAATTTAACTTTTTATACAAATTTTTAAAAACGGCTCCGTTAAATGGACAGTTAACAGCTAACTGGATCTTGAGTAATCCGCCCTAAGTCGTATAAGAAAAAGTCGAATTTTTCTAACTGAAAAATGGCCTTCTCTTCCGCTTTCATTTGCACCCCCTATATATGAATTTGGACCGCTATAAAACAATACGTGTCCCTATATTTTTCGTGCTCTGCAAAATAGAACCAATTCCATAAAGATTGGCGGGTGCCACTAGGAGGACTTCCTTTGTAAAACTAAGTCGTATAAAAAAATTTCAGGTTCTGAGACATTTTTGGCATAGAAAAAGTTTTAGCTTCTAAAACGTTTTTCGTATCGCAGGAGTCTCAGATTCTGTGACATTTTTCGTAGGAAAACGTATCAGATTCTGTGACGTTTTTCATTACAAAAAAGGTCAGATTCTGAGACATTTTTCGTTTAGAAAATTTCATTTTGCTTTAAGTCTTACTAAAAGTTAATTTTTACACTTACAAAAAAGTAGTTAGGCCTTTCAAAAAGTACATACAAAAAAGTCATACAAAAAATTAATACTTTTGTAATCTTTCAAAGAAAACTTACAACTTTTAATACTTTTATAAAAGTGTAAAAGGAAATTTTATTTAATTTTTGTATAGGAAATTTAAGGTACTTTTCTTTAGAAATAATAGAAACTTGAATCTTTAAGCGTGCACGCAAAGGCCGTGGGATTCTGTGCCGTGGGATTCTCAGCCAAAAAAAAAACATTCTAAATAATGTGAATTTGGAAATTGAAATTTTGATGGTGTAAAAGTTGTAAAAAAATGTACTTTGATTTGTGAAATAATGATTCTAAAAACTTGAATTGTGAAAGTACAAAAGTACTTTTTAGAAAACTGTTATGCTAAAAGGGTAAAAGATTGTACTTTAATTCTTTTTTTGATCTACTGAAATAATAATCATAAAAACTTGATGTTTAAAATATAGTATTCTCCATCTAAAAAAAATTAGGAATTTCTTATTTTGAGAGAGTAAAATGGGGTAAAAAATTGTACTTTGGTACTTTTTCGATTTCTATAAATAAAGCTCGTATAAACATCAAATTTTGAATCTAGGATCATCTACAAAAGAGAAAATTTGTGAAATAAGTATATTCTTAAAATTCCAATTCTTAGCAGACAAAAAGGCGGTAAACGGGTACCTTTTTATAACTATTAAACTAAAAACGATAAGATCTCAAATTCTCAACATCACAACATGGCTCGTAGGATCCTCCAGCATAATTAAAATTTTGAGGAAAAATGGCTAAACACTTGGTAAAAGTTGTGTAAAATGGTACTTTTTATATCTACTGAGAAAAGGATTCCTGGATTTTTTTTATGAAAGAACTGAAATCTATATGGAACGAAATTTAACTTGGAACAAAATGGAATAGAACAGGAAAACGTTCACTCATTTAAGGGTTATTTTAATTTTATTGTTTAATTAAAAGAAATCTCATTATTATTAAATTTTAAGATCGTTGTAAAGTGCTAAACATTTGTCATATATGTTTTGTTTTGTAATTCCCAAAATAAATCTTAAGAATTTTGAAAATTTCGCCAGCTTGTGTTTTATTTGTTTTTTTATTTTAGTGGTTTAATAAATATGAGTCATTTTTTCAATAGTTTAGGTAAATTTTTAATCTTGATGGGTTCTCTCTTATATGACAATGCATAAACATTTTTATATTAATATTGTAAAATTAATTTTTGATTAAAAAAAAGGTAAGGTTTTTTTTAACTGATAAGATCTATAAAAATTAAAACAAAAAGAAAATTAAACAAAAATATATAACTAAATTGTCAACAACTAATTGGAAGTCAATAAAAAAAATATTTCATAATGAGTATACGATATTCAAGGTTCTTAAGGGAACCCCTTTATTTGAGATAATAAACAGATAATTTTTTTACACCATTTTCAGAGCGAGGTTAAAACAAGTAAAAAAAATTAAATTTGAAAAAAAAAATTTGAAAAAATTGTAAAAAAAAAAATCCGCGGAAATTTTTTTTTTGGTAAAACATTATGTTTGTACTTGTTTAAATACCATTCGGTATCCAATTTTTTTTTTACATTTGTGAACCAGTAGCTGATTTCTGTATCTCTCGAATCGAAAGATTTCTCGCATGAAACATGTGAAATGAAACGAAAACATTGTAAATCGGCACAAAAAGTGACTTTTCACATTTTACTGTTTCTGTAACTTTGTTGTGCGAAAACTTTTAAACTTATTGGAATGATGCGAGAAAACTGTTTCTGTAAAGTAATTGGTCGAAAACTTTTGTATTTGAAGTGTAAAAAAAACTCACATTTTAAAACGGTGCGAGACTTCGACAAAAAGAAATAAAAACATTAAAAAAATGATAATAAATGAAAAAATTGAGAAAAATAGTAAGAAAAATACAAATTACTTGTTTTGTGTTTGTTTAAATATCTAATTTATTATATTTTTTCACAAATTTTTGAAAAATCAATGAATCTCTAAATGCAAAAATGCTGTTATCAATACAACACTATACATTATTAACAACAATATATAATTTTAATTTTTTTATATTTATTTTATTGCTTTTAAATGATCCATAAACAATAATTTGAATTGATCCGTGTTTTTTTTTGTTTTCTTACTATTTTTCTCACTTTGATTACTTTTTTGACAGCTATCTTGGAATATTCCAATACAAACGCTGGCGTTTTCGCATTGATATACAGAAACAGTTTTTATTCCGGAGTCGAGAAACTGTGGAATTTTTTGTTTCATATTTTTCGATGCGAAAACTTCTCACTTTAATTACAGAAACGGGCTACAGCATTCGAATTAAACTTCGAATAAATTAAATTAAACAAGTAAGGGTGTTAAATTCGGCTGTGCCGAATCTTTTATACCCTCCAACACGTTTAAAATAAAAAAAAATTGCAGGGGCGTCTTTTTTTTATGGGGGGGGGTCGGCGGTGTTGATGGGGGACACCTGTACCCCCCAATATATGTTTACAAATTATTTGTTTATGATATTTACGTTTAAATAATAAATTTTTATCGTTATTTTTAATTAATTTCTATAACCACGGCCCCAAAGGGGGGCGGCTTGAAAAAAATCGAATTTTCTAACCCCCTTGGTCCAAGCGCAAATGTTACATTTGTTGAGCAAAAATTAAAAAAAACTCGTAAAAATATCTAATTTTTCAGGGGTCGTTTTAGTTCTTCAAGGGGGAACTTTTTTCCTCCTGGTCCGATTTTGCCCATCTTCGAACTTAACCTTACCAGTAACATAAGAGATATTCTTGCCCAATTTCAGAGGTCTAGCTCTTTTAGTTTGGACTGCATGGTTATTTCTACAGACGGACGGACATCGCTAGAATGTCTTAGATTCAGTTAAAACTACTATATTTCAAATTAGAGGTTTTTTTACTGTAACTTTGTTGTCTGAATTTTTTTATTAACAAAAAAATTCTTAACGTCAAAAACGGTTAAAATTATTTGGAAATAATTCCTTCACATCCGTTTTTCTAAAAATTTCTAGAAAATTATAAGTTTTTTTGAAGACTAAAAACAACTACATAAAACCACAGTTACTGCAATGTAGTAATTTATAGTATTTGTTTTTTAAAACGACTACAAAAAACAAATGTTTGAGATTTTTCATAAAAACAACTGAAATTGTAGTTGAAAACAACAACTACTACTTACTATACAAATGACTGTCATCTAGAGACTGCAATAACTTTCTAAGTGTGATATGTAAAAATAATAAAATAGGAAAATTAGGGGAGATCCTCCCTCTTTCATTTACTATAAATAGTGGCATTTTAGGACAAGTGCAAATATTAAAAAAAATATTTTATAAAATTTAATGCTCTAAAACTTTGAAGTCCTTTTAAAAGGAAACAGGATCACGAAATAAAAAACTGTAAATGTAGTTTTACTACATTTAGTCTTTTGTTTCAAACTTATATGATCCAGTTCGTGTTCAACGACTTTTTTATTTCTGTCGGACGGTGTTATAAAATAAGAAAAATACACAGTGCTACAAAAAACACAAAATCTTATATACTCTTGAAATGAGGTAGTTAAGGTTGTAGGTCTCGTCGAAAAGATCTCAAATATGTCCATCAAACTTGCCAGACACCCTCAAATTTTTAAGTTATTGTCAAAAAACATTTTTTTGGGACTTTTCTCACTAAACCACGTGTAACTAAAAAAGTTTTCCACCGATTTTCAGTTTTTTAACTGTTTTGGATAGAAGAAATATAGACCTTTTTATGTGTGTGAATTGGTATATACATTTAAGAGAGATATGTATTGATTTTTTCAACAATGTCTAATTTTTTTGTTATTTTTTTTTTAAATTTTTGAGTTTATCGACTTTTTTCTGCTAGAGTTCGCTCAACAATATTTATATTTATAATCGTATTTTTAAAGAAAATTTAATTGTGAATACGATGAGCTTTATGCCGAAAAAATCGAATAACAATTGACTGAGTTGTGATAATTTTTCTAAAAAATAAAATTTAGATTTTGCATGAAATTGCCGTTCGGACAACCCAGGCAAAAAAAAATAAAAAAACAAACGAACATACTGAGAGGTCGTGTATCATTATTTTAAAGGTTTTTGGCCCCCTAAATTCGAATTTGACCTTGAAATTGCGATATCTTATTAAGTTTTTGATATATCAATTTAAGTTTAATATTTAAAAAAAACCTTTAAAAATATTGTACATGACCTCTTATAATAAAGTTATTTTTTTTGTCTCGGTTGTCTGAACGGCGATTTCCTTAAAAATCTTAATTTTCTTGTTTAGAAAAATTATCACAACTCTGTCAATTCTTATCTAATTTTTACAGGATAAAGCACATCGAATTCAGAACTAAATTTTCTTTAAAAATATGTTTATAAATATAAAGGTTATTAAACGAACTATAGCAGAAAAAAATCGATAAACTCGAAAAATTTTCAAAAAATAACAAAAAAAAAATAGATACTATAGGAAAAATCAATAGATATCTTTCTTATATGTGTAAATCAATTCACACACATGGAAAGCCCTATCCTTCTTCTATCCAAAACAGTTAAAAAAATTAAAATCGGTTGAAAATGTTCTGAATTATACAAGGTTTAGTGAACAAAGTCCCCAAAAAACGTTTTTTGACAATAACTCTAAAATTTGAGGGTGCCTGGCAAGTTAAATGGGAATTTTTGTGATCTACTCGACAAAACCAACAACTTATACCATGTCGCATTAGAAGTATTTTTTTACTGTAGCACAGTGATATTAAGTAAAATTTTTAATTTGAAATCTATTCAATATTAGTTCAAAACAGACCAATTTAAATTCCGAGAAAAAAAATTAGTTCTCAATGTTTTTCCATTTTCTCTATAGATAGACTATCGAGTCCAGACGAACAGAAAAATATAGTTAAAACTGTTTAAAAAATTTACTTGTTATTGTTTCCAGAAGTTTGTTAGTGCATTTAAGCAATATCGGTTAAGCGGTTCAAAAGTTATAAACGAAACCATACAAACACCTCGCTTGGAAATTTTTTCGCAAAAAAAAAAAATTTTTAATTTTTTTTTTAATTTATTTTTTTTTGTTTCTATTTTTTTCTTCAAAAATAAGCACAATTAATTTCCCCAAATGACCGTTCAACCCTTATTCCACTGTAGCCCCTTCCCACATGCTTAAAAAATATAATGCATTCTTTACACATTTAAGTATAAAAAGTCATAAAATTGTAATTTTCCTAATGACAATTATACAATTTAATTGCTTTAAATGTACTTAATGAAAAACAAGAAACAAGTAATAAAAAAAAAAAATGTTTAATTGAACTTAAAACAAATGCGGAAAATGTTCAAACTACATGAATAAGTCACCGAATCAAATCTTATTATTAAGAGGTAATAAATTTTTGAGTAGCCGGCAAATGAAGGGGGGGGGGGGGGGGAACTGTCAATGAACTTGAGACCTATTAAAAATAATATAATCAAAAATTTAACATGGAAATACTTTTTGGATATAATCAAATTTTAGTAATAAAAAAAGGCTCTTAAAAATACGACCTTTAATTTAAAAATTAATAAGTAGAAAAAGTTAACAGCTTTTGTTTTATTATAACGCCTAAAACTATACTATAGTTTTTTTTACAAAATAATACACCCGTGATTAATAATTTAGAAGTACATACACTGGTTGTCAACTAATTGGAAACGTTTCTATGGTATATGCAATTTGTTTAAGACAAAGTTAAACTAGTATAAATAACTTTAAAAAATGTCATGTTGGTAATTTAAAAAGCTAAAATCAAAGCTTGATAGCGTCCAGATTGAGTTAATAATAAATGTGCTACGAGGGTCGATCTGGAAAATGAAATTTTTTATAGACTTTTTCTGAAAATTTTCTAAAAGTGTTTCTAAATCAATTTTTTTGTAAGTTCAAACATTTAAAATTTAAAAATAGTCCAATATTTTTATTCAGCAATCAGCTAACATAAATTTTCTAACAACCCAAACAAGAAATGAAATTTTTTAAATACAGTAAAGGAGAATTTCCTTTGACCACCAATATTTAGTAGGGTGTTCAATCGATTAACCGTTAATCGGTTAACCGATTAATTTTGGTCGATTAACTGTTCGAATAATTTAAAATTGTCATTTTTCAAATAACAAATAAACCGATTAATTTGTGTCGGTTAACCGATTAACCGAAATTTATTTTTTTAGTACTTTTACCTATTTTTTTCTTTATTTTGTTCTCTGCTGAAAGAAGTTTAGGTCTAAACAAAATTATCAAACTCTCTTGTAGCAACATGTAAAAACTTCTTCAAGAAAATATTTTATCGAAGTCCTAAAAAGATATTTCGGTTTATAAATTTTGTAACCCTAGCCAATTTTTTATACATTGCTAACAGTATACATAAATATTTTTTTATAATAGTTTTTCATGCACCTAATCCGAATATGACCTTAGAACTGATCCATCTCATCTTGAGATATTTAGATTTTCGATTGACAATACTGCATAAACTCAGATTTTCGCAATGTTCGGGACCCTATAAAACCGCAAATTATTTTATAATGTATAACAACGTCCGACAGCCAATATTAAACATGAACCGGATGATATTGTATGTCTGAAAGTAATAATCAAATGAAGTAAAACTGCATTTACAGATTTTTATTTCGTGATCCTGTTTCCCAAAGTTTTAAAGGATAACATTTAGAAAATTTAATAAAATATTTTTTTTTTAATATTTGTACTTGTCCTAGGATACCACTAGTGATGGCAAAGGAAAGAGGAGGATCTCCCCTAATATTTTATAAAATTTAATCCTGTTAAACCTTGAAGTCGTTTTAAAAGGAAACAGGATCACGAAATAAAAAACTGTAAATGAAGTTTAAAAGTCTCTAGTTTCAAACATATATTACCCAGTCCATGTTTAACGACTTATTTCATTTTTGTCGGACGGTGTAAATAGTTCACCACATTCTACTATTTTTCTTCAAAATATTTTTGGAATCCTTTAGATTTCTTTTTTCATTACGGAGATATCCACCGATGAAATTATTGGAATTTCGGCCCTGACAAATAAAAGAAATCAAATTTGGAAACCAAACAATTTTTTTGTTGATATTTTTAGTACCGAATTCGAAACTCTTTTAGGGGTGCATCTAAGCCCGGCATCAATTTGGCTCAATTTTTCCTTTTTATAAAAATTGCTTTATTTTTTTTGACATTTTTTCACATTGAATTGGATTTTGGATAATTTTTTGGATTGGGATAATTTTTCAGGGTGCCATAAAAAAATTATTTAGGCTAACAGGTGCTTCAAGCTTCGCCATATCGGATATAGATTTCTTATTAATAAAATTCTTAAAAGTATACTCAATTCGTGGTTTTATATTCAATTTAAATTTTAAATTATATTATTCGGTTAACCGAATAATTCAAATTTAACCGATTATTAACCGATTAAATCTCAACCCCGATTAATTATTTGCTCGATTAACCGATTAAAGCAGAACCTCGATTAATTGAATACCCTAATATTTACTAAGCAAAGAAAATTTTTAATTATTTTATTATCTTATTGCCATACACTTAGGTTAGGCTGTAAGTGGCTGCTGACGTTTTACGTCAACACACGTAGACTCTGAGGTCCATTGTGATACCACGGGACCGTAATAGGTTCCCCTACTAGTCCCTGTCGTTAAACTAGTTTGAGCTTCTTATGAAACTCCTTAGATGTTGAATTTTGACATCCGACAAATCAGAAAGATCGTACAGCTCCCCCCTAGATCCCAGTGAAGCAAGTCTCTGACCAGAAAGTGCCGGGCAATGGCAAATAAAGTGTTCGATAGTTTTCAACTCCCCTTCATCCATGCAACTTCGGCAAAAGTCATTCGACGGCACGTTTAACCGCTTTGTGTGCTTCCCTATAAGACAGTGTCCGGTAATTATAGAAACCACCGTCGAAATCTCTCCTCTTGGAAGCGATATCAGCTCACTTGTGCGCCCCTGATTAAGAGAAGGCCATATCAGTCGTGTTTTCTCACACGTCCATACATTTGCCCATCTTTGATTAGTCTCTGTCGCAGAACAAAGCCGTACACTTAGGTGTACTAATATCAATAACCAATAAAATATTTTCTTTGTTTACAAAAAATTTATGGTCAAACGGATTGGAGGTCAAGAATGCGAATACTGTATTTAAAAAATTTCCTTTTTTGGTTTTGTTGTCGGAAAAATTTTATGATAACTGAATAAAATTATTGGACCATTTTTCAAATTTTGAATGTTTGAACTTAGAAAACATCGACTTAGAAATATTTTTAAAAAAATTTTAAAATTTCTGAAAAATCTCTATAAATAATTTTATTTTCCAGATTGAACCTCGTAGCACAGTTATTAATTACTCTACCAGGTCGCTTTCAAGCTTAATTTATAGCTTTATAGATTATCTTCATAGCATTTTTTTTTTAAATTATACTCTTTTGAATATAATAACGATGAGTATTGTTAATTTTGTCTTTACCAAATTGCATATGGGGCATTCCAAGCCAAATCACTCACTTTTAGACCCGACCCCTTTCGATTTATTCTCGAATTATGGCTTAAAAGTTGCGTAATTTAGAGTAGAATTTTTATAGTTTTTTACAAAAAAAATCGAAGGTTTCGGACTTTTTCAAAAAGTCGATTTTAGTTTTTAAACGTCAAAAAATAAGTGATAATTCCTTCGAATAATTTTTTCATATTTTTTTTCTAAAACTACATTTAAATACCAACAAAACATTGTCAAACTTTTTTTAAAATATCTATATTTTTTAATGGTCAAAATTAATTAAAAATTTCAATTTTTTAATTTTTTTGAGAAAATCGCCATTTTGAAAAATTGATTACTCAACACCATCTTCAAATAAAAGGTTTAAACCTGTTGTCTAAGTTGCATTTAATAAGTACTAAAACATATCCAAAACTAAAATAAATCGAAAGGGGTGGTGTCTAAAAGTGAGTGATTTGGCCTGGAATGCCACATATACTATAGAAACGTTTCCAATTTGTTGACAACCAGTGTATATAAATTATGATAAAATTGTTTTACTTAAGCGCAAAAAGCATAATAAATGAATTTGTAAACTTTTATCTCGATGAAAAAGGTGTCCTCCAATGACCCCTTCCCACAAAAAAAACTTCCGTGCAAAAATTTTTTTTAGTTTTTATTTTTCCTTTTGTAAGGTATAAAAGATTCGGCAGCACAGCACACTCTCCCTTGTTTTTTCTTATTGTTAGTTGGGCTTTCGAAAACGGTTCCCTATATTTTCTTAATAATAGATTACATTCAAACCACAAATTATTATTTTTTAAATATTTATTTTTATTTCTGTAACACTAAAATTAAATATATGATTACTTAAATGTATTATACACTCCAAAAAAAAAACCTGGTAAAATGACAAGAAAAATTTGTAACTTATTTTTTGCTACATCCTATTTGACAAAATAACAATTGGACTCATCTCTGATTCCAATTGTAGAAGATGTGATGAACCGAATACGGATGAAACAGTTTAACATATCCTGTGCAAATGCCCCGCATTGGTCAGGCATCGCAAACAAATTTTAGGCAAAGCTGAACTCGAGAATCTGGAGGAAATCGCAGTTATGGACCTTATGCGCGTTAAATTGTTTGCAACATGGACTAACGCGTTTTATCCACGTCGTTGAAGGAACATGTGGTATTGCTATGGACCAGCCGGTCTATGCGAGGAGTTCAAAATTTTGCGCTCCGCCACCCCTAACCTAACCTAACCTATTTGGCAAGAATTCCTTGTAATTTTACAAGCTTTTTACCAATAATTTTGTAATTTTACAAGTTTTTTACTAATAAAATTGTAAATTTAAAATTTTTTGACGCGATAAAACTTACAAGTAGGTTTCGTAACGTTACTAGATTTTTTGCCACCTCTATTTTACGAGAATTTCTGGTAAAAACTACGAACATTTTTGCAATTTTACAAGCTTTTTACTAATAAAATTGTAAATTTAAAACTTTTTTGGCGCAATAAAACTTACAAGGAAAAAATACTAGATTTTTTTTGTAAAAAAACATTGGAAATTTGTAAAATTACAAAAAAAAATGTAAAATTACAAAAAAATTTAAATTTCAATCAAAAATTTTTGTTAAAAAACAAGGAAAACTGTCAAATATTGGTAAAATTGGATTACGAGACTTTTTCTAGTAATTTGACAAGTTTTTGTTGTTGTGTGTAGGTGTGTATTTTGCACATTTAGATTATTTCAATTCGTATTTTTAGTTCATGTGTCATAACCCAGACGGCGCTAGTTCATATTTTAAATCAATGACACGAATAACTTACGGCAGATAATGGAAAAATTCAGAGAACATGATATAACCCTACACCACCTTTTCATAGACTTTAGACAGGCTTTCGACTCT
Source organism: Pegoplata infirma (assembly GCA_963921195.1). Classification (NCBI taxonomy): domain Eukaryota; kingdom Metazoa; phylum Arthropoda; class Insecta; order Diptera; family Anthomyiidae; genus Pegoplata; species Pegoplata infirma. The sequence continues at coordinate 197,152,000 of OY992539.1, forward strand.
GTCAGCAGACCTCAAATAATAAAAGTGCTTGAGGAGTTTAAAATTCCCAATAAAATAGTAAGATTGGTCAGAATGACCCTAAATAACAGCGAAAATCGTGTCAAAATCTCTGGTGAAATGTCAGAAGCTTTTAGTACAAATGTGGGTGTAAAACAAGGTGACCCGTTAGCTGCTACACTATTTGTTTTTGCACTAGAGAAAATTGTAAGAAAGGCTGAAATTAATCGCAATTATTCCATTATCAACAAATCTTCACAACTTCTAGCCTATGCGGATGATATTGATCTTGTGAGCAGAACATCCACAGCTCTTGAAGAAAATTTCATAAAACTGGTAACCGCAGCGAAGAAACTAGGTCTGCACGTAAATGAAAAGAAAACCAAATACATGTGTACTGCAGATGATTCCGTAAATACAAATCGTTATATCACCCTAGGGAACTACAAATTTGAACATGTAACTTCTTTTAAATACTTGGGTTCCACTATTACAACAAAGGCGACTAGTGAACAAGAAATAAACGCCAGAATTCAGGCAGGAAACAAAGCTTTTTATGCTCTTTACAAACCCCTTGGGTCATCACTTTTAACAAAGAAAACGAAACTTAAACTATATAAAACCATCATCAGGCCATGTATAACATACGCTGCCGAAACTTGGGAGATGCGGAAAAAAGATGAAGAAAGAATCAACATATTTGAAAGAAAAATCTTACGAAGAATATTAGGCCCAATAAAAATGAATGATGGCACCTTTAGACGTCGTTATAACGACGAGTGTATAGCTGAACTTAAAGATCTAGCAGCTGCAGACGTTATTAGAATACAAAGATTACAGTGGGCAGGACACGTTGTGCGAATGGACGAAGGAGAAATAGCAAAAAAAATATTTTCTGGAAACCTATATACCCCACGAATACAAGGACGTCCCAAAAGAACATGGAAAAATACCGTAAACGAAGATGCAAAATTGCTTAATATTACTAATTGGTCAATCAAAGCGAGAGACCGTGACAACTGGAAGCAGATACTGAGAGAGGCCAAGGTCCAACTAGGACTGTCGAGCCAATAAAGAAGATAAAGAAGAAGAAGACACGAATAACTACACAGAAAAAAATATCGAGGAAACAAATTTGAGTAATCACTTGTTTAAATTTAAAAACAAAAATTGAGTAATTTTTTAATTGACGCAATTAAAAATTTACTCAAAAATTTTAAGAACAATTTAAGTAAATAATTTAATAAAAATTTACTAGTTTTTTTATTTTTTTTTTTAACTCTCATAGATTTTTGAATTCTCGTTTAGTTTATAGTTTTTTGTGTATGTATATGAAAGTTTGTAATCGTCTTTATAAAATTTTCCTATGCTTTTGAGACATAAATATGTTTGGTAAAGTTTTTGTTTTTTTTTTGTAAAAAAATTTAAAACTTTTTTTAACTTAAAAAAAAAATGAATATTTAAGTTTTGAGTAAATGTTTAATTGTGTCAATTAGAAATTTACTCAAATTTTTTTAAACATTTAACAAATTTTTATTAAAAATTTACTCAATACTATTAAATCGTTTACTGGTGCAAAATTGAGTAATTTTTTACTCAATAGTATTAAAAATTTACTCAAAAATTTTTTTTTGTTTTTTTCTGTGCAAGTAGAAATATCCATTAAACTTTATCTTTTTCGAATTACATCTGTAATTGGTATAGTTAGATCTGATTCGTAGTTGTATTAAATCAGATCCTGAAATTTGGGACAAAACTCGTATCAAACAGATGCAATTATTTACAATTATTATATTAAGATCCAAACAGATTATATTAGATCTAATCAATATTTTCACGGGTTAATGGAACCAATACTTGTTGTTGCTGTTGTTCCAATGTTGAAGCATTACGATTGACATTGTCATTCCTAATAAGCTGCTGTCTTTTCATTTGTTGTTGTTCATAGAAATAAGTTAAAATAGCTATCAATGAACCTATAAGGCTGCCAGCCAAAACATCTGACCAATGATGTTTATAATCCTTGACACGACTTACGGCAACAAAACAGGCTACTAGAAGGCAAAACATTTGAAGCAAGGGCAGCACAAGACCAATATTTATTTTATTTTGATGTAATCGCTTGGAGAAACGTTGTAAATAGAGAATGATAAATATCATGGCAATAAACATTAAACTGCTATGACCGCTTGGGAACGATAGATGTTGGTTCATTTGTTTAAACCTTGATTCTCTTGATGTACTAGCTATACATTCGTAGTCCATAATATAAATTCCTAGATTTTTAGCATCTGCACATGTTGAATTATCATCTTTACGTTGAGGTTGACAAACGGCCAAAAAATGTGGTCTTAAACGGCCTACACTAAATTTCATTATAGTGCTGATTAAATTTTCTGAGGCAATGGCAAATATTAATGGTATAATATTATCGTGTAAGTTCAACAATAATTTCCAAATCCAGTGACGTTTTTCAGTATTATTTCTTTTCAATGCAAATACTTCCAATAGTTCAACCACAAATATAATACTGACTGGTATACCAATGCCCAGAGAAAATAACATTTTGGTGGTAATTGTATCTTCGTGATAGGGATACTTTATAGATTCATCGTCACAAAAGAAACCACGTTTTGTGGGTCCACCCCATAATCTATATAGTTTAAACGGAAGTATGAACAGAACTAACGTTATCAGCAGTTCAAATATCCTTCGTATTAATTGTCCTGTAGGTAGTTGCCACATTTTTCAAATTATTTTAGGGTTGTTAATTTTTATAAATTTTCAGATTATTTCAAATTTTTTTATTAATATTATTTTTATGAAAAAAAAAATATTTTTAAATATTTTTTTTCTTCAAAATTTTCTCTTTTATTCAAAATGTTGCTTCTTTTTATTCCGTTTACTTTCTAGTCTAAATTGCTACTAAATGATATTTTTTTTGGTTGGAAAACATTTTTTTCATTCAATAATTTATAAATTTTAAAATTTCTTATACAAAATATAAATTGTTTATATTCGTTGAACTTGTATTTACACTTTGATTTTTATTGTTCTTATGATACATGCAATATGGTTTTAACAACCTCAATGGGAAATTTCGAGCTAATCGAAAGATTTACTTATATAAGCTGATAATTAGAGATCTACAGTGACTAACATTAGTATTTACCATACAAGGAATGTTTTTCGAGTACACTGAAAGAATTATTGTTTATAATATCTATGAACAAATTTCATAAGACCATTTTTATAGAATCTATGAAACAATTCATTGGCTGAATGAATATTCATTAGTATTGTGAAATATTTCATAAATTTTATTAAATTCATAGAATTAATGAATGTCATTCATAGAAGAAAATGTCATCAATATGCCTTTTAATTTTTTTTAATAATTTAAATAATGTTACAATAATTAAAATAGTTGAATAAATATGGGGCATTCCATGTCAAATCGGACACTTTGAATTTTTTTATTGTTAAGGCGGTCCCCATACAATTTTTTTTATTTTTTGTAAATTTGTTTTATATAATCAGCTTCTACCGGTCCAATGGTGATTCCGAGAGGGGTCATTAGTGAGACCGACCCCCATTTATTTTTACCCTACAACATTTTTTTTTAAACATACCAACGCTCTATCTCCACTCCCTAAGTAGGCTCCCATACAAAATTACATTTTTATAAAATTTGCTCCAACTGTTATTTGTATGGGAGCCTACTTAGGGAGTGGAGATAGGGCGTAGGTATGTTTTAAAAAAAATGTTGTTGGGTAAAAATAAATGGGGGTCGGTCTCACTAATGACCCCTCTCGGACGCACCATCGGACCGGTAGAAGCTGATTATATAAAATAAATTTACAAAAAAAAAAAAAAATTGTATGGGAACCGCCTTAACAGGTAAAGGTAGAGGGTAGGTGTGTTCAGAGAAAATGTTTGGACTAAAAAAATATTGTAGGTCGGTCATACATTTTGTTGCTCTAAGGGCACTATTAGGGCAGATAGAGCGGTTGGAGCAAATTTTAAAAAATGTCGTTTTGTGTGGGAGCCCCTTAGAAATTGGAGATAGGGTATTAGTTTGTTTCAAAGAAATATTAAGACAAAAAAATAATGGGGGTCGGTCTTATAAAGGACCCCTCTATGAGGCACCATTGGAGAAGTAGAAATTATTTTAAGATTGAAAAATTAGAATAAAATTTTTTCAAAAAATTTTAAAAAATAGTAATAATCGTTATGCCTCCTGGACAAAAAATTTGTAGAATGGATAAAAGTTTTACACAAAAAAACTTCAAAAAAATCGAAGAGTACAAACATTTTCAAAAATGAGATTTATATTTTAAAACTTAAAAATCGCATACTAGAGCGCTTTTAAGAATTTTTTTTTAAATAGTACGTAAAAAAACACAAAATTTGGAAAAAAAATTTAAAATTTGGACCATTATTGAAGAAGTTATGGGTAAAAGAAGTTTGAGTAAAGGAACAAACTACCAATTTTTAAAAATTGGATATCTTTCGAAGGAGTTTTTGTAGGATACTAAAAACTGTAAACAAATTGGGAAAATCTAAAAAAGAATTTTTTCAAAGTGTCCGATTTGACATGGAATGCCCCATATATAGATTAATAAAAATTATGTTTCAGATTAGATTCACTTATGTGTAACCAGTTAAGTACAAATGGAATATGTATGGTATGATGAGCTTAAGTTTTGTCCGATCTGCTCATATTTAATTAAATAAATTTTTATCTGGCAGAGCAATTAAACTGAGGTGAAGTACTTCTTACGCCCATTTAAAAAACCGGGACACTTGAATGCGTCTTTCGACACTTGAAAATCGTGCTTATTCATCTGCAAAAGAGTAGATAGGATTTGAAATATGACTTATTGTTAGGAGATCGTTAAGAAAAAAAAAAAAAAGGGTAGGAGCAAAAACAGAACCTTCCGGTACCCCTGATTGGAGCTGAAACTGATTTCATGAGAACCCATCTAAAACAACGAGTATAGAACGATCTCCGAGGAGGTTGAATGGGCTTCCGCCAATTCGGCGAACTCTCTCGGATGCCATAAGGCTTATTGTGATTCCCTTAATTGTCATTGCCCTTATCCCCTCTGATAAAAAAAAACTTTTACTTTTTGAACCACTCCGATTTTCTAAGATATTCTGCTAGAGATTTCAAAGACACCGTTAAGGCAATCTAAGTCATTGAAAAATCATTGTCAAAAATGCTTTAGTCGCCTTTTATCAAACCTGGACACTCACATAACAAATGCTTCACTGACTCCTCCTCTTTCAATTCCCCGCAACTTCTACAAGAGTCGCTATCAAAATTTCCCATACGCACGGCCATTTGGCCAATTATGCAGTGTCCTGTAACCGTCCGTTTGCCAAAAGTAAAAAAAACTTTTTGTCCTCTTACAATTTGGCAGTGGCCACATGGTTAGCGATATCCTGCAAGTAGCCAGTGTATTCTCAGATATCCTATCGCTTAAAAGTAAGTTAGCCTCCAGATACCAAAAAAGATGGCAATTTACCATGCTCTTGATCACCTTCGAGAGCAATGAGCATATTTCGATTAGGCGGTTATCATCAGTGTTATAAGCCGCACCCTTTTTGGAGATTGGCTGCACATTGGCAACCTTCCAACATGAGAAAGACTCCCGCACGGTACGACGAAATTAAAAGATAAGCCAGTTGACGTGCAAACGTCGAAGAGCACTGTTTCAGCACCAGTGCTGAAACAGTGTCGGCCTCGGTGACTTATTTACGTAAAGTTCAGCAAAAACATAGTATGGTATAGCCTCTCGATTTCGGGTAGTGGCTGATTGCTTTCCGGTTAGCTTTGTCAACCGGATCAGTGAACACTTGGTCGTCTTTTAAAAGACTCGGGATAGAAAAACTATCATTTTCCTGACTCTTTCAATGAACGACCAAAAGCTCTTACTTCCCCGAACCTTTAACTAACAAAGGAATTATCTCAACCCTTATGAACCGATTTGACTGAAACTTAAAATTTATATAAAAGAGGCGATTTTAAGGTTGTGGTATCTCGGTATATCGGCCATATCAGTGTTTCAAAATTTCGTTGTCCCCTTATGAAACAATGTGGACCTCCGGGAAAATTTCGATAGCTCTCGAACTAACCGGAATATCCTCTAGAGCAAAAATACGTGTAGACTTAAATTTAATAAAGATTATTTCGTATTCATATGGACATCGTAGGTCTATGTCTTCATATAAATACCCCCCAAAATTTACACATTTGCATGAAAAAAGTATTTATCGAAGCCAAACTTGTACAAGATAATGCCACCGTTGGATAGGCATTAAAAAACCTCTCTTCTCATACGTAAACATCATATAGTTTTTAAGAAAGAAATGATTGAAAAATCCAAAAAACGTTTTTTCCGCCATTTTTTGACCCATGTTTTGAAGCCCTAAATCCCCGATATGGCCGATAAGCCGAGACACCCCAACCTTAGAATTCGCTCTTTTATATATATTTTACGTTTCATGCAAATCGGTTCATATGGGTTGAGACACTTCCCTTGTAAGTAATTTTGCACACACGGATCTCGCCCTTTTGCGTAGCAGACAAGCATTAACGTTTTTGTCGTCACGCCAATTTCTAAACGCTTCCTTCCTGGATCTGACTACATTCCCGCAAGTCTGGCTAAACCAACATTTTTCCAATGGTGTTTTTCAGGGATTGGTTCAGTTCTTCAAGGGGGAACTTCCCTCCAACCCGATTTATCCCATTTACGAACTTAACCTATGACCATACAATATCATAACACAAATTCAGTTTTTTCTTTAAAATAATTGTAATGTTTGTTTTGTGTACGAAAATAAAATTATCCAACTGTATGTGTTGAAAGATTGACATGTTTCTTCAACAGCGTATTCAATATTGATTAGGTAAATTTTAAGTCATAAAAATATACAATACATAAACAATAATATTATATTTATTTGAATACACTTTGCCTAAAAGAAAGCTGTATCTAATTTTTTTTTTTAGTTTTTTTAACCACACAGAAAAAAATATGGAGGAAACAAATTTGAGTAATCACTTGTTTAAATTTAAAAACAAAAATTGAGTAATTTTTTAATTGACGCAATTAAAAATTTACTTAAAAATTTTAAAAACAATTTAAGTAAATAATTGAATAAAAATTTAATAGTTTTTTTTATTTTTTTAAACTCTCATAATTTTTTTTGAGTTCTCGTTTAGTTTATAGTTTTTTGTATATGTAAATGAAAGTTTGTAATCGTCTTTATAAAATTTTCCTATGTTTTTGAGACATAAATATGTTTGGTAAAATTTGAAAAAACAAGTTTTTTGTTTTTTTTTTCTGTAAAAAACTTAAAACTTTTTAAAATTTTTTAAAAAATAAATAGATAAATTTTGAGAAAATTTTTAATTGTGTCAATTCATAACACCGCTCAACAAATCAAAGGTTGATATAAAATTTTTTAAGGTTTTGACTCGCTGATTCCAAATCTGTGCACCAAATTTTTCCATCACGTCTAGAATTTTAATTATTCGCGGTTGAAAATGCGAAAAACGCGATTTTTGGCTTTTTTGAAAGCCTGCACAGCAGCCACTGGGGTGTAACCCAACCAAACGCAATAATTAGAAAAAAATTGTTTTCTATTTCGGAGACCATAGACAAATTATACTTTTGCGCTTTATACCAGATTTGTATTCCACTGAATGGCTGCTGTGCAGGCTTTCAAATAATGCAAAATCGTAATTTTTCGCATTTTCAACAATGAATAACTAAAAATCTGGACGTGATGGAAAAATTTGGAGAACAGATTTGGAATCAGGAGATCAAAGTCTACTAAAATTGATCACCAGAATTTAAACCGGAAAATGAGTGTTGAGCGGTGTAATTGACACAAATTTTTTTTCAAACAAATAATAATTTTTTTTTTTTAAATTTACTCAATACTATTAAATCGTTTACTGGTGCAAAATTGAGTAATTTTTTACTTAATAGTATTAAAAATTTACTAAAATATTTTTTTATTTTTTTCTGTGTGTTTTGCAATAAAAAAATCAAAAATGCCAACAAACAATTTCTTTAAAATTACAAAATTTTCTGCTGAAGTTTACACAAAAATATTTTTTTTCTATTCAACGAACAGAATCAGTAAAATGACAGAAAAAATTTATTATTTTCTAAAACTTATTGATGTAGACTTTAGTTAAAATATCCATTTCAACAGAAAAATCTGCTATAATTGAAAATTGTTTTGCAGATTTTTTTGACAGAGTTTTTCGATTGGTTCCGCGGAGTTCGTTTTAACCAAGTTTATCTGTATATCAATATATTTATTTTATTTTTTATTTTAAATAAATTATATTCAAACCACAAATCATTTAGTTCTGCATAAAATTGTATTTATTTCTGCTACTTATTCATAATATTAATTATTTATTGCTTGCATTGCCTGATTTGAAAATTTGTCGAATATGAATGACTGACGTTCGTCATACAGAAACTGGTCATTAAAAAAAATATTAATAGCAATTATTTTATATTTTTATGGCACTGCAATGGGATATAGCATATCAGTAGAAAAGGACATTGTTGGCGTAGTATCTGTCGTTGAAGCGTTCTTATTATCCTCCAGCATAGTTTGTTCCACTTTAAGTTGTTGCTCTATATAAAATGAGGTGGCAAACCCAACTATTATACCGAACACTCCACCAGCCAAAACATCTGACCAATGATGTTTGTAATCCATAACACGGCTAACGGCTACAAAACAGGCTAAAAGTAGGCATAAAATTTGAATTAAGGGCAATAAAAGTCCAACATTTATTTTGAATTTATGTAGACACTTCGAGAAACGTTGTAAATAGAGTATGGTAAATATCATGCCAAGAAATATTAAAAATGTATGACCACTTGGAAAGGAAATATGGGTATTAAGTAGTTTATACGTGGCTTCCTTTGATCCATCACCTGCCACACATTCGTAGTCTTCTATATAAATGCCATGATTTTTAGGATCATCACATGTTGAGTTATCATATTTACGACGAGGTTGACAAACTGCCAAAAAATGTGGTCTTAAACGTCCTGCGCTAAATTTAATAACAGTACAAATTAAACGTGTTGATGCATAGGCAAATATAAATGGTGTTATGTTATCCGTTAACCGTATTAATAATTTCCAGTACCACTGTACATTTTCAATATTTTTTCGTTTAAATAAAAATATTTTCAATAGTTCGCAGCTAAAAACAATACTGATTGGTAAGCCAATGCTGAGTCCATATAACATTTTGACATTTATCGTATCCTCATGATAAGGATACTTAATAGACTGGTCGTCACAAAAGAAACCACGTTTAGTGGGTCCATGCCATAATTTATAAAGTTTTAAAGTTGAAAAAAATAGTACCGATGTTATAATCAGATCGATAAGTAAACGTATTAGTTGAGTTTTCGGTAATTGTAGCATTTCGGAAAACCAAATTTTCCCGTATGTTAAAAATTTTAATAATTTTAATAATTTTATTTTTTTATTTTTTTTATTATTTATTAGTTTATTCCGTTACCCTTTCTTTTTGCTACTAAATCGTTTATTGATTTTTAGTTTAAATACAGTTTTATTTCTCATAATATCAAAACCGCATTTAACCTTAAAACTGGCAACATTTTTGTTGTTGATTCTTTCAAAATCAGTCGTGCTAAAACAAGTCGTGCAACTTAAAGATTTTAAGGTTTTGAGCACTGATTTGGTTTATCCAATCAGCTCAAATTAAAATTTATTCGATATAGCGTAATTTGTACTTCTGCCCTCAATATTTTAACGTTAAATTAAATTGCCCATCTAGGGGTTAAAATTATTATTCTTTTATACAAAAGTGACGAATTCGTAATAATAGAAATGAAAATTGTTTATCTGAATATTTAAATATATCATTGAGTTTACCACTTATTTTAAAAGATCTGACCACGGGTCTTCAGATTTTCTTTAGAAAATCGTAGATAAAAAAATCGCGATTTTATTCACTATTTTCGTTTTTTAAAAAGTCAAAAAATGCAAAATCTGTAAGTTTGAGCAGATGTATTTTCAATACTACTTATCGCATTTAAACAATCTAAAGTGCATACAGAAACTGCAAAATTATTGATGTTTTAAAAGTGGATATCATATGCAAATGCCATTTTGATAAGTAATTTGCGAAACTTTTACCCCATTTTATTTTTTTATAACCTCCAACCACAGTGTAGTGGTATACCCACTTCGTTACTTCGTGTGTAACGCATCGAAATATCGCTCGGGTACCTTTTAAAGTATATTAGCAAATTCATGGGGAATTTAACTGGCGGATAACCGATTTTGTTCCTTTATGGCTACATAATTGATAGAGCTTCATAAATAATTAAAAACTATAATTTTTTTTTGGGATAAAAAAAGTGCTTTTTTTTAATATAAATTTTCGAAGTTTTTTGGAGAGCAAAATATTTTATATTTTGCAAAATTCAAATAGTTGGCTCTAAACAGTTTTTTGTAATTTTTTGCTCACAAACCGTACACAGAAAAAAATACGGAGGAAACAAATTTGAGTAATCACTTGTTTAAATTTAAAAAAAATATTGAGTAATTTTTTAATTGACGCAATTAAAAATTTACTTAAAAAAATTTTAAAAACAATTTAAGTAAATAATTTAATAAAAATTTTATATTTTTTTTTTAATTTTTTGTAAACTCTCATAGTTTTTTGAATTCTCGTTTAGTTTATAGTTTTTTGTGTATGTATATGTGGCATTCCAAGCCAAATCACTCAATTTTAGACCCGACCCCTTTCGATTTATTTTAGTTTTGGATATAATTTAGTACTTATTAAATGCAACTTGGACACCAATTTTCAGCCTTTTATTCCAAGATGGTTCAAAATGTCAATTTTCTCTAAAAAATTAAAAAATTGAAATTTTTAATTAATTTTAACCATTAAAAAAATATAGATATTTTAAAAAAAGTTGGACAACGTTTTGTTGGTATTTAAATGTAGTTTAAGAAAAAAAAAATATGAAAAAATTATTCGAAGTAATTATCACTTATTTTTTGACGTTTAAAAATTAAAATCGACTTTTTGAAAAAGTCCGAAACCTTAGATATTTTTGTAAAAAACTATAAAAGTTCTACTCTAAACTAAGCGACTTTTAAGCCATAATTCGAGATGTGATCACAATTCTTTCTATTTTTTTTTTTTAATTTTTAAAATTGCACCTTTTATTTTTTGGCTCTGATTTATTTTATATGGTGCTCCAAAAAAAATACATTGATAGATACTGACCCTAACCTACCCAGCAAAACTTAGATTACAAAATAAGGTATAAAATAAGGTATAGGATCTCTTATTTTATACATTGCAGCATTGATGATTTTAACAGGCGATGAGACTCAAAGTAATGCATCAACATTATCACAAAGAATACCAGTAAGGTATAAAATAAGTCATACATTTATAACAAAGAATACGAGTAAGGTGTAAAAAATATTATATTTTATAGGTTAAGAGAAATGAAATAATATAGCGAGTAGTGAAAAAGTAATTTTGTATTAAATTTACTCACGTGATTGTAAGTGAGTGTAAGTAGATAAAATATGCTCGTGAGTGTGTGTCATTAGAAATTTCCTGTCGTGAGTCCATCTCTAGTTTAAACTTAAGCATTTTTTATAAAATAATTATTTTTTTATGTTATTTCAAACTTTAAAATAATACATAATGTAACCAAATAAAGGTCATCCATGATTTAATGTTTAGAAATAATAAATATGAAATACATTTTTTCCAATAATCATGCATTACGTAGCAAATTATTAGTAATGCATTATTTTTCACTTTTAAATAATACGTTGTGGAACAAATGTTTGGTAAGACATCCTAAAATAATGCTACAAATAAGGTATATACATTACCTGGTAATGTGTTATATAATCACTACCCATTACCAAAGTTTTGCTGGGTACCTTAGATATATTTATTTTGAGGTAATAATACGTCTCACAAAAATTTGGGACGATCGGACATGGGTAAGGCGTTTATCACGGTCCTTCAAGTTTAAAAAAACGGATTACAAGGAAAAATATGAATTTTTTTCTGTTTTCGCAATTTTTTGGAATTTTAAGTTGAGTTTTAATTCAAGTGATTACAGAATTATGATGTGGAGTAAAATACCTTTCTAATAAGGTACTAAAAATTAAAATCAGTTGAAAATCAGCCAAACTATTATAACTTCCCCAGGCATCTAGCGTGTGTCATACCACTTGATTAAAGAATACGGATTCCGTTTTTTTAATTTATTGAAATTTTCTACTGTTATAACATTTTTTTCATTAATTATGTTTCAGTGTAATATTTTTTTGGTTTTCCAAATTTTAAAACAAAATTTTTTTTTTTTTTTAAATAGAGATTTCAAAAGGGTTTTGAAAATGCAGGCATTTTTAGCATTAATTTAAAATATATTAGCAACACACGATATGAAAAATACTTGTCACTTAATTACATTTGAACTTGAAGAATAAAAAAATGTTATTACTGAAGAAAATTTCAAAGAATTTCAAAAATCGGATTGTGTTGCTTCATCAAGTGGTCTGCCACACGTTAGATGCCTGGGGAAGTTGTAATAACTTGGCTGATTTTCAACTGATTTTAGTTTTTGGTATCTTATTAGAGAGAAATTTTACTCCGTATTTTAATTCTGTATCCACTTGAATTAAAACTTAACTTAAAATACCAAAAAAATTGAGAAAAGAGAAAAAAATTCATATTTTTCCTTGTAATCCGTTTTAATTAAATTTTTTAATTTATAGTATTAAGTTTTTAATTAAATAAATATTCATTTATTTTTAACTAATGACATACAAATATTTTTAATTAATATGCGCATTTTAGTGATTGGGTCGGATTTAATTAATTTTTTAATTAAATCTACGAATTTTTTAATTAAATTTTTTTCTGTGTGCTGGTTGACATATGTGAACACAATTGAACATCGAATGGTATTTAAACATGTAAGAAACATATTTTTTTTACAAAAAAAGAAAAAAATCGGGGATTTTTTCATACCAAATTATTTTTTTGGCGGAATTTTTTTTTAAATTTTTTTTTCTCAAAAGTATTTTTTTTAATAAAGTTTTTTGACATAATCTTTTTTACATTGTGAAGGGTATCATTACATTTGGCAAGGCCGAATTCAACTTTTTCACTTGTTTTTATTTATTTTTTTAATTTTAAAAAATCTGAAACTTTAAACACCTCAATTCAACCGACGAGTTGACCGCAACCCCTCCAAATTTAATGAAATTTAGTACTGGGGTTTACTTTAACAAAAAAGAGATTTTGACAATTTTCCAGGCTTCTGGTCATTCCAGTATTCGAGATAAGCGGTCTTGAAAATTAACAAAATCGTATATATTTGACAATAGTGTTCTGACATAAATAAAGATATCTCGAAAAGTAATAACACAGTGGGACACTCAAAATTTGATACGCTTGAAACCAAAAAAACTGAAAGCTACTGATCAGAGAAGAAAACCCTAGCTGGGTTTGGTCTGATTAACTAAGGTTTTTTTATTTTAAATTGGCGTTTGAAGTTTTAGGCTTAGAAATGATTTTTTGATAACAGAACGCTTTTTGTAATGCCTACATCTCGAAAACAGTTAAAAAATTTTTTTTAGTGTCTTCAGAAAAGTTGTAGCTCGTAAACTGCCAAACAAAAAACTTTCAGACGTTTATTCATAAAAAATTTTACCTTCATGATCAAAAACTTAAAAAAGTAAAAAATAAAATGGTATTTTTAAAAATTTTAAAGTTTTTGGACATAAAGGTTGAATTTTTTTAAATAAATGTTTCAGAATTTTTTGTAGGGCAATTCAAGAGCTAAAATATTGCCGAAGACGCTCGAGCAAATTTGTGAATAGTTTTTGAGATATAGGTATTACAAAGTGGCCCTTTGTTCCAGTCTGGAACTATAAGAATTAATATATATATATAGGTATTACAAAAAGTGGCCTCTTATCTAAAATTAAACTCTAAGCCTAAAACTTCAAACGCCAATTTAAAAAAAAAACCTTAGTCAATCAGACCAAACCCAGACAGGGTTTTTCTTCTCTTATCAGTACCTTTCAGTTTTTTTGGTCTCAAGCGTATTAAAATATTTAGGTTGCAAAATGATGCATAGTGTAATAATACAGGTCTCATTCAGATTTCAAATAATATGTAGTGAGACAGTCTTTAAAATGGCATTCCCCAAGTTTTTTTTGAAAATGGTCAAAGGTCATTGGTTTTAACCTTAATTTTTGGAGAGTTATATCTCAAAAAACGATATTTTTAAAATTTTGGAAAAAGATGTATGTTGTTAAGAATCACCTATACTACTCAAGTTTAAATTTTCAGGATGGAGACTTCATTGGAACTTTTAATATTAATAGAAACATTGTGACAGAAAAGAAAAAGAAAAAAACAATTTTTTTTGTCTTTGAAATTTTTAATTTTTTTTTTTCGGTGGAATTGAGGTGATTTAACCCTCCGGTTGAATTCAAATTTGTATCACATAAAAATTTTAGGTCTAGTAGAAAAAAAAAATTGTCCGGACCTTAAAAATCGGAAGAAAAAATTGTTTGCTATACAAAAAATGTCAGTCTAGTGTTATCAGGTAGATTTTTAGCTGTCTCTTTTATTTACGTTATACAGCATTCAAAATACATATTTTACAAATATTCCAATGATCCCTCTATTGATAACAAATCTAATTAATGGAAATTCCCAATTGCAAAACACTGAATGCAAAAACGAGAAATTAATAACAAAAAAAAACAAATTCATAATTTTCATTAAAGCATAATGATCCAGTCCTAATCAGTGTTTGCAAGTGAACAGATCCACATAAATAAAAAAAATTAAAAAAATAAATAAATAATTAAAAATAATAAAATGCCAAACCTTAAGAAAAAATATATATTACAAATATTGGCAATTTACGTACATCTCATCATAGTGGCAATATGTTGCAATAATTTCAAAAAATTATGGGGACCTGTAAAGAAACGAGGTTTGGATTGTTTGGATACATCCATAAACAAGCCATATCTAGAGGATACGATAACGGAAACAAATTTGTACATTATAGGAGTCTATATACCGATTACAATGATTATTTTCATAGAATTTATTCAGCATTATATGGAACGAAAATCGGAAAATGGATTACAATGGTTACACCGATTTACTATTAATGTTATTATAACTTTAACTTCATTCTTATTTGGTCTGGCGGTAGAACGTTTGTTAAAAAATATAGCGAAATATAAAATGGCTCGTTTAAGACCACATTTTTTGGCGGTCTGTGAACCCATTGATATGTATGGTTACAATTGTGATCAAGTCCAATATATGGAAGAATATGAATGTTCTACAACAAATTATTCAAATGCTGCTCTTAATAGATTGTATTTATCATTTCCTAGTGGTCATTCAAGTTTAACATTTTATGGCATGGTTTTTACAGCCTTCTTCCTACAATATTTCTTTAAAAATCTGCGTGAAAATAAAAGTCTTTTTGCTATTTTAGTAGCGATTGTACAAATTTCATGTATATTTTTAGCCTGGTGTGTTGCTATGAGTCGAGTTTTAGATTATCGACATCATTGGTCTGATATATTTGGTGGTCTCATTTGGGGTTCAACGGTTGCACTGACAGTGTCTTTTTATATGAAATCACAAAGAGAAAATATTGCTACGTTGGTTAATAATATTCTGCTAAAAGAATCGACTGTTGATTCATCAACTGCAAAATATAAAGCATCTAATAAGATAACAAAGGAAGAAACGTGTACCGTAGAATTGACAAATGTTTAATTTTAAACGTAGTTTTATTAATTTGATTTAGTTTTAATTTGTAAGTACTAGAATAAACCAGTAAGTATATTAAATTCGGCTGTGCCGAATCTCTATACTGACAATGAGAAAAAAATATAAAAAAAAAAAAAATTAAAAAAAAAATAATTTTGCCATGGAGTTTTTTTGGGGAGGGCTGTTTTTTCGATTTTGTTTGAATATAATTCGGCCATTCAGTAATTACTAAACCGATTGCAGTGAAATTTATACCGCACTCAATATAAATTCTCTGTCCAATCAGCAGAAACATCTGCTGAAAATACACCCTGTAGGCTAGTCGGTAGCGTGCTAGCCTATGAAACAGGGGGTCATGGGTTCGATTCCCACCAAAACCCTTGGTCGAGTTCGCTACAACGAGACGACGGTCATTGTTACCAGTTCTCGGTTAGGTTAAAATTATTTAAAATGAGTTGTAAATAAAAATTGGAAATACAACCATATGAGAAATCTGCTGATTTTAGAAGACACGGTTTGCTTAAAATCTGTCATGATTACACTGTGCTACAGTGAAAAAATACTTCTAATGTGACATGGTATAGGTTGTTGGTTTTTTCGAGTAGATCACAAAAATGCCCATTTAACTTTCCAGACACCCTCAAATTTAAGAGTTATTGTCAAAAAACGTTTTTTTGGGACTTTGCTTACTAATCCTTGTGTAATTCAAAAAATTTTCAACCGATATTAAATTTTTTAACTGTTTTGGATAGAAGAAGGATAGGGCTTTCCATGTGTGTAAATTGGTCTACACATATAAGAAAGATATCTATTGAATTTTTCTATAATATCTAATTTTTTGGTTATTTTTTGAAAATTTTTCGAGTTTATCGATTTTTTTCTGCTATAGTTCGTTTAACAACCTTTATATTTATAAACATATTTTTAAAGAAAATTTAGTTTTAAATTCGATGAGCTTTATCCTGTAAAAAACAGATAAGAATTGACAGAGTTGTGATAATTTTTCTAAACAAGAAAATTAAGAATTTTCAGGAAATCGCCGTTCAGACAACCCAGGCAAAAAAAATAAATTTATCATAAGAGGTCATGAACAATATTTTTAAGGTTTTTGACGCGCTGAATCCGAATCTGGCCTTTAAATTGCTCTAACGCGTCAGGTTTTTGAGATATTAAACATAAATTGATGTATCAAAAACTTAATAAGATAGCGCAATTTCAAGGTCAAATTCGAATTCAGGTGGCCAAAAACCTTTAAAATAATGATACGAGACCTCTCACACGCAGTGTTGCCATATATTTTTTTGAAAAAACTTTTTATTTCTGAAAAAAAATCTTTTTTTTTGTGAAAAAATCTTTTTTTTACAAAAGTATTGAAAAAATTAATACATTATGTATTTTCATTATGTATTTTCAATTCATTTTTTATATCAAGTGTAAAAAAAAATAATAAAAAAACAACCAAGCGTTCATTTGGAGCTCGAAAAGACTCATAAAAGAGTTCCTAGACGTTCAGAAAACATAATCCCTTTTTCTTAGCGCTCTTATAATATCGTAATAATAATTTTAATCCAAAGATCAGTTTCTATTTAGTTTTAGCAATTTAATTACAAATCATTTTTAATAATTAATTAAACCTAACCGAGAACTGGTTACAATGACCGTCGTCTCGTTGTATCGAAATCGACCAAGGGTTTAGTGGGAATCGAACCCACGACCCCCTGTTTCATAGGCTAGCATGCTACCAACTAACCTACAGGGGCCTTATATGACTCATAAAAGATTCTGAAAAATATATGTTAGTATTCTTTCCTGACTCTTTTATGAATGTTCAAAAAAACATATTTTGAATTTTTTAAATATCCAGAATTAAGATTCAAACATGAATCTTTCAGGAATCCAAATGTCGAGCGTTCTATAAATTTTTTGGAGCCTTGAAAGAGTCATAACTTATGAAGGCTCAGAAAATTGTACACATTAAGCAAATATCAAACACCGGTGCATGCTCGAAAATATATGACGGATTGGATCTATATGTGGTGAAATCTTTTATTAGTGCAACAATTTAAGAGAAAAATTATTCTATGTTGACAACTTACAGATTTAAGTGAATATCGTGTGGAATTTTCATATGGCGACCAAGTCAAAGAATGGTCTGATTTTAAATGGATTTAATAAGGTTACCAAGCTAAAAACAAAATTGTAATCGAATATCTCATATTTTCATAGAATAAAGACGTATTTAATTGTAACCGTTTACATAGACTGAAGGACGGACACGCTAAGTCAAATCAGATAGTGATTCTGAATCGGTCGGTATACTAAAAGCTTGGTCTACGAGCAATATTTCGGGTATTTACAAAAAAAAATTATGTTTTTTGTATTTTTTAACTAATTAAGAAAAACTTGAAAAAACTTTGTTATTTTCCAAAAACCTTATTTTTTTAGAAAAAATCTTGAAATCTTTTTAGCACCTCAAAAAACTTGCAAAAAAAGGGAAATCTTGATATATGCATGCGCGGGTACAAGGGGGGGGAAAATGGGGAAATTTCCCCCCCCAGACCAAATTTCAAAAAGAAGAAAAAAAAGGAAAAAAAGAAAAAAAAAGAAAAAAAGAAAAAAAGAAAAAAAGAAAAAAAAGAAGAAAAAAAAAGAAAAAAGAAAGAAAAGGAAAGAAAAAGAAGAAAAAAAGGGAGAAGGAAATTTTCTAAAAAAATTTCGAAGTCCAAAAATTTTTCATAGAAAAAAATCTGAAAATTTTAAAAGGGAACATTTTTTAAGGAAAAAGTGAATCAATCTGAAAATTTTCTGTGAAAAATATCTGTCAATCTTATTATGAATTTTTGCATAAACAAATTACTTAGAATATGCTTTTTTTGTTTAGAAAAATGTTACAGGATCTTAATTTGGTTTATATAAAAAGTGTTTGTCTTCTACATAGCAAATGATAGTCGAACTTACATTTGTAAAACTATTTAAAAAATTTTTTTTCTAAAGAATAAACTTTTTCTAAAGAAAAAATTTTCAGAATCTGAGACTTTTTTATTTGAAAAAGGTCTCAAAACTTATTTATAGGAAAAAGGTCGCAGGAGAGTTTTTCTATGGAAAAAAGTCTCAGAATTTCTGAATTTGAGATTTATTTTAAGGAAAAATGTCGAATCTGTCACTTCTTCCTTTGAGAAAAAGTGCCAGAATTTTAAACTTTTTCTGTATAAGAAAAAGCTCTCAGAATCTGAGACTTTTTCTTTAGGAAAAATGTGTGAGAATCTGAGCCTTATTCTTTAGGAATAAGATCTCAGAATTTGAAACTTTTTCTTTAGGAAAATGGTCTTAGAATCTGAGACTTTTTCTATTGGAAAATGGTCAAAGAATCTAAGACTTTTTCTATAGAAAAAAGGTCTCAGAATCTAAAATTTTTTTCAGTACGAAACAAATCTAATAATCAGAGACCTCTCTATAGGAAAAATGTCTCAGTAATGCTTTATAATATGAGACTTTTTCTCTAGTAAAATGTCTCAGAATCTGAGACTTTTTCTGTGGAAAAAAATTCTTAGAATCTGAAAATTTTTCTGTACGAAAAAAATCTCAGATTCTGAGACATTTTCCGTTAAGAAGAAGTCTTATATTCTTAGACATGTTCCCTATAAAAAAAAAATCACGAAAAATGTCTCAAAATCTGATATTTTCTATGTATGTAGAATTTCTTCTATTAAATTCTCAGATTTAGACTCTTCTTATGTATACGAAAAATATACAATTTTCTTTTAAAAATCCGAAAATTTTTCTATACGAAAATAGTTTCAGATTCTGAGACATTTTCTCTATAAAAAATAATTTTTTCACGAAAAATGTCTCAACATCTGATGTTTTCTATATATAAATTTGATGATTTTATAGCTTTTCCATCACTTTTTTTTGTAAAAAAACGGATCCCTTTTTTTTTGCTCGTCAACAGAGGAGAATTTATGATTTTTTTCGAAGTAAAAAAAAATTTTCCCCCCCCAGACCCAAAAGCTGTACCCGCTACTGATATATGGCAACACTGCTCACACGGGAAGTATCTCAACCCTTATGAACCGATTTGCCTGAAACTTAAAATATATATTAAAGAGACGATTTTAAGGTTGGGGTGTCTCGGCTTATCGGCCATATCGGTGTTTAAAAATTTCGTTGTCCCCTTATGAAATCATGTGGACCTTCGAGAAAATTTTGATAACTTCCGAACTAACAGGAATATCATCTAGGGCAAAAATACGGGTCGACTTAAATTTAATAAAGATTATTTCTTATCCATATGGATATCGTAGGTATATGTCTTCAAATAAGTAACCCCCAAAATTAACACATTTTCCTGAAAAAAATATTTAAAGAAGCCGAATTTTTACTAGGCTATGCCACTATTGGATAGGTATTAAAAAAACCTTTCTTCTCATATGAAAACATCATATAGTTTCTTAAAAAGAAATGGCTGAAAATCCAAAAAACAATTTTTTTGCCATTTTTTGACCCATGTTTTGAACCCCTAAATCCCCGATATGGCCGATAAGCCGAGATACCCCAACCTGAGAATTGTCTCTTTGATATATATTTTAAGTTTCAGGCAAATCGGTTCATAAGGGTTGAGATACTTCTCTTGTCAGTATGTTCGTTTATTTTTTTGCCTGGGTTGTCCGAACGGCAATTTCATGCAAAATCTTAATTTTATTTTTTAGAAAAATTATCACAACTTTGTCAATTTTTATTCGATTTTTTCGGCATAAAACTCATCGTAATCACAATAAAATTTTCTTTAAGAATACGTTTATAAATATAAATATTGTTGAACGAACTATAGCAGAAAAATATCGATAAACTTAAAAATTTTTCAAGAAATAACAAAAAAATTTGATATTGTTGAAAAAATCAGTACATATCTTTCTTAAATGTATAGACCAATTCACACACATACAAAGTCCTATATTTCTTCTATCCAAAACAGTTAAAAAATTGAAAATCGGTGGAAAACTTTTTAAGTCACACGTGGTTTAGTGAGAAAAGTCCCAAAAAAAACGTTTTTTGACAATAGCTTTAAAATTTGAGAGTGTCTGGCAAGTTTGATGGGCATTTTTGTGATATTTTCGACGAGACCTACAACCTTAACTACCTCACTTCAAAAGTATATTCGATTTTGTGTTTTTTGTAGCAAAGTGTTATCTAGGTGAAATAAGCAGAGAAATTTATCAAAACAGCAGAGAAATCTGCTAAAACATTTTCTAGAAAATTTATTTTCATGAAAAAAATGTTTTTTTTTCGTTAATTAAAACTCAAAAAAAAAAAATTAAATTTTTCTGTAAAATTAGCATTTTTGTTTTGGTTTTGTCAATTATTATTCTCAATAGTTTTAATTGCCCGAGTAAAAATTTTCTGATATAATCATATATAATTTGATTCAATCTTATATGAGTTACTATGCTTCCCTATAAATTAATATAAAATTATATCTATCATTTTGATACGGTTGATTCACCTTATGTGGTTAGATATTGCTCCATATATGATTAGATTCGTATTTTGGTTTTGCTAATCAAATTGTATAAATAGATATTATAAGATCAATTTGATATAAATAGATTTTACCAAATTCAGGATCAAATTGTATCAATTTTTATATTTTTTGAACTAAAGTAATATAATTGTGGTCGGTAGTGGTAATTGGGTGGGGGGGGGGGGGGCAAATTTCCTCTCGAATATGTGTTAAAAAAATCATTCTTATGCTTTTTGCGTAAGTTTATCAATAATTAAAAAAAAATTTATTCCACGCCCATAAAAGGGGGCGGACCGAAAAAAACGACATTTTCTAATTCTTTGGGTCCAAATACAGGACTTTGAACTCCTTGTAGCATAAAAATGTTGCATTTGTTAAACAAAAACACAAAAAGTCACTAAAAAAATGCTATTTTTCAGAGGTTTAGTTCTTCAAGGGGAAACTGTTTTCCCCCTGGTCCGATTTTGCTCATTTACGAACTTAACCTGTATTTTAACATAAGACATATTTGTGCCAAATGTCGAGTCTATCTCTTTTATTTTGGACTGCATTGTGTTAACTACAGACGGACGGACAGACGGACGGACGGACATCGCTAGAATGTCTTAGAATCGATCACTGATCATAAACATATGTACTTTATGGAGTCCTAGACCGATATTTTGATGCGTTACTGTAGTTGGAGGGTATTAAAATTTTAAGAAAGTTTTTTTTAGCAATTTTTGAAAAAAAAAAACAAATCATTTACTAATTTTTTTTTTTTGAGTGTAAAATTTTTTTTGAGAGTAAAATTTTTTTTCAGTGATTTTTTTTTTTATGTAAAAATATTTTTGAGTGACAAAAATACGTTGTAAAATATTTTTGTGAATTACCAATGTTTTTAACACATGTTTAACGGCTTTTCAGCACGTGAATTTAAGGTCAAACAAATCTCAAATTCACGGTTTTGCAAATAACTTTTGAACCACTGGACCGATATGGCTGAAATTCAACACGAACCAGGCCAGGTGAATGAAAAATATATATGTCAAGCGTCAGCATCTTCAGATTTGCCTTTCAAAAGTTATCGTGTTTTTTATTTCGTAAATTTACGAAAAAACCTTGCCGAAATTCAGTCTTTTGCTCATAACTTTTGAGCCACTGGACCGAATTCGCTGGATTGCAATACCAACCTGACCAGGTAAATGCCCAAGATATATGCCAAAATTCAGGAATATCCGTAAAGTCTTTAAAAAGTCGGAAAAGACGGACGGACATCGCTAGATCGTCTTAGATTCGATCAAGGATCAAAAATAGATATGAGGCATTCCATGTCAAATCGGACACTTTGAATAATTTTTTTTTTTAGATTTTTCCAATTGTTTTACAGTTTTTAGTACCCTTCGAAAACTCCTTCGTGGTAAATTTTCAGATTTTTTTGATGACCCGTTCAAAAGATATCGAATTTTTAAAAATTGGTAGTTTGTTTCTTTATTTAAACTTCTTTTACTTATAACTTCTTCAATAATGGTCCAAATTTCAATTTTTTTTCTTCAAAATTTTTGTTTTTTTACGTACTTAAAAAAAAATCCAGAAAAATTCTTTAAAGTGCTCTAGTATGCGATTTTTAAGTTTAAACAATTTAAATCTCATTTTTGAAAATGTATGTACTCCTTGATTTTTTTTTTGTGTAAAACTTCTATCAATTCTACAAATTTTTTGCCCAGTACTATAGTGGGATAACGATTATTATTATTTTTTTTAATTTTTTTTTAAAAATTTTATTGTAATTTTCCAATCTTAAAATCTGCTCCAATGGTGCGTCATAGAGGGGTCATCTCCAACACCGACCCCCATTAATTTTTACGTCTAAACATTTCTTCGGAACAAACTATTATCCTATCTCCAATTTCTAAGGGGGCTCGCACACAAAATGACATTTTTTAAAATTTGCTCCAACCGCTCTAACTGCCCTACGAGTGCCCTTAAAGCAATAAATTGTATGACCGACCCACAATATTTTTTTAATTCCAAACATTTTCTCTGAACACACGTACTCTCTATCTTTAACTATTAAGGCGGTCCCCATACAATTTCTTTATTTTTTGTAATTTTGTTTTATTTAATCAGCTTTTACCGGTCCAATGGTGCATCCGAAAGGGGTCATTAGTGAGACTGACCCCCATTTATTTTTACCTTCCAACATTTTTGTAAAACATACCTACGCTCTATCTCCACTCCCTAAGTAGGCTTCCATTCAAAATTACATTTTTATAAAATTTGCTCCAACTGTAATTTGTATGGGAGCCTGCTCATTCTTAGTCAAACCCTCGCTCCTATATACTCGTATGCAGATGACGGTAACGTTTGTTATTCATTTTCTCTTGATCTGATATTGCCTTGACTCAAAGTATTTCTTAGAAGATTTCTCTGTTAATTTTACTGACATTTGATTTTAAATGTAGTTAAATTACAAACAAATTTATAAATCCAAGATCTTTTTAGAGATCTTTGCAAAGATTTCTATTTAATTTCAAGATTTTAATTAACCATATGCACTGGATTCAATTTCATTACATTATTTGCCCCATTGATGTCTTTCTAAATCAAACATAATGTTCTAATTAATTATAGTAAAACATGTTCAAACATCTGTATAACATGAGATTATCATTTAACAAATTATAAACAGTAGGTACTATGTTACACACTGAAAACTTGATTTACGGGTACAGTAGGCAATTTTAAATGGGTTATTTTTAGTAAAAAAAGGAGGTGTTTCAATGGGCGCACACTGATTTTCCTGAAACTTGCATATGGGAACGAAGGAAGAAAAATCCCGGTATTCGAGAATTTCCCATGAAACAAATGTTTTCACCTCAACTTAGTCAAATCAGTTTCTAGACAAAACCAAAAAACTCTTCTTTGAAAATTTTACTACAAGAAAGACTAAATTTCCACACAGCGTTTTTTCTTAAATTTTTAATTAAATCTACTTAATAATTTTAATGAAACTATGAAGTCAAATGAAAAAATTTCATGAATTTCTTTCACAACATGTCTGAAATTTCGATCAGCATGTGAAATACTTCCTTGATGGAAAATATTTAATGAATTTAATTCATTCATAATACGAAGCGTTTTTCTGTAAAGAACTTTTATATGTAGTAATTCTCATTGTGTTGATTGAAGAATAAGTATAAACTATAATGATTAAACTTATCCATGAAACCTTAACCTTGTAGAGTTGTCGACCATTTAAATCATATAAAAAAGTGTTTCAAAATACATTCATTCCGTCTTAAATATCATATAAATCTAGGGATAACTGTATTAATAAAAAATTCTTTATTATACACACCATAAGACTAATTTTGCAAAATACGAACTAATGAAATGAACCTCAATAAAGTAGTAAAATAAATCAACTGAAATGTGTGTTAAATCAGTTGGTGGTAAAGACATTTGGAATATATTTCCATTAGCATATTGAACGAAAAAAAAAAATATATAAAAAAGGTAACCGAAAAATTGAGTTTTGTAAAAATAATTTATGAATATTTGTAACATGCGGTATTTAAATCCACATCTATGAATATAAAAATTCTCCGTATTTTCAAAACTAATTACTGATGATTTTAATCATCAGCTGGTTATTTTAATATTTTTTCTACCTAAAATTTGATAGAGATCAGTTTTTAAAAATTTAAGTTGAATTTTGAAATTAATGTAAAAATTATGTTTTTATAATTTTACAAATTTATAACACATTTGAAATTATTTAAGCTTACCCACAAATATTTTTTAGAATAAAGGTTACGTACCTGAAAGTAAAAAAAAAAATACAAATTAAATGGGATTTTTTTTAAGATTAAAATTTAAAATTTAAATGCGTATTAATAAAAATGTGAATCATTTAGATTAAAATTAAACAAACTTAGGGTGAGTATTTCACATGTCGCTTAAACTTAGTTTCAATGGTACTTTAGTTAAACTTTATTAAATTAAAACGAAACCTTATGTTTTTGAGAAGGAAAGCTGCCAGCATTGCACATTTGTATACCATCCAACAACAGTATGGGATATTAAAGTGGCATTTTTTCTTTAACTTTTGATTTTCCCAAGTGTCCAGGCAAATTTTTATTTTAGTGGACCTAAAAAATATGTGGTACAAATTTGAGGTTAATCGGATTAAATTAACCCGTGGTGCCCGGCGGTCAAAGTTTGGGATTTTTGAAAATTTTTAGGAAAAAAAAATAAATAAAAAACTACTATGTCTTACGACACATCGTTCTTATTAATTTTGATGAATTTTTAAAATCGGTCAAACGGTTTTCGAGTTATCGCTATTTGAAATTTGCAAAAAATTGCGGTTTTTTCCTACGTTCTAGAAATAAAAAAAAAATCTCTAAAATTTTTTACGCTTGACCCTTTCAAAGAGCTTGACACAATCTTTTATTCAAAGTTAATTTGAGCCAAACCCGATAATTTTGACCCGTGGCGCCCTTCTATCAAAGTTTTGCTTTTTTACAAAATTTTCACCAAAAACTCCAAACTTTGATTGAAGAACGCCATGGGTTAAAATTGTCTGATTTGGCTCAAACTAAGTTTAAATTAAAGCCTGTCTCCAGTTCTATAAAATAATTAACGGCAACAAAATTTTAAGATTTTTTTATAAAATTTCTTAAACGTAGGAAAAAACCGCCATTTTGTGAAATTTTTTGACAAATTACAAATGGCGATAACTCAAAGAACGCTCGATCGATTTAAGATATTTATTGATATTTGTATTCAGCATGCCAAAATTAATAAAACTAATGTATCGTGTGGTATTTTTTTCTATATTTCAAAAATCCAAAATTTTGGTGGAAGTTTTCCAAAAATGTAATCTTTGATCGAAGCGCGCCACGGGTTATACCCTCCACTCTAGTGATAGAGGGTATATATAAGTTTGTCATTCCGTTTGTAACACATTGAAATATTGGTTTAGGACCCCATAAAGTATATATATTGTATTCATGATCCTCGATCAATTTTAAGACGATCTAGCGATGTCCGTCCGTCTTTCTGTCTGTTGAAAACACGCTAACTTTTGAAAGACTTTACGGAGGCTCCTGAAGTTTGGCGTATATGTTGGGCATTTACCTGGTCAGGTTGGTATTGCAATCCAGCGAAGTCGGTCCAGTGGTTCAAAAGTTATGAGCAAAAGACTGAATTTTGGCAAGGGAATTTACGAGATAACAAAAACGATAACTTTTGAAAAGAAATGTTAAGGCTGCTGAAGCTTGGCATATATATCTGTCGTTCCCCAGGCCAGGTTCATATTGAATTTCAGCGAAATCAGTTCAGTGGTTCAAAAGTTATTAGCAAAACCGTGAATTAGTTTCACCTTAAATTCATATGTTGAAAATCCGTTAAACATGTTTTAAAAACATTGGTAAGTAACAATAATATTTTACAACGTATTTTTGTCACTCAAAAATATTTTTACACTAAAAAAAAAAATACACTCGAAAAAAATTTTACACTCAAAAAAAAATTTAGTAAATTATTTTTTTTTTTTTTTTCAAAAATTACTTACAAAAAAAATGTATACAAAATAAAATATTTCTGATCAAAAATTTTATTTTTTCACATTAAAAAATTTACTATCACTTAAAAAGGCAAACTTTTTTCTCATACAACAAAATGCCAGTCTAATGGGGTATGCTCACTTTGTCATTCCGTGTGTAACGCATCGATTCTAAAACATTCTAGCGATTTTCGTCTGTTCGTCCGTCCGTCTGTGAAAGACACGATACAGTCGAGAACAAAAAAAGTATCCTCCTGAAGTTTGAGACGAAGAAGTCCCATGGCAAAATCAGATCATGGGAAAAAATTTCCCTTGAAGAACTAAGCTAACCTCTGAAAAATGTCATATTTTTACATGATTTTTGTATTTTTGTTGAATAAATGAAACAATTTTATGTCAGAAAGTTCAAAGTACTGGCCTTTGACCCAGAGGATAAGAAAAAGTAGTTTCTTGGGCCCGCCCACTTTTGGGGGCTGTATTACTTGCAAGGAAATTCTCCCTGGTGTCACCCTCCGATCTTTATGAAATTTGGATATTTTGTTTAGAACGAATATTTTTGGGGGTTCGATTTGTATGGCGGAAAGTTGACCTTTTTCAGTTTCTACGATTTACGCCTATTTACTAAAAATTAATAAGGGCATTATTTGCTATAAGATTAAAGTTATTTAAAATACCTATCTCGTGATGCTAAAACGTGCCAAAAAAGCCAATATTTTTTTACTTATTAACAAAAACGTCCTAAAATTTTGGTAGGAAAGTGAAAAAATTCTACTATTATAAATTTACTTTTGAGCAAAGTAATGTTCTTTTACGCTCATTAAGTAATTTTTTCAAAAATTGTCATAGAAGTTCACTAAAACGTGCATATAAAGGGTTAAAATATTTTACAAATATTTTCCGCATTAAATTTTACTAGGGGTCGGGAAAGACTTGAAGTTTGTGGCCTATTTTCTGTGGGAAATTGTAGGGAATTTCGGAGGCGGAGAGACTCCGTAAAGTTCAAAAAAACTTTGTCAAATTACTAGGAAAAGTCTCGTAATCCCATTTTACAAATATTTGACAGCTTTCCTTGTTTTTTGTAAATTTACAATTTTATTGGTAAAAACCTTGTAAAATTACAAAATTTTTGTTAACTAGCTTGTAAAATTACTAAGAACTTTCGTAAAATAGGAGGTAGCAAAAAATCTAGTAAAATTACGAAACCTTGTATATTTTTTTGTATAAAAAAATTTGTAAATTTACAATTTTATTGGTAAAAATCTTGTAAAATTACTAGGAAATTTTGTCAAATAGGAGGTAGCAAATAAAAATAAAATATATATACACATATTTTTCTTAGATTTGGGAAAATCTTTTTAGCAGTTCGTATTTTTTTCCTTTTATTAAAGAACTCCATTTAAAGAAAACAATGAACTATTCATTAATAAATGAACTAAACTGTTTCCTCATAGTTAAGAATATTTCCTATATTTTAGTTAAATTTAACTAAATTTTAGGAAAATTCATGATCTATTTTCAAAGAAATTTTTTCATAAATTTTTGATATTTTTTTTTAGCGTATGTACCCCAGAATGGTGTAGAATAAACAAATTCTCAGATGCTCAGATGCTCGAAGTCGTAGAAAAAAAGGCGACCGTGACAGGACTTAATCTTTTCCATACGATTCTAAAACTTTGTATCCAAAAAATATGAGATTCCATGACATTGTTATTATATAAATATCGAAAAATAATCAGATGCTGGATCAGTTTTCGTTCAGATTTTTCAATTTTAAGACATTTTTACTACATAAAAATTGTCAAGTTCATCAAAAATTTTGCTTTTAAAAAATTCACAGATTTTGAAGCAGTTTTCGAATTAAAAGAGTTCTCAAATTCTGAGACATTTTTCGTAAATAGATTTTTTTTTAGATTCTGAAAAATTTTTCGCTTAGTGAAATTTCTCGGATTCTGAGACAGGTTTTGTATAGAAACTACAAAGTATTTTATTAAATTATAAAAATAAAAATAAAATTATTTGACATTCAACAAACAGTTAGATGCCATCCTTATCTTTTAACAAATGACAACAACTTGGAATCATCATTTTTCAGAAATTGTAAACAATAATGTCCTTGCTGACAGATCAACTTAAAATGCCTGCTGAGCTCGTGATGATTTTAAATCGTAACTAAATAATAATACAAAAAAAAAAAAACAAGAAAATGCAATGAAAAACAGCCATTAAGAGAAAAATAAAAATCTTAAGATTTCCATAAACATGCAACACTAAATGTCTGTTGGTATTCAAGCAATGTCATGCCATTTTAAGCATACATATTTCTATCTTTCATTTTATACTCTGTTTTTCCTTCAACATTTTTCTAACTAACACATAAACAATTATTCATGCTGTCTCAGCATCATTTTTGTGCAAAGGATATCTGGAAGCAAAAGCAGCAAAATTTATATAAAAAGACAGGACACCGGCCAGGACATCACGCAAAAAAAAAAAGTGATGACGAAAAATGCAACACGTAACACAATTGTAGTAGTTAGTGTATATGAAGTGTTGTAGTTGAAATATTAAATGAATGATATGGAAATGCATCGTGTTGATAGGGTTTATTACGTATTTCTGATTTTTTTTACAAAACTATTAACTATGGCGTGACTTTTTTTTCCATTTTATACTCTTTTTATCACAATATTACGAGATTTTTTTATATTTGTCATCATTCTTTGTAATGCTGGAGAATGGAAAAAAATAAACTAAAGTTTAATATCTGATTTACTAATGACTGTCATGAAGTGAAACGGTTTAAAACGAATTTAAAATGACCTAAAGTTATCGATAACTCTATAGAAAATTATTAAATTATCGATGTATCGATATTTTAAAATTTTCTATAGAAAATTATTAAATTATCGATGTATCGATATTTTAAAATTTTCTATAGAAAATTATTAAATTATCGATGTATCGATATTTTAAAATTTTCTATAGAAAATTATTAAATTATCGATGTATCGATATTTTAAAATTTTCTATAGAAAATTATTAAATTATCGATGTATCGATATTTTAAAATTTTCTATAGAAAATTATTATAATATCGATGTATCGATATTTTAAAATTTTCTATAGAAAATTATTATAATATCGATGTATCGATATTTTAAAATTTTCTATAGAAAATTATTATAATATCGATGTATCGATATTTTAAAATTTTCTATAGAAAATTATAAAAATATCGATGTATCGATATTTTAAAATTTTCTATAGAAAATTATTAAATTATCGATGTATCGATATTTTAAAATTTTCTATAGAAAATTATTAAATTATCGATGTATTGATATTTTAAAATTTTCTATAGAAAATTATTAAATTATCGATGTATCGATATATTTTAAAATTTTCTATAGAAAATTATTAAATTTTCGATGTATCGATATTTTAAAATTTTCTATAGAAAATGAATAAATTATCGATATTTTAAAATTTAAAATGTCTTTTTCCATTTAATAAAATTTTATTTCGATTTCTGTAAAATGTCATGTGTCTGACAAGCAAACCAGTGTTTGAATGTTAAACTTGACTGGTCACCAACAGTAGCAATGAAAGAATCATCATCATTTACAGCCATTGTGAACCTGTATTAAAAAGTAAAGTAAAAACTACAGTTAAACACAAAAGTGAGTAAACAGGGCTATAGTTTAAGCAATTCGTTAAAGACAAAGTTAACAATTGCTGTGTTTTTCAATAAGTGGATTTATTTTCGGATTAATCTTATTTAGTTTAAAATAAATATTTTAACATGCCAAAACAAATTTAAAATATTTTTTCCGTAATCTACCATAAATTAGCAATTATAATCCGAATAAATGATAAAAAAATTTGGAAAATGAAAAAAGTTATAAATAAATCAAAATTAATCCAAAGTGGACTTATTAAATCCTAAAATTTAATTGGATTAATTTTGATTTATTTATAACTTTTTTAATTTTCCAAATTTTTTTTATCATGTTTTCGGATTATAATTGCTAATTTATCATAGATTACGGAAAAAAATATTCCAAATTTGTTTTGGCATGTTAAAATATTTATTTTAAACAAAATAAGATTAATCTGAAAATAAATCCACTTTTTGAAAAACACAGCAAATAACAAACAATACTAAAACTGAACTAAAATAATTTTTTCAAGATTAATTTAAGCTTGATAGCGTCCAGATTGAATTAATAAAAAATAAAATACGGGGGTCCAACTGGAAATTTAAATCGTTTACAGAATTTTTAAGAATATTTTTTAAAATAATAATCTTTTGATAAGTTTTGGTATTGTTTACATTGTCTTTAACGAATTTCAATGTCACTTTTGCGATTAACTGTTTGCATATTTTTCTTAAACTCTTTCCATTGTTATGATGCTTAAATGAAAATAACGTACACGTTTCATGTTTTTTTTCTTCATTGTTCATCATGTTTTTCTTTTACATTTAAAAAAATATATAAAAACAAAAAATCTCCTCCAACTCGAGAACATTTCTCTTATCACAGGTGTATCCTGTGTATGTGTGTGTTCGCTCACACCTTTTAGGCGACTTGACTTTATGGGCTTTTGTTTGAGCCTTTCTCTCATTCTCCTTCGGTTTCTTCGAAACGCAATAGTGCAAAAAAAAAAAAAAAATGGTAGTAGTCTAGGGCAGAACAAAAAAAATGCAATCAACTCTCATTTAACAGCATCATTTGTCACTTCAGTTTATAGCAAAAGTATCCTGTCGAGTAGCTGTTGTAACACTTATTGTTGCATTTTTTATGGCCACCATAAGTTGTTGACTGTTGAACGTTTGTTGCGTGGATGTTGTTTGGTAGAATGTAGTATTGGTTGGG
Organism: Pegoplata infirma; assembly: GCA_963921195.1. NCBI lineage: Eukaryota > Metazoa > Arthropoda > Insecta > Diptera > Anthomyiidae > Pegoplata > Pegoplata infirma. The sequence goes on from OY992539.1 coordinate 197,183,826, forward strand.
GGCGGACAAATACAAATAAAAAATTTTAATTCAAATTTTTTTTTTGTTATGTCCAATAAAAAAAAGTCTCAATATACCAAGTTTTTATATTAATATTAATGATTTTTTTGTTGTTTTGTGTTGGTAATGTTTCGATATTGCAACTGTTTTTGATTTATGTAAATTGTTGCAAAATAAAATTAAATTTAACATAAATTATTGTGTTTTTTTTTTAAACGCATTAAGGTTTTAGATGGAAGTGACTAATTAATTTTTAACAATAATTTTTTTTTTTTTCAATTTTTGCATTTTTTTTCTACAGAAAGAATCCCAGATTCTGACACAGTTTTTTTCGATAGAAAAAGTCTCAGATTTTTAGATATTTTTTCATAAGAAAAAGTCTCAGATTCTAAGACATTCAAATATCGATATCTCGAAACCGTTCGACCAATTTTAGATTTTTTGGATATCCGTTGATCGGACTTTAAAAATCTGAAGCAAAACTTTTTTTGCTATACAAAAAATGCCAGTGCTAATAAACCGTACCAAAAAAATTTTTCTGAAAAAAATATTTTTTTTGGCAAATCCAATTCTAAGGCGGTAAAATATGCACAGAAAATATTTTTTTATATTTTATTTTAATTAAAATTTTAATTGTTTTTTCATTTAATATCAATTAAATTTTTAATTAAAATAATCAATTGTTAAATTCAATTTTTAACTTTATTTTAATTAAAATTTAATTCTTTTTTAATTTGATATTAATTAAATATTTTATTAATATAATTAATTGTTTAATTAAATTTTAAGCTTTACCTATTTTTTTGTTTTGTTTTCCGTGTGTGTGCGAGTACGTGGTTTTCTCTTGTATTGTTTTACGCACAAGACAAATACATAAGTAAAAAAGTTTTTTGAACTTTTCTTGTATAGTTATTTGAATTCTCATTTTGTTTATAGTTTAATGTGTACTTTATTGAAGGACCCAAGTGAGCTGTCCAAAAGGCAGGCAGCCGCCACCTAACCTAACCTTTATGTGTACGTATATAAAAGGTTTATAATCAAATTTATAAAATTGCCTTACTGACATGTCTTTACGACATAAATATATTTGGTAAAGTTTCAAGAAACATTTTTTTTAATTATATATAATTAAAACTTTATTTATTTTTTAATTTTAATTAAATTTTTTTAATTTATAGTATTAAGTTTTTAATAAACTAAATATCCATTTATTTTTAATTAACAATATACAAATAGTTTTAATTTATTTGCGCATTTGAATCCGGACCAATCAGGATTTAATTAATTTTTTAATTAAATGTGCGAATTTTTTAATTAAATTTATTTTTTTATTTTTTTCTGTGTGGTAAAAAAAAGTATACTTTTGGTAAGAGACAAAAAAGTTGAAAGAAAGTATGAGGTGAGGTTGCGATTGCTAGAAATAGAATTTTAGTGTTGGAAACTGTCAAAATTTATTCTGTAGAAACTATAATTACTCACATATATAAAAAACAATTTCCATTAACAAGACAAACCGTCATTTAAAATCCTGCTGATGATGACACTAACTGGAGTTTTTGAAACCGGTATGAGAATACCAGAAATGTCTATAATTTTCAGAAATTCAATTTTTCTTCTGCATTTTTTCAACTTGAACCCTTATACTTTGGTACTTTACTAAAATGTGAAATAATGGAAAAAATGTTTAGAAAAAATGTCCTTTTTTTAATTTACCCAATTTTATTAGGTACAATTGTGCTTATGTACATTTTCTATCTACAGAAATAATGGTCATAGAAACTTGAATTTTGAAATGTAGGATCATTCTGCGAAAATAATATTCTGACAAAAGTACTTTTTCGAAAATTTCTATTCAATAAGGGTAAAAAATAAACTTTGGTACTTTTTGGATCGCCTAAAGATATGCTTTAAAAATTTGATATTTGGTATACAGAATACTCCATCGAAAAGAAAAACGAAAAACAGATTTTTAGAAAGTTTTTATTAAACTATTTTACAAAAACTTTGATCCAAGATATTTAGCGTTTATTTTTCATTTAAAATCGTACGCTAAATCTGAAAAGGGAAGTGCAAAAGTACTAAAGTTTCTGAGAAATTGCTAAATTTAAAATTTTCCACTTTTTTTAAAGTGGGTTTACTTAAATGAAAATATGTCTGGACCAAATCGATGGATTTACAATAGAATTTACTTTTTTTCTAAGTTTCGGTTGAAGCAAAATTGTCGATATATCGATTAATTTAAATTTAAAATCAGATTGTAAGAAATTAACAGGCCTATTCACAGTTATGACTGGTTATGACTAATTTTATTATTTTCAAACTTGTTGTAAACACAATCATAAAAAGTCTCAAAATTTAAAATTATTTGTCAATTTTGAGACGAACTGGGTAGCAGTTACATATTTGTTTGAAATTTTCAAACAAAATTTGAATTTTTTTATGATTGTTTACAACAACCACATGGAAAAATTAAGTTATGTATGAGTTATGACTATTTTCTGTGAATCGGCCCCTAAAACAGATTTTAAGAAATATGAAAGCAAATGATCATAATAGTTTTTGTGAGGGACTTAAACGTCGGGGAAAATTCTAGAAATTGCTGATTAAATTCAGATCTTAAGATTTTCTGGTATTTAATATAACCCGGAAGTATCTCAACCCTTATAAACCGATTTGCCTGAAACTTAAAATATATATTAAAGAGACGATTTTAAGGTTGGGGTGTCTCGGCTTATCGGCCATATCGGTGTTTAAAAATTTCGTTGTCCCCTTATGAAACCATGTGGACCTTCGGGAAAATTTTGATAACTTCTGAACTAACAGGAATATCGTCTAGGGCAAAAATACGGGTCGACTTAAAATTATTTCTTATCCATATGGATATCGTATGTCTATGTCTTCACATAAGTACCCCCCAAAATTTACACATTTTTCTGAAAAAAAATATTTAAAGAAGCCGAATTTTTACAAGGTTATGCCACCATTGGATAGGCATTAAAAAAACCTTTCTTCTCATATGAAAACATCATTTAGTTTCTAAAAAAGAAATGGCTGAAAACTCTAAAAAACGGTTTTTTCGGCATTTTATGACCCATGTTTTGAACCCCTAAATCCCCGATATGGCCGATAAGCCGAGACACCCCAACCTTAGAATTGTCTCTTTGATATATATTTTAAGTTTCATGCAAATCGGTTCATAAGGGTTAAGATACTTCCCTTGTAAGTACCTATTGTGTATGTTATCATGCATAAAATACTATTATAGTAAAGGAATGTCATAGGATTTTTGGTGGTATATACGGGAATATATCCTTAAAGCCTTTGTCAATGGTGAATGGTGGTTAGAAAAGCAAGGTGACCACTCAGTTTTTTTTTTTTTTTTTTGTAATCAAGCTATGAAAATATTACTGTTAATACTTAAGGTGTTATAATGACTAGCAACACACATACAGTGGCTCACAATTTAAATCGTCCAGTAGATAGAAAATAGCAATTCGTGAAAGACAAAGTGGACAATATTACACCGTCCTACAAAAATGAAAAAAGTCGTTAAACACGATCTTGATTATATACGTTTGAAACCAGTTTTTTATAGTTTTTCTTTTCGCTTGTTTCCTTTTAAAAGGACTTTAAAGTTTTATAGGATTAAATTTTATAAAATATTTTTTTAATATTTGTACTTGTCCTAGGATGCCAGTAGCGATAGCAAATGAAAAATGAGGATCTCCCCTAATTTTCCTATTTGACTATTTTTACATATCGGTAAAAAGGAGGTAAATTACGTCCTTTCAAAAATGTATCCTTTAATATCATTCAAAATTTTTAACAACATATTTCGATAAATTTTCAAATGACTTTATTCACTTCTTTTTGTCCTGATATGGCAAAACAAAAAATGGTAAACTTAGGAGAGATCCTCCTCTATTATTTGCTATTACCAGAGTCATCCTAGGACAAGTACAAATATTTCCAAAAAATTTTACAAAATGTATCCTTTAAAACTTTGAAGTCCTTCAAACTTTGAATCAGGATCACGAAATGAAAAACTGTAAATGCAGTTTTACTCCATTTGATCTCTACTTTCAGACGTATATGTCCGGTTCATGTTTAATATTGGGTGTCGGACGTTGTTATCAAGGGAATATTATTTAAAACAATATGCGTGTAGATAATTTATCAAGCTTTAGTTTAACCTTGATAGCGTTCAGATTCAGTAAATTGTAAATTTGATACGAGGGTCGATCCGGAAAATAAAATTATTTATAGATTTGTTTAAAGAAAATTTCTTAGAAATTAAACTCAAAAAAAGTCTAAAAAACCATCAATAAATAATTTTCTTTCCCAGTTCGACCCCTGTCATTCATTCGATTTGCACAATTGGATTTTTTAAAATAATACTCGTTTGATAATATTAAGGATCTGTATTGTTAACTTTGTCTTAAACGAATTGCTATTAACTGAACGATTTAGGGTTAGAGCCACTGTACATTAACCAAACACACCAAGACACGCATATACAACTTAATTATTAGAAGTATGAGTACATACATCCGGCTAAAATTTACATGTATGTATTCCAAACCCAGAAAAGGTAATATAAGCTCATATTTGTGGCTACTCGCTATTTGCATGGTCTATAATACCTATTTTATCGGTGTGTGTTTGTGAATTAGAGTGGCAATTATTTGCGAAAAATAATTTAAAATTTAAAAATACAATTTAAAAATTTCTTAAGTTTGCTGTCACCCTAATTTATATATATGTATCATTAGTGTGACATTATTTTAACTTTTGATTTTGCCAAGTGTCCGGCAATGAAATTGTTTTATTTGCTTAACAGGAGTACAAAAAAAAATCTGTAAAATGGCGTTTTTCAGAGGTTGGTTTAGTTATCCAAGGGGCAGTTTTGTCCCCCTCGCCCGATTTTGCCCGTTTACAAACTTTAACTGAATACGATAATAAGACACATTCGTGCCAAGCTTCGGGGGTTTAGCTCTTTTATTTCGGTCTGCATCGTGTATTATACAGACTGATGGACGAACGAATATTCCAGGAATGTCTTAGATTAGATCAAGGATCAAAAATATATATATTTAATGGGGTCCAATACCCGACATGTGAAAAACGAACATTTTAGAATCTATTATGGATCAATTATATATTTATGGGGCCGACTGATGTTTCGATGATTTACATACGGAATGATAAAGTATAAATCATATTAATTAATTTTGATAAACACGATTGTCAAAACAATTTTAAAAACTGTCGAACGGTTTTTGAGATATCGCTATCTGAAATTTGCCAAAAATGGATATTTTTCGTACGTTCGATAATTTTTTCTTTTGACTCTTTCATAAAGTTTATGAAAAATTTCTTAAACGTAGAAAAACCCGTAATTTTTTAAAATTTTTTGACTAATGTCAAATGGCGATATCTCAACAACCACTCGAAATTGTATGCCATACAAAAAAAATGCCAGTCTAATGTATCATGCATGCATGACACTCATACTAACATGTATATAGAGCTAACTCTTGAATAGCTGGATGCTACATTTATGGTTAAAAGTCATACTTATCAACAAATCCTCGTAAAAACGCGTTTATGTACGTGTGAAAAAATAACTTGAGGCAATTTTTAAAATTTTCTATGGTTTTACAACGGCGAAAAAAGAAAAATAACATGAAATTGTTATGTGGTCTGGACTTTTTATGTTGTTATTGCTGCTGCCGGTTAGTACTGATATCATGTTAGTGTTTGCTTTATGGACGACGACTTGTGTTGACTATGGCTATTTTTGCTATTTTTACCTAGAGTAAGGGTGGCAATGGTGATGGTTTAAACATCATCTGCGTCAGGTGTAAATTGAGACTATTAATCTGATTGTTGGTTATTAAAATCATAATCTTTAATAATAGAGATTAATGTTTAAAAAAAAATATAAATAAACCAAATAAACAGGATTGTACTTTTAAGTGTAATACAAATTTTCAATGTTTAAGTTAAATAATTTTATGATATAATAATAAAAATTAATTTTACAGAATCTGAGAATTTTTCTAAGCGGAACAATGTCTCAGAATTTAAGAATTTTTTTATACGGAAAAATGTCTCATAATCTGATAAATTTTCTAGATGAAAAAAATCTATTAGAATCTGAGAATTTTTCTATATGGAAAAATGTCTCAGAATCTGAGAAATTTTCTATACGGAAATATCAGATAATTTTTCTACACCCAAACATTTTTTCGAATCTAAAAATTTTTCTATACACTTAAAAAATTATGTCATTAACTGTTTTACAACCTAACCTAACCTAACTGTTTGTAGTTTATTTAAAAAGTTTTACGTTTTGTAGTTTTTAAAAGAAAAAACACATGTTTAGTTTTTTTAAATGACTATTTCTGTTCTTTGTTTCAAAAATTCAATTTTTAAAGTCATTTATTTTTGTTTTGTAAGTAAAAATAAGTGATTCTTCTTTAATTGTTAATGATTTGTGTACGTTATTATACCCTACACCACACTGTGGTACAGGGTATAATGAGTTTGTGCTGATGTTTGTAACTACCCGAAATATTGGTCCTAGACCCACCTTTAAGTATACCGATCGACTCAGAATCACTTTTTGAGTCGATTTAGCGATGTCCGTCCGTCCGTCCGTCTGTCCGTCCGTCCGTCTGTCTGTCTGTCCATGTAAACGGTGTAAACACGATACAGGTCGCAATTTTTAATCAATTGACTTGAAATTTGAAACTTAAGTCTCTCTTGGCCCAAGGACGAAGCCTATTGAAATTGGAAAAAATCGGTTCATATTTAGACCTAGCCCCCATACAAAGGTCCTCTTTAGTTTTGGCTCAAATGACTCTAATAACCGTATTATAGAAGGTATCGCTTTGAAATTTGGATGGTAAACATGTTTTGTCTTTACATATCATCATTCCGAATTTCAAAGAAATCGGACCAGTTCTTCTTGTAGCCCCCATACAAACCACCTTCCCGATTTTCACATAAATGTCTTAAATTTCATGAAAATAGAAAATATTTAATTAAAATTTTGTTTGTGTATGTTAAACGCGTACTTAAATAACCTTATCAATCCTGATAATCATCGGACCAGTTTTGGACTCAGGCCCCTTGTGAAAATTTCGCCCGATATTTAGTTAAAGCGGTTTATTGTCAACAAATAGAAGCCTATTTCACTCAAATTTGATTTGTGAGTGTTTTCTTCACTTATTAAAGGTTTTACAACATATAGATCTAATCGATCCATGGGACCCATTTTCCGGGAAACCTTGGTGTAGGGTATTATATGGTCGGTCTTGACCGACTATAATTTTCTTACTTGTTATACCCTACACCACACTGTGGTACAGGGTATAATGAGTTTGTGCTGATGTTTGTAACTACCCGAAATATTGGTCCTAGACCCACCTTTAAGTATACCGATCGACTCAGAATCACTTTTTGAGTCGATTTAGCGATGTCCGTCCGTCCGTCCGTCTGTCCGTCCGTCCGTCCGTCCGTCCGTCCGTCTGTCCATGTAAACGGTGTAAACACGATACAGGTCGCAATTTTTAATCAATTGACTTGAAATTTGAAACTTAAGTCTCTCTTGACCCAAGGACGAAGCCTATTGAAATTGGAAAAAATCGGTCCATATTTAGACCTAGCCCCCATACAAAGGTCCTCTTTAGTTTTGGCTCAAATCACTCTAATAACCGTATTATAGAAGGTATCGCTTTGAAATTTGGATGGTAAACATGTTTTGTCTTCACAAATCATCATTCCGAATTTCAAAGAAATCGGACCAGTTCTTCTTGTAGCCCCCATACAAACCACCTTCCCGATTTTCACATAAATGTCTCAAATTTCATGAAAATAGAAAATATTTAATTAAAATTTTGTTTGTGTATGTTAAACGCGTACTTAAATAACCTTATCAAACCTGATAATCATCGGACCAGTTTTGGACTCAGGCCCCTTGTGAAAATTTCGCCCGATATTTAGTTAAAGCGGTTTATTGTCAACAAATAGAAGCCTATTTCACTCAAATTTGATTTGTGAGTGTTTTCTTCACTTATTAATGGTTTTACAACATATAGATCTAATCGATCCATGGGACCCATTTTCCGGGAAACCTTGGTGTAGGGTATTATATGGTCGGTCTTGACCGACTATAATTTTCTTACTTGTTTTTTTTTTAAATTGTTGGCATTTTTTAAAGAGAAGTCATTAGTTTTTACCTACTTGTGTTGGTTATTTTTCTATAGACAAAAAATTCAAAAAATTATTTATAGAAATATAAAAACATGTTTATACAATCAGGTGACTTTGGTACGATGGGTAGAGTGTCTGGCCAGAATATAGTTGTTTGCGGGATCGATTCCCCAAAAATTTGATTAAAAATTTTTTAAAATAAAATTGAATAGAAAAATTGTAAAAATAACCTACGAAGTCATAAATTTTTAATGTTTTCGTAAGTATTTTTTTTTTTGAATTTGTTGGTAAAAATATATGAGAATTTATCTCCATGGAAAACTGCCTCAGAATTTGAGAATTTTTCTGTACCCAAAACTTTTTTACAAACTGGACATTTTTCTAAACCAAAAAATGTCTCAAAATCTGAAAATTTTCTTTAGAAAAAAATGTTTAAAAATCCGAAATTTTTTTATTTCAAAGATGTCTCAGAATCTGTGAATATTTTTTTACGAAACATGTATCAAAATCAGAGAATTTTTTATACAAAAAAATTTCAAGGAATCAGAGAATTTTTTTTTAGAAATGTGTCAGATATGTAATCTTATATATGAGAATTTGTTTATATGTCACCAAAAACTGTAAAGTTTGATCGAAGGGCGCCATGGGTGAGAATGGTCTGATTTGGTTCAAATTTAGTTTGAAGAAAAGTTTGTCACAATTTCTTTGGATTTTTGTTAAGAAAAAAACGGAATTTTTTAATTTTTTTATTAATTTTCATATGACGATATCGCAAAAATTGCTTGACCAATTTCAGAATTTTTTTGATTTTCATATTTAGCATGCGAAAATAATAAAAATAATGCATCGCAAGCTAATATTTTTTTATTTTTTCAAAATTTCAAAATTTTGGTGGACATTTTTAAAAAATACAAAACTTTGATCGATTAGCGCCACGTGTTAAAATTATCGGATTTGGCTCAAAGAAAATTATAGTCGGTCAATACCGACCATATAATACCCTACACCAGAGTTTCCCGGAAAATGGGTCCCAAGTTCAAACATGGACTGATTAGATCTATATTTTGTCAAATCTTTAATAAGTGTATGGAATAGGAATAGGCTTCTTTTTGTTTACGTTAAATCACTTCAACTGAATATCGGGCGAAATTTCCACATGGGACCTAAGTCCAAAAATGGTCCGATGATAATCAGATTTGATAGGGTTATTAAAGTACGCGTTTAACATACACAAACAGAATTTTAATTAAATATTTTCTATTTTCATGAAATTTGAAAGATTTATGTGAAAATCGGGAGGTGGTTTGTATGGGGGCTACAAGAAGAACTGATCCGATTCCTTCAAAATTCGGAATGGTGATTTGCGAGGACAAAACACGTTTACCTGCCAAATTTCGAAACGAAACCTATTTTAGTACGGTTATAAGAGTCATTTGATCCAAAACTAAAGAGGACCTTTGTATGGGGGCTAGGTCTAAATATGGACCGATTTTTTCCAATTTCAATAGGCTTCGTCCTTGGATGCTTAAGTTTCAAATTTCAACTCAATTGGTTAAAAATTACGACCAGTATCGTGTTTACACCGTTTACATGGACAGACAGACAGACAGACGGACGGACATCGCTAAATCGACTCAAAAAGTGATTCTGAGTCGATCAGTATACTTGAATGTGGGTCTAGGACCAATATTTCGAGTAGTTACAAAAATCAGCACAAACTCATTATACCCTGCACCACGGATTTAATTAATTTTTTAATTATATCTACGAATTTTTTAATTATTTTTTTTTATTATACCCTACACCACACTGTGGTACAGCGCCCTCTACCGGAGGCATATACAACCAAGCCTAAAGAGTCCGCACATTATACCTACATAGAGAGTTAAGATTTCATCTTAATTTAAATTTTTATTTTATTTTAGGATATATTCTTCAAAAACCAAGGTTTTACGATTTTTATTAAATTTTTTAAACTTTACTGGCGCAGTATTCTATTTTTTTTTTTTAATTATACTTTTCTTAGCAAAATTATCGATTTCAAAAAAACAGTTCCAAAAAGCATTAAATTATCCAAAAATCGATTCTCCTCAACATTCTAGAATCGATGACATTCTACAATCAATGATTTTTGTTTGATATTGTCCCAAAAGCAATCGTTTCTTAAAACAAGCAGTTATTTAAAAAAAAATCACGTTGAAAATTTTGTTGTGAATACCGTAGAATATCTTTTAGAAAAAAAAAAAATTTGTTCCAAAAAATGTTCCAGGGTTTATTTCGAAATTTTACCAAATTTTTAGTTTAAAAATTAGTGCCTACGGTCAGTACCGTAGTACCGGGAATACCGGTATTCCCGGTTCTCGGTATTCCCGGGAAATGGTACCGGTTTCCCGGTTCTTGAATTGTTCCCGGTATTCCCGGGAATACCGGTATTCCCGGGAATACCGGTATTCCCGGTTCCGGTTCTGACGGTATTACCGGTATTCCCGGGACTACCGGTATGTATATTTTGTAAAATTGTGTAGAACTAAAATTTTTTCTTCGCTTTTACCAAAAAAATACACAACATGTTGAAAACACCATTTCCATTTTTTTTTATGAACTTAACAAAAATATAGTTACATGATTTTTTTAATAATTTTACAAACACAACTAAATATTTCTGAAATACTGATTAAATGGTGTAATTTAAATATTTTATGGTATAGTATTTTTTTTATTTTTTGAGAACCGGTACCAACATCAGAACCGGGAATACCGGTATTCCCGGGAATATATCTAGAACCGGGAAACCGGTACCAGAACCGGGAATACCGGTATTCCCGGGAATACCGAGAACCGGGAAATGGGGGGCACTATTAAAAATTCTTTTGATATTTTAAAAATTTATTATTAATTTCATAATAAATAAATCCTTAACTTTTTTCCATACCAAATAACCAGACAATTTCTGTTAGCTGTTCTATGTCTGACCATAAGATAATCAATGTGTCTGCCAGGCAAGGTCCATTTAAGTGCATTCACATACAATAAAGTATAATATCGTATGTAATATGTATTAAATCTCCCCGTTTATTTGTAAAATTGTAACTGTACCGCACATAAATTGTAAAATTACAGCAGTTTTTTTTTTGATTTTTTTTATTTGTAAAAGAACATCCGTTTATGCACAAATTTTTCTGTAGTTGCTGTTGTTGCTCCCTACACACTTGTGGTGCTGCTGGAAGGCTTTTGGTGTAAAGTGGCAAAATAACCCCAAAAGGAAAAAAAACCCGAACCAAAAAAGGCTTAAGCATTACCATTTATAGAGAGAAAAATGGCTGTTGCTTATGTTTTTTGTGCAAAAAAAATATCATCATTGCTTTGGCTTTAACAGCCGGTCATGATGGTGCCTGGTCATTAATATTGCAGCAAAGAAGAGAAGCCTGGGCCAGAGTATAAAATGGAAAAAATGATAATATGGTCAAAACCATACCATTTTATTTTTGTTTGTTGGCATTTTGTAACTTGTTTATACAACAAACGATGATGAAGAAGGTAAAACAATAGCTGTGTTTTTCATTAAATTTGGTCACCTTTAATTTTTGGCGTAATTGTTTCTATGTTTAACTAATAAGTAAATTCCCTTTTTTAAATATTTTGATAAAAGTTTTCAAATGTAATAATAAAATAAATTTAAATTTGCGTTTATTTTAGTAGTTTTTTAGTATATTTAATAAAAAAAAGTACTATTTTAATACTTTTTTTATAAACATCTCATATTTCAATTTTTATTAATGAAAAAGCTCTTTTTAAGTGCCTTTTATTAAAACTTCTATTTTATTGATTTTTATAAAAAAGTACTATTTTAGTACAATTTATAAAAAAGTAGTGTTTGAGTGTTTACTATTTAATTACTTTTTATTAAAGAACTATTTTTTATAATAAATCACTAATTTAGTACTGTATATAAAATGTACTATTTTACTACTTATTATAACAAAGTCCTATGTTATTACTTTTACAAAATAGCACTATTTTAGTACTATTTATAAATAACTACTGCCTTAGTAATTTTGAAGAAAAAAATACTATTTTAGGTACATTTTATAAAACATGTACTTTTTATCCACAAGTTAATAAATGGTACTATTTTGATTCTTTAAAATCTGTGCTGTTAATAAATTTGCTTAGGGGTTTACCTAGAAACCTAACAGAATTGACTCCTGACGTGTAATTTTCGGCGTAATAGTTTCTATGTTTTATTGATGTTTAATATTTTGATAAAGGTTTTCAAATACTATAAGAAAAAATATTTCCTTTGCGTTTATTTTAGTAGTGTTTTTGTATATGGGCACTTCCACCGAAAGGTCTACCAAGACCAAAAAACCAAAAGTTCTTGAAACGGATTTGTTTTAACATATTTTCATAGGAAAACAATCAAATTTAACTAAAGTGAACAAATTTTACATTTATTCATAACCCATTTCGAGATATTCGAATGTAAAGTCGAGCAAGCCAATTTTTTCTAATTGGGACATTTCTATTGCACCTTTTGTTTTGTTAAAAGTTCTTAAAGAGAAGCATTAAATATTGACTTTTGATTTTAAAAAATCTTTCTGGAGATACAAAGAGCTAAAAAAAAATGCATAACAAACTATGCAATTCAAAAAATAACGGTTAGTTTTTGCTATGCTTTATCACACATTTCGATGTCCCGTGCGACATTGAAAAACAACATTTGTAATTAGTGCGTCAAGTGGACATGACGAAAGTTCATCAAAAATTGAGAACAAACACAGATTTTTATTACAATTAAAATAAAAAAATAAAAATTAAAAAATAATAATATCTGTGGTCTTGGTTCTTATATAAAGTTGGTCACGTGCGACATGGTAAGCGTGGATTTTAAAATTTTGAAAAAATATTTTTTTCTTAAATAAATGATTTACTTATTTTAATACATTCTTTTAAATTATTTAAATATAGATGAGTATAAACGGCGAAAAAAATAAAGAGAGATGCAAACGGAGGAGAGAAAAGTTGAAGGAAGATGAAATGAAATTACAAGACAATAAATTAAACAAGTTGAAAAGTTAAATTCGACTAGGCGAATCTATGAATACCCTCCACAATGCCCTTTTTAAGTGAAAGTAAATAACATTTTGGATTAGAAATATTTAATGTTATGTAAAAAAATTTTTTTTAAGTAATTTTTGAAAAAAAAAAAAAATAATTTGCTAAATTTTTTTTGAGTGTAAAATTTTTTTTGAGTGTAAAACTTTTTCGAGTGTACTTTTTTGTGACAAAATTTTTGAGTGCCAAAAATACGTTGTAAAATAGTTTTGTGACTTACTAATGTTTTAAAAACATGTTTAACGGGTTTTCAACACGTAAATTTAATGTGAAACTAATCTGAAATTCTCGGTTTTGCTAATAACTTTTGAACCACTGAACCAATTTGGCTGAAATTCAATACGAACCAGACCAGGGGAACGAAAAATATATATGCCAAGTTTTCTAAGCTTATTTATTTATAATTTGTTAAAAAAGAACAACAAAACAAACATAAATATGATGATGGAAAAAACGGTCCCGTGCGACATGTCCCGTGCGACAGTGATTAAAGTTAAATTAAATAAAAAGTAGAAGTAATTTTGAGGTAAAATTTTACAACTTTTAAGAGACATTATAAGCCAACATTTCAAAATTAGTCGCATTGTGATATTGCCTCAGGTTTCGCTGAAATCAGAGTTTTGATTGGTAGTCGCAAAAACGACTTCTGTTTTTTGTCCCGTGCGAATGGTTGTCTTTTTTGCGATTATCTCGAAAGCTTGAAACAATTTTCAAAATCAACCTGAGCAACAATTATAGAGCTAGTTAAGAGCTTTAAGTTTCCCCTTTTGTCAAGAAAAAAAATCTTTTTATTTCGACTTTTTATTCAACTTTAATGTGTGCAACGGTCACGTTCGACATGATGGAATTGCCCATATTTAATAAAAAAGTACTATTTTAATACTTTTTATAAAAATGTAGTATTTTAGTACTTATTATAAAAAAGTACTATTTAAGAGCTTTTTATAAAAAAATACAGTTTTATAATTTTTTATAAAATAACTAGTTATATACCTACTATTTATAAAAAAAACTAGGTATATTAAAAAATATTTTTAATACTTTTTATAAAAATGTAGTGTTTTAGTTTTTATTTATGAAAAAGTACTTTTTAAATTGCATTTTATTCAAAGTTCTATTTTAGTGCTTTTTATAAAAAGTACCATTTTAGTACTTCTTATAATAAGTGTTATCTAAGTACTTTTTTTAACAAATTACTATTTGAGTACTTTTTTTAAAAAAGTACTATTTTAGTACTTTTAACTACTACTTTAGTAATTTTGAAAAAGTTTATAAAAAAAAAGAACTATATTGACGCTTAAAAAATACAATATCGGTACTTTTAATAAAAAAGTACGTTTTAAAAAACGTACTATTAGTATTTACTTAAAAATTTTTCTGACGATTAGTGTTGGTTGGTAGTTTGCGTAAGCGTTGTATGAAAAAATAATTTGACTGCATCAATGTGGAATTTAAATAACCTATTGGTTTTAAGTGGCTACTCACATAGACTCTTAGGTCCGATGAGATACCATGAGCAAGTCTCTGATCAAAAAGTGCCTAACGATGGCAGATAACTCCTTGTCATTCATACATCGACACATTTAACCGCTTTTTGTATGCTTTCCTTTAAGACAATGTCCGGTAATTACAGCAACCACTGCAGTGGACTGTGCAGGGCACTGTGCAGTGCAGTGCACTGTCGAAATCACTGCGAAATCTCTTGGAAGCGATATCAGCATACTTGTGCGCGTCTGATTTAGGAAAGGTCAAATCTGTTGTGTAGTCTCACACGTCCATCCATATGCCCATCTCTGATTAGTCTTCGTCGCGGAAAAAAGCCAAAGATTTTGCTTGAAAGTTACTAGAGGCAAACCAATACATTCCAATTCTGTTGGAACCGGTAGTTCCCAGTCCTGCAAGCTCATCGACTTTGAAAATCCCTGGAATGTCTCTGTGCTTAGGAACCTATGTGAGTGGTATGTTAAACTGCTTGGCCATCTCATTTGAAGATGCGCGGCAGGCAGTTAAGGGCAGATCTTGGTTTCAGAAACATTGACACCAGAAACATTGGCTACGGCAGACTCAAGCCAAGCTCTTCCGCTATACTTGTTTCTGTTGCTTCGATCCATCTGTGTAAAAATTTATTGAGACTCCACTACGCGGAATGCACCTTATCCAAGTTTCCCTAGAAGGCTCATAGATGGAGGAAGGTCCAGATTCTCTGTACCTTCGTGATAAAGACGCAGTTCCCTTTGTTCTCTCAAGAAGGCCACCAGTCAATGATTCTATACAGCAGAATGGGACACAAAACTGCTGTATAAATCTAATCAACGACTTTAGGGCTAAAGCCCTATCGTTTTCCACTGGCCATTGTTTTAAGGAATAAAAATCAATCGTTGCTCTTCTCTCCCGTTCCTCAATTTTACCCCAGAAATTCAACTTCCTATCTAGAAAAACTCAAAGATACTTGGCTAAATCTAATAAGGCTCTGTTTTACTTGGATTAAAATCCCGACCACAGTCACTTTCTCATTTAGACAGACCTTTGAGAGAACCCTAAAGAAGGTTCCTTAATGTTGGCAGGCGTCTTCCCTTTACCGCTATCGTGACATCGACAGCATATCCGACATCATGACAATCATGTGCTTCTAGAGAGATCAGCAGTGAAACCAGTGAAAGGTTTCAAAGAAGAAGCGAAAGAACACCTCCCTGTGGTGTGCCCTCATTGACAATCGAGACATGATAGACACTCTCAACTCATATGTTATACGTCTATTGGCAACTAAATTTTTCACCATTAATACGATCCCACGCTTCAGTCACAGACCAGACAATGCCACAATTATCAAGTATGGGATGACATTATAAAAAGCCCCCATTATATCAAGAAAGGTCATCTAGTGTACTCCTTTACCGAAACCGATCTCTCGATGGTACCATCGAGTCTATGAAGAGCTGTTTCCGTTGATCTACCCTTGCTATATGCCTGTCGAAAATAATTCGTTCCATTGTTTTTTTCAAAATTGACGATGATTAATTTATCTGAAATCCTTCAGAACTGTGTTGTAGTTTTTCCCAGACTTCGGGATAAAAACGACTCTGTTATCCCTGCGCTTCCCACTGGAGGTAGGCCACTTCCCATTATGATCCTTCAGAAATCTCTGGGTACAGTACAAAAAACCCAGAACTTTGCGCAGCCTAAATGACTCAGAAACGTCTTTTATGTTTCCACAGAAGTTTTCTTAAGAATCACATTTGGCAATTCAGATCATCTTCTTATAACTCATACGTTGTAGCCTACTTTCAGGCCAGACCTCGTCCGCTGTTGAAGATTTTATATATGTATATGGACATGACCCCATAATGATAATGATGCGATTATAACGAACTACATACATTAGATTTTTATTTATATAGGTGTGTATAATATTGCAGCATTTTTAAAGCATACTTTACGGAAAATGATTGCTAATGGTCTAAACAAATCTAAATAATTAAAAAAACACACCCTTTGTAAAGTCCACTGAAATTTGTCGGCTACTTTTTTTCGAGTGTTTTTTTGCATATGTATGCATATAAAATGTTGCTCCAATACCCAGGCATATTGTTTACCATGCATATATGCAACACTTTAAACCACTTTTAGCCCATTTCCCTTGTGAGAAATTAGGAAATTGCATTTTGGCAATAGTACTAACGAAATTGCGCTAGTTTTCACAAAACTCCAACAACACAAGTTGTTTTAGTAAACAACACCAACAACAACCCCATACCAGATTCTTATTTTTGGCTTGTTAAAAAAAATATATATTTCAACATTTATACTTTGTACGTAAAAATTCATTGAATGATTATAAAACATGCATTTGTGTTAGAATATTTTTAGTTTTATACTTTACGGCAAATTTTCTATATTCGAATTTTGTTAGGTGGCAACAATAATTTTATATTGCTAACGGCAGCGGCCGTTATGCTACAAGCTTATAAGTTTGTATATGCAAGTATTGGTGCATGCTTTGCCTGCCTGTCTGTCTGTGTGTGTGGTGATCTATTAGCCACCATTATGGCAAACGGAAGTCACAATGGTGCATGCAATATACATTTGCTTTATAGAATAAATTTCATACATACTCATGCATGTGTATGTATTTAATACATATGGAAATACATTTATTCATTCATTCATACGTTCAATTTGTATGGTTATATTTACAGATGTGTTAAAAAATTTAATGAATAACAAAGATTCATCAATATGATGAAACATTTCATAACTTTTCAATGTAACAGATTAAGCTGATGATGATGTTGATTTTGGCACTAATGTACTGATGATGTTGTTCATCAATCTTATGAAAAAGTTTCATTGGATTCAAATTAAACACATTATTATTTTTATTTCTTTCAGGTGCTAAAGAAAGTGAAACCAATTTGTTTTACCCTACCAGACGTTAACTTTTGAGACTGCGTTAGAACTGTTCGCTGTATAAAGTGTAGGGTCCAGCTGGTCCAGTTTCCAGCCCTTTAATACTGTGCTCTACTATTGCCCCCAACTGCATTAGTATTAATAGTATGTACAACATAAACCCACAGGTCTCTCCATAAACTTAATGCAACAGTAGTTGTACAACAAAACAAAATACATTCAACTTTAGTAGAGTAATAAACTCAACAAACAACTGGAAATTGCCAAAATGTAAATTTTCATTGCTGAAAATTTATTGCAAATATTGTTTGAAATATGTTCTATCAGATATATACATTGAACAAAATACCACTACAACTACTACTTACTACTCATAAGTACAATGGCTGTCCTGTAGGAGATAATACATATTGCAAAAGAGATTATAAAAGAGAAGCTATACACAAATTCCCAATGAAGATATTTATTAATTGGCGATCCTGTCTAGTAACAAAATCACCAAAAGAGCAAAAAATAAGAATATCATATATAAACGGATTTACTTTTGAGAAGTCAGACAAAAATCTTACCAAACATTAAAACGCATTACCAGCAGCTTCGTTGCACCCTGGGATACCTGAAGGACGACGCTTCAAGCTTTGGAAACCTTTGACGCCCAAGCATCTGAAATTGCTTCTGAAATAATAAATATGCCAACATTTATCAGGGCGATTAAAAACTTTAAGCCTATAAATCCCCTGGACCTGATGGTATAATCCCAGCTGAGATGCAGCAAGTGTCGGACTTACAATAAGTCTTCTTTTTTGTTAAAGACAAAGGAACGAATGATGGACTCATATTTGCGTAGAGTAATTAGCTCGTGGTTGCATTCGACTATGCAACATGCATGCATTAAGTGTAGATAAACGGAAACTGATCTTCATGTGCTCGTTGGTACCATCGAGAGATCGCTTTCGGAAGAGGAGTACACTATGGTGGCCGTTCTTGATATCGAGGGGGCTTTTAAAAATGCCATCCCAGACTCGATAATTGTGTTATTGTCTGGTCTAGGAGTTGAGGGATCGTTATAATGCTGGAAAATCTACTTGCCAATAGACGTATAACGTCTGAATTGGGAGTGTCCGTCATATCTCGATTTGTCAATAGGGGCACACAACAGGGAGGGGTACTTTCACCGCTTCTTTGGAACCTGGCACTGAATTCAATGCTGCTATCTCTAGAAGAACGTGATTGTCATGTTTTCGCATACGCTCATGATGTCGCGATAGTGGTAAAGGGGAAGCATCTGCCAACATTGAGGGACATTCTTCATTTTTCTGTCAAATATCTGTCTAAATGGGAAGAAGACTGTGATCTGGGAGTTAATTCAAGTAAAACAGAGCTTGTCTAGTTAACAAGGAAAAATGAAATTCATGTTTTGATCCCGGAACTGAAATCGCGTATTTCTGGATGGGAAGTTGATTTTCAGGCGTAATACTGAGGAACGGGTTTTTATATTACTGTAAAAGAGCAATTGGAAAACGATGGGGCTTTAGCACTAAAGTCGTTGAATGGATTTATACAGCAGTGGTGTGTCCAATTCTGCTTTAGAGCTTTAGCACTATTCATTGGATATCTGTGCGTCCAATTCTGCTGTAGAGAATCAAACACAAAGGGGAACTATGTCTTTATCATGAGGGTACAGAGAATGGCGTCGATGAGTATCACTAGTGCTCTTCGTACTTCACCTATATCTGCATTAGAAATCCTCCATCAGCTGATACCTGATCTTTACAATATTTCATATGTCAAAATTCTATATCTATGGAGTTTCATAAGGAAAAGAGTTTTATCAAGCAGAGATGCTGGCAATAAAGGAAGTGGCTGACTGGTTTAGTTGAAATGTCTTGTCTACAACCAAAGTCAACATCTATTTTGACAGTCAAGCCTCGGTCAATGTTTATGAAAAAAGATCTGCCCTTAGCTGCCGCACGTCTTTGAGTTAGATGGTCACGCAGTTTGACATACGCTCATATGGGCCCCAGGGCACAGAGCATTCCAGATAATTACAAAGCCTATGAGCTTGCAAGACTGGGAACTACCTTCCAGGTTCCAACAGAATCGAAATGTGTTGGTATGTCTCTAGAAACTTGCAAGCAAAATCTAAGGCTTTGTTCCGCGACGAAGACTAATCAGAGTTTGACATATGGATGGACGTGTGAGACTACACGACAGATTTGGATTTATCCTAATCAGAAGCGCACAAGTAAGCTGATATCGCCACATACAACCTAACCTAATGCTCGCAAGAAAAAATTTTGTATGTTGAATCAGAGACGATCTGTGGAATCAACAACATCTGTATCCAAAGGCGGTATAACTATTGAGGAATCAGACACTCATGATATTCTGGGTATGAAAAAACAATGTGATGTTCGCTGTAACCAACATGTTTTTCAACTGTCGAAAGAAGCATTCAAGTGCATCGGTGTAATTAATTCTTCACTCTGTATGATCTCCTTACTATTTATACGTCCTATATCCGACCTCAGTTTGAGTACAACTTTCATATCTGGGCAGGGGCTTCAAATTGTTTTTTAAAGTTTTTGGACCGGGCGCAAAGGAGTGCATTGAAATCAATGGCAGTAGGTTATCGAACTCCATTGATTCATTGGAGAATCGCAGGAACGTGGGTTGTGTAACTCTGTTCTTCCGATATTACCATGGTAAGTGCTCTGCTGAGATAAGTTAAATTATCCCCGAGACTCTATTGTTAGTTTGGAGTACTCGCCAGCCCAGTAGATCACATCCATTCGTAGTCGATAGTAAGGGAGATTGTAAGTATTCTAGAGATGGTAAGTATTCGGAGACGTTGGATTATTATTGCCTCTATTCTCGCTTACAAGGAAGGGCTAAGTAATTAGTGAAAGCAAATAGTGAATACTGTTCATATGTTGTGAGATTGCCGTATTACAAGCATTATCAACTGCTACTCTGTAAGGAAGAAGCGTTTAAGAGCTTCTGTTCTCTCTTACAAGGAGGTTGTAAGTAGCAAATAAAAGTTAAAATTACTCGGAAAAGCTGTTTGTTAGCACACTCAGAAAAAAAACTAACTAAAAAATGGTAAAATTAACTAAATCCAAGGAAAATTGATAATGATTTAGCTCCATTGCCATGCATTCCTACTTTTTAGTACATATTTTTCTTAAAAATTAGGACCAATTTGAACTAGAAAGTGGGAAAAAATTTCCCATTTTTTAGTTAAAAAAAAATTTTGATGAGGACATTTCTCCTAAAAATTAGTTCATTTCATATTTTTATTGGTTTATTTATAGAATCGAATGTGAATACACACAGAATTCTCATTATGTACATTTTTTATTTAAAATATAAAAAAACGTTTGTTTCTTATGTTCAAGTAATAAATTTCATTAGTTTTTAAAGTTAAATTACAACAAAGACTTTGTCTTTAACGTTTGTTCCAAGACTATGGGAAAACACGCCAAAGCCAAGGCCTTTGTTGTGATTAAGCGTCCAACCTGAATCAAATTACGTCGCGTAAGGCGTAACGCCCAATAATTTTTCGTTTCTAATATTTAAATGTGAGTTACCTAAATCAAACGGACGTAAAAATTTCAAATTTGATGTGTTTGGTTTTGTTTTTTTTTACGTCTTGCGCTACGCATTTGATTCTGGTTCGACCCCAAAATATTATTTTTTCCCTCACACATACATTTGTAGAAAAAAATGTAAACATTAAATTTATTACTTGTTAATAACAGTTGTTATACAAGATCAAACCTTTTGTATTCATGTACTACAAATAATAAACAAAATGTGAACTACAAGCAAGCATGAAAAAAAATAAATAAATCAACTAAACAATTTCATGTTATGAAAAATTTACTAAACTTGTGGAAAAAACTTCCTCAAATTAAAGAAGATAAATATGATGAACTAATTGGAAGTAAATTATGTCCTAAAACTGAATTTTTTCAACTAAATTTTGTTTTAAGAAATATGTCTTAAAAATAAAGATTTTTTTTCATTTATTTAGGGAAAATTTCTTTGGCAGTAAGAATTTTTTCCATGCAATAGGGAATTCCATTTAAGGAAAATTATGGCGTATTTAACAGTCCATGAACTAAATTTTTTTCCTAAAAGTTGGGAAAATTTCCAAAATTTTAGTTAAATTTAACTAAATTGTGGGAAAATTTATAAACTATTTTGAAGATAATTTTTTCAAAGTTTAAGTTAATGTTTTTTTTTTGAATGCAGTTCCACTTGAAGAGTGGTATATTTAAATATCTTTCTAAAGATATATATGGGGGTTTTCGTGTCAACTGACACAACTTTTGAAACCGATGTCTTCCGATCGGGATGAAATTTGCACCAAGGTTAGTCCTATTGGATAGTAGTTCAGACACAATTTTTCAGCGAGATCGGTCAAGGACTCTCTGAGTTAGAGGGGGTCGAAATTTGACATTTTGGCCAAAGAGGTGTTTATTCTCATCCATGTAACTTCTTACCTATTGTTTTTAGCAAAATGTTTTCAAAGAGTTTAGATAGCTATTTCTTCAGCCTTTTGAAAAAAAATTATAAAAAAAAATAAAAAAAAAATTTTTGATTTTTTTTCTTAAAAATCTAAAACTTTTTTGACTTTTTCCTCAAATTGGGCCCTTTTTTTTTTTTGATTCAAAAGAAAGCTTAGGTCTTTTCCTTTAAGAGCTATGGGGTCGCTTAGTGGGATGCGAGTGGGATATCTATGAAAAAATTATTTTTTTAACTTTGGAACACAAAAATCGGTTCTTCAATTTGCACTATTAGGCGTGGGAAAGCTAACCAGTTTTCGATTTCGATCCGCGATACCCTCTAATTTTTATAGGTTCGAAAAAGAAAGCACGAGCCAAAAAATAAGGGCGGTGGGGTGGGGTATGGCCCCTCATCGGGGTCAAAGTTGGTCGTAAAGAGGTAAAATCCTAAAAAGGCCCCAAAACTGCCCTAGAAACGCCCCTGGAGGGGTGCAATGTGAGACGAACCTCCAATAATTTTCTGCCCCCAACATTTTTCTTGAACATACCTTACCCCTATTTCCACTTCCTATGGGGGCTCCCATACAAAACATTTTAAAAAAATTTTATCCTACCATTCTAACTTACCCTAAAGTGCCCCAAGTGGAGATAAATGTATGACCGACCCCCATTGTTTTATTAATTCCAACATTTTTTGCGAACACACCTACAATGTATCTTTAACCCTTAAGGTGGTCCCCATACATTTCTTTTATTTTTTATAAATTTGTTTTGTTAAACCAGCTCCTACCGCCCCTACCGTGCCTCCTAGAGAGGCAAAAATTACGACCAACCCCCATTATTTTTTAGTTACCAACATTTTGTCCGAACATCATAACACCCTATCTCCACTCCCTAAGGGGCTCCCATACATTATAAAAACATGTATTTTTAAAAACTAATAAAAAAATAAAAAAAAATGTATGGGGACCCCCTTAAGAGTTGAAAATAAAGGGTATATTCTAAGAAAATGTTGGAATTGAAAAAATATTGGGGGTCGGTCATACATTTTACTTCTCTAGGGGCACCCTATGGACAGTTAGAGCGGTAGGAGCAAATTTTATAAAAATGTCATTTTGTATGGGAGCCCCTTAGGAAGTGGAAATAGGGGTAAGGTATGTTCAAGAAAAATGTTGGGGGCAGAAAATTATTGGAGGTCGGTCTCACATTGCACCCCTCCAGGGGCGTTTCTAGGGGAGTTTTGGGGCTTTTTGAGGATTTCCACCTCTTTACGCCCAAATTTGACCCCAATGAGGGGCCATATGGCCCTTCCCCACCGCCCCCCATTTTTTGGCTCGTGCTTTCTTTTTCGAACCTAAAAAAACTAGAGGGTATCGCGGATCGAAATCGAAAACTGGTTAGCTATCCCACGCCTAATAGTGCAAATTGAAGAACCGTTTTTTGTGTTCCAAAGTTAAAAAAAAAAAATTTTTCATAGATATCCCACTCGCATCCCACTAAGCGACCCCATAGCTCTTAAAGGAAAAGACCTAAGGTTTCTTTTGAATCAAAAAAAAAAAAAAAAAAAGGGCCCAATTTGAGTAAAAAGTCAAAAAAGTTTTAGATTTTTAAGAAAAAAAATCAAAAAATTTTTTTTATTTTTTTTATAATTTTTTTTCGAAAGACTGAAGAAGTAGCTATCTAAACTCTTTGGGACACATTTTGCTAAAAACAATAGGTAAGAAGTTACATGGATCAAAATAAACACCTCTTTGGCCAAAATGTCAAATTTCGACCCCCTCTAACTCAGAGAGTGCTTGACCGATCTCGCTGAAAAATTGTGTCTGAACTACTATCCAATAGGACTAACCTTGATGCAAATCATCCCGATCGGAAGACATCGGTTTCAAAAGTTGTGTCAGTTGACACGAAAACCCCCATATATGAATATATTAATACAAACTGATATCTAGTTGAAAGTTTTATGAGCGAATTCATAACATCGACTTCTCAAAAATATCCTTTCAGATTTGGGACATCCTAAATATACTCGATGCCTGCCTGTAGTTTGTGTTAGTTCATAGTACATATATTTTTGTTTGGCGCTTTAAAAAATTCATAATCATATGCAGCGTTGGCAGTTTAGTTTTGTGACGAATTCAAAAATTATTGGACCGTGTTTTTTTGTGCAATTGCATATGTGGGCAAATCCATCCATGCTTCAACATAAATTTCATACATTTACACTCCATTTATATAGAATGGCATGTTTTCTGTCACCCTCTTTTTTATATTTTTTGAAAAATTTTTATTTTTGCATTGGTAGTCCTTATGATAATTGAAGTGTTTGTTTTATTGATGAAGGTACTTTTGGCATGATTGCCGTAAACTATCAAGTTATTTTTAATGGTAATAGTTGGTCGTTGAATATGTATGTATGGGTGGGTGTTTGTATTACAAAATAAAAATCTAATAAAATGTTTGTAAAGGATTTCACTTGATAGTTGTTTAAATATTCATAGAGAGAATTTGTGATTGGAATTTAAATATTTTTGTTTATATTTTGGGGGGGAGATAAATATTTATAATTGAATTTAATGATTCAAAACAGGATTGGAATATTTTAATTTAATGTTTAATTAGAACAATATTACACTATTTTGATGCCCTCCATTTTTAAGATAGGTATCCCATTACACATCGATTGAGGACCAAAATCTAAGATTAAGGTGTTTTTTGTTAAAGGTGCCGTCTGTGACCTATCACAGACTTCACACCTTTTATATAAAAACCATCTGGCACACTGAAAAAAAAGACATAACTAAATTTAAGGAAAAAATGTCTTAGAAAATTTATCATAAATTTTCCTAAAATTTAGTTAAATTTAACTTAAAAATGAGAAATTTTCTTAACTATGAGGAAAAAATTTTAGTTCATTTACTTATAATTAGTTCAAAGTTTTCTTTAAATGAATTTTTTAAATATTAGGAAAAAAATTCTTACAGTCAAAGAAATTTTCCACAAATCTAAGAATCGTATCTTTATTTTTAAGATATATTTCTTAAAAAACAATTTAGTTCAAGTTTAGTTAAAATTTACTAAAAAAAACATCATCGTATTTCTCTTCTTTGAATTGAGGAAGTGTACTTCTTAGAATCTAGTTAATGACTTCTGAGAATTTAGTAAATAACTTCTTAGAATTTAGTTAAAAATTCAAAATGGCGATATCTCGAAAACTAAGCGAGATAGAGCAAAACGGATGAAATTTTCAAAAGAAAGACTACAAAGAAAAATATGGAATAGCCTAGCTCTGCATATCTGTCGGGGTCTCAAGACCCTAATTTTAGATCTAAATTTTGAAATTCCCGAGATTTTATATATACACATATCGCGGTAAATACTGCCAATACGAGAAAAAGTCCAACGGCATTTTTTTAGCTCTTGACTCGTAGAACACTTCCGCAAAATACCCGAAAGCCCTCCGATTAATAGTTTTTGAGTTATCCGGTTTTTAAGATTCTCAAGACCCTATCAGGCCCCTTTTTACCGTATCTCAAAAACTAAGCAAGTTAGAGCGAAACGGACACAAATTTTGGGTCAAAATCTATGGGGACCCTTAAAGGACCCAACGGGGTCTCGAGTTAAATGGGGTCCGAACACATGGGTCCAGGGTCAAGACCCAATCTATTTCTAAAATGTGAAGTATAATTTTTCCCATTTTCTAGTTAAAATTGGCTTAAAATTAAATAACTTTGTTTTCCTCATTTTTGGGAAAATTATGAACTAAAACCAAGAAAAAAAATCTTTGGAGCCAAATCATTCCCTCTTTTTCTCAAAATTTAGTTAATTTTCCCAGATTTTAGTTCACTTTTTTTTTGAGTGCACCTTTGCGACGATATGTCTCCATCGTTTGTTTTTATACCTTCCACTCTAGTGATAGAGGGTATATATAAGTTTGTCATTCTGTTTGTAACTCATCGAAATATCGATCGGGGACCCCATAAAGTATATATATTCATGATGCCCGATCGATTTTAAGACATTCTAGCGATGTCCGTCTGTCCGTCTGTCTGTCTGTTGAAAATGCTGTCGCGGGCAAAATATTGCACAGAGATGACTGAAACTTAACATATTTATTGGAAGTTCTCCCGAGAAGTTTGGTATTGCATTTGAGCGATATCGGTTCAGCGGTTCAAAAGTTATGAACGACAATGTAAGCATACCTCAAAAATTTCAGTACATTCAACATAACCTAAAAACACAAAATGTTTTAATTCGGCTTCTGGTTGGCATATGTGAACATAATTGAACACCAAACGGTATTTAAACAAGTACGAACACAAAAAAAAAAAAAAATCGCGGATTTTTTTACCAAAATTTTTTTTCGCGAAAATTTTTTTTTCAAAAAATTTTTTTTTTTCAAAAGTAATTTCTTTTTAAATAAAGTTTTTTGCAATAATCTTTTTGAAATTGTGGAGGGTATTACTACATTCGGCAAGGCCGAATTTAACTTTTTTACTTGTTTTGTTTTTGCTTAGAACTTAAAAAATTTCCGGGACTGGAATTTATTTTTTCAAGTTTTTTCAAAACAAATTCTCAAAGTTTGTAAAAAAAAAAATCCATAATGTATTTTTAATTTTTACTGCAAATCTCAAAAAAAAAAAATTAAAACTTTTTTTTCTGAACTTAAATTTTCCAACAAAATTTTTCGGAACTCTTTTCGGTTGTATTCATTTTGTCATTCCGTGTGTATCGCATAAATATATCGGGCGAGGACCCCATAAAGTTTTTTACCTATAAAATTGTTAATTTAAAACTTTTTTGGCAAAATGTACGTAAAATTAAAAAACAAATTTTTGTTCATTGGAAATTGGATTGTTATTTTTGCAAAAACAATGAAAAAATCTGTCCAACCAATGATCACATTCGCAATTTACCTAAAAATTTCTGAAGAGAAAAGTGATTGCCACGTAATGTAAGCATTTTTCAGTTGGAATATAAAACAAGAGACAAAACTGAATCGCTCAAGTGTTGCTGGCGTTGTCATCCATGCATGGAAGCGTAGAGAGGTGGTTCTCTGGAGTTTAATACATAATGAGCCCAAGTCGTACAGTCTAAAGAAAAACTCTGTCGAAAATTCTGTAAAAGAACTTTTAGTTTGAATTAGAAAAATTTTACCAGATTTTTCTGCTAAAATTACTTCTTTAACTTATTATTTTTTAAAAAGTAACAGAAATTTTTCTGTATGTTTTTTGACTCTGTTTGCTGATGTAAATTTTTTTTTTCTAATTTTAGCAGATTATTTTGTAATTTTACAAACAAATTTGTTGACATTTTTTTTAATTTTTGTCAATTTTAAACGACTAAAACTAAAAATTGTCGAAATATGAAATATCAGATGAATATTTTAATAATTTTTTAGAAATTATCCTGTTTGTAAGAAAATTTTCTTTAAAAAATTTTAAAAGTTTATTGAAAAATTTCTTTTCTTTCATAACAGTTTTTAACAAAAAAAAAAAAGTATTCTTTTCTTAAATAAAATACAATTTCTATCTTCAAGCTGTTTATCTTAAATCAGAAGATTTTTCAACTTAAATCAGCAGATTTTTCTGCGGTCTTGACAGATTTTTCTGCAGACTTCCTTGTTTATCCGGACAAAAATTTTGCAAACCGCGTCAGTTAAATTCAGCAGATTCCTTAAATGGCTCAAAATGCAGATATTTCTGCTAATTGGACAGAGACATCTTATAAACACGTAAAAAATCAGTAATTTATTTGTTTAATTACAATATAGCATGAATATTTTAAATTCTGAGTTAATTAATAGTATTACCTAGCAAAATTTTCTGTTCCAAATAACACTGTGCAACAAATTTTGGGACGTGCCCTAGTAAAATTTGATGCAGAAAATATTTGTAAAACATATTAACCCACAAACTGCCTTTTTTATAGACTTTTTTGAATTTCTTTTAAAAAAGTACAAAAATTACCCTTTAAAATGGGACCTAGAGGGTTAATTTGGTCAAAGAAAAGAATCATCATAAAATTTTATAAAACACATCGAAACATAATTTTTAGCTCAAAAGTATATTTGCACTGTTTTTTGTCGATATTTTTAATCACTGCTTTGGTAAAAAAAATATAACAAACATTGATTATTTCTACTTGACCCTTTTTAAGCACTTTGCGCACGTCGCACAAACTTTGAACATTTGACAACCCCTAGTGAAATTTTATGAGAAAAATATTTGTAGAACATTTTAACCCTCTAAATGGACGTTTTATTAGACTTCTGTGTTTAGATTTTGAAAAAGGACCAAAATGGCCCCTTAATATGGCAGTTAGAGGGTTAAAATGTTCTAAGAAAAGAACCGCCATAAAATTTCACTGCAGACATCACAACATATTTTGAAGCTCAGATGTGTTTTTATTGTAGTATTTTTGGCGTTTTCCAAACGCATTTGACAAACAAAATTAAAACTTCAGTGGGCTATAAAAAAATAAATCCGAACTGACTTTGCAAAACCCTTTGGTGATTTTGTCCACTTGATGGTCTACTTTCATATGGCGTTGAAGGCATTGAGGCTCAATGCGATGATCCAAAATTTGTTGCACAGTGTAATCAGTGATTGATTCTAAGATCTAAAGTGAATATCCGTTTGTCTGTGGACAGCACATTTCAGTCTAAACCAAAAAAACTACGCTCTAAAGTTTAGCATATGTACTAGAGTTGTCAACCGATTAAGAATAATTCGATTAATCGATCAAAAAAAACCAAACTCTTGTTCGATATATTTAAAAATTACGATTTTCGAATAACGAATAAATCGATTAATTTATGTCAATTAATCGAACAATTATTTTTTTTATACCCTCCAACTACAGTATCGAAATATCGGTCGAGAACAACATAAAGTAAATATATTTTTGATCAGTGATCGATTCTAGCGATGTCAGTTTGTCCGTGCGTCTGTGGAGGGCACGATACAGTCAAAAATAAAAGATCTGTACTCCTTAAGTTAGGCACGTTTATGTCTTCTGATCATAGGCTGGTGAAGTTCCGTGACAAAATCGGACGAGGGGAAAAACTAAAGAACTAAAACACCACCAGAAAAACAATTTTTATACACTACACTCTAGTGATTGAGGGTATATATAAGATTTTCATTCCATTTGTAACACATCGAAATATTGGTCTAGGACCCCATAAAGTATATGGGGGTTTTCGTGTCAACTGACACAACTTTTATAACCGATGTCTTCCGATCGGGATGAAATTTGCACCAAGGTTAGTCCTATTGGATAGTAGTTCAGACACAATTTTTCAGCGAGATCGGTCAAGCACTCTCTGAGTTAGAGGGGGTCGAAATTTGACATTTTGGCCAAAGAGGTGTTTATTATCATCCATGTAACTTCTTACCTATTGTTTTTAGCAAAATGTGTCCCAAAGAGTTTAGATAGCTATTTCTTCAGTCTTTCGAAAAAAAATTATAAAAAAAATAAAAAAAAATTTTTGATTTTTTTTTTTAAAAATCTAAAACTTTTTTGACTATTTCCTCAAATTGGGCCCTTTTTTTTTTTTTTTTTTATTCAAAAGAAAGCTTAAGTCTTTTCCTTTAAGAGCTATGGGGTCGCTTAGTGGGATGCGAGTGGGATATCTCTGAAAAATTATTTTTTTAACTTTGGAACACAAAAAACGGTTCTTTAATTTGCACTATTAGGCGTGGGATAGCTAACCAGTTTTCGATTTCGATCCGCGATACCCTCTAATTTATATAGGTTTGAAAAAGAAAGCACGAGCCAAAAAATGAGGGCGGTGGGGTTGGGCCATATGGCTCCTCATCGGGGTCAAAATTGGGGGTAAAGAGGTTACAATCCCCAAAAAGGCCCACAACTGCCCTAGAACTGCCCAAGGAGGGGTGCAATGTGAGACCGACCTCTATTAATTTTCTGCCCCCAACATTTTTCTTGAATATACCAAACCTCTATTTCCACTTCCTAAGGGGGCTCCCATACAAAATGACATTTTTATAAAATTTGCTCCTACCGCTCTAACTGTCCATAGGGTGCCCCTAGAGAAGTAAAATATATGACCGACCCCCAATATTTTTTCATTTCCAACATTTTCTCAGAATATACCTACCCTTTATTTCCAACTCTTAAGGGGGTCCCCATACATTTTTTTTATTTTTTTATTAGTTTTTAAAAATACATGTTTTTATAACGTATGGCAGCCCCTTAAGGAGTGGTGATAGGGTGTTATTATATTCGGACAAAATGTTGTAAACTAAAAAATAATGGGGGTTGGTCAAATTTTTGCCTCTCTAGGAGGCACGGTAGGGGCGGTAGGAGCTGGTTTAATAAAACAAATTTATAAAAAATAAAAGAAATGTATGGGGACCACCTTAAGGGTCAAAGATACATTATAGGTGTGTTCGCAAAAAATGTTGGAATTTATAAAATAATGGGGGTCGGTCATACATTTGGCTCCACTTGGGGCACTTTAGGGTAAGTTAAAATGGTAGGATCAAATTTTTTAAAAACGTTTTGTATGGGAGCCACCATAGGAAGTGGAAATAGGGGTAAGGTATGTTCAAGAAAAATGTTGGGGGCAGAAAATTATTGGAGGTTCGTCTCACATTGCACCCCTCCAGGGGCTTTTCTAGGGCAATTTTGGGGCTTTTTGAGGATTTTACCTCTTTACGCCCAACTTTGACCCCGATGAGGGGCCATATGGCCCCACCCCACCGCCCTTATTTTTTTGGCTCTTGCTTTCCTTTTCGAACTTATAAAAATTAGAGGGCATCGCGGATCGAAATCGAAAACTGGTTAGCTATCCCACGCCTAATAGTGCAAATTGAGGAACCGTTTTTTGTGTTCCAAAGTTAAAAAAATAAATTTTTCATAGATATCCCACTCGCATCCCACTAAGCGACCCCATAGGTCTTAAAGGAAAAGACCTAAGGTTTCTTTTGAATCAAAAAAAAAGAAAAAAAAAGGCCCAATTTGAGGAAAAAGTCAAAAAAGTTTTAGATTTTTAGGAAAAAAAAATCAAAAAAATTTTTTTATTTTTTTTATAATTTTTTTTGGAAAGACTGAAGAAATAGCTATCTAAACTCTTTGGAACACATTTTGCTAAAAACAATAGGTTAGAAGTAACATGGATGAGAATAAACACCTCTTTGGCCAAAATGTCAAATTTCGACCCCCTCTAATTTAGAGAGTCCTTGACCGATCTCGCTGAAAAATTGTGTCTGAACTACTATCCAATAGGACTAACCAAATTTCATTCCGATCGGAAGACATCGGTTTCAAAAGTTGTGTCAGTTGACAAGAAAACCCCCATATATATTCATGATCCTCGATCGATTTTAAGTCGATCTAGCGATGTCCGTCCGTCTGTCTGTCCGTAGAAAACACGCAAACTTTTCAAAGACTTTACAGAGGCTACTGAAGTTTGGCATATATGTTGGTCATTTACCTGGTCAGGTTGGTATTGCAATCCAGCCAAATCGGTCCAGTAGTTCAAAAGTTGTGAGCAAAAGAGTAAATTTCGGCAAGGGTTTTTCGCGAATTTACGAGATAAAAAACACGATAATTTTCAAAAGACAATAATGAGACTGCTAAAACGTGGCATGCATCTTTGCCGTTCCCCAGGTCTATTTGGTATTGAATTTCAGTGGTTCAAAAGTTATAAGCAAAACCCCGAATTTCAGATTGGGTTTATCTTAAATGCCACGTAGTAAACAAGTTTTAAAAGCATTGGTGGTAACTTAACAATGCTTTTCAAACGTGTTTGTAAAGCAATGCTTTTTAAACTTGTTTAGTTTTAAAAGCATTGGTAACTTAAAAATTACACTCGAAAAAAATATTACACTCGAAAAAAATATTACACTCAAAAAAAATTTTACACTCCAAAAAATTTTTTTTTTTTTACAAAAATGTCAATATTTTGTGTACATACGTACATGCATTCACTCAGAAATATTTTTACAGTGAAAAAAACATTACACTCGAAAAAAGTTTTACACTCAAAAAAAATGGTTAATTTTTAATTTTAGTAATTTTTAAATGACAAAAAAAGTTTTTTACCCGAGTAAAAAAGATTATATATGTTTATATTTAATTATATAAAGACATATATATTCATATAGAATTTGATGTGAAAAATGAGTCGATAAAACCATATAAAGTTGCATTAAATTTGATATAATTTGATGTGATTTTAATATAATTTTATATGATTTGATGCGAAAATTGGCCCCTTTTTTAGAAAAATTTTTGCAATTATATATAATTAAATAAAAAAAATCCAAAAAAAATTATATTAAATTATATATAAAGAACTTAGATTTTTTTCATAAATTTTGCATTATATATAATAACATATAAAATTTTTAAAACAAATGTTTAAGGTTTAGGTTTGGAACTTAAAAACAAAAAAAATTCTGGACTTAGAAAAATTTTCAAAAGTTATATCAAATTATATATAAAGGACTTCGATTTTTTTTTAATTTTACTCATATAAGATTACATATGATTCATAAAAAAGTTGCATAAAGTTTTATATAAAATGTCTTCAAATGTTTTGTTATATTAAATTATATAAAAAAAACAGACAGAATTTTATATTTCATATGTAATTATATAAACTAACTTTAATCATATGTTATTATGTATAACTTAACATTTTCTTGTATATAATTTTATATAAGAGAAAAATACGAAGTGCAAATATATATAATCTTATATGATAGCAAAACAATTTACGTATAAATTTATCAAATAATATTTGTTTATATAAAAATAAGTTAAATTATATATAATCTTTTTTACTCGGGTACTCAAAATAAAATATTTCTAATCAAAAGTTTTAATTTTTTTCACGTTAGAAATGTACTATCCTTTAAAAGGGCAATGTGAAGGGTATTCATAGATTCGGCAAAGTCGAATTTAACTTTTTTACTTGTTTTTTCTATATTTGTTAAACAAATGAAATATTTTTATGCCATATGAAGTTCATTGACCTATATTTGGACCAAGATGATTAGGAAATTATATATTTCGGCCCGTCCACTTTTAAGGGCGTGGTTATTGAAAATAATACACAATAATGACAAAAGTGTGTTTTTAGGCGTAAATGTCATAATAAATGACTTTGTAAACATTTATGTGAAAAGGGAAAAGGTGTCTTCCAACGTCCCCCGCTGAATCCACCCAACTTAAAAAACTTTAAACTTGATAAAAATATTTTTTTATATCCACTTTTTTATTCGTTATTCTCATCGATTAATCGAATAATTTTTTAGCTTTAATCGTTTGATCAAACGAACAAAAACAATTATTCAAAAGTCGAATAATTGACAACTCTAGTATATACCTTCACAGGCTAATTAAATTCGTAAATGGGAAGTATAAGACGAGGGCGGAAAAGTATTTATTCCCTTAAAGAACGAAGCCAATCTTTGAAAAACGCAATTTTTTCCGGTTTTGGTATAATTTTGGTTTCAAAACGTAAAATTTTTACGCACTTGAACTCAGAGAATTTAAAATTATATTTTGTCGTCCCCTTTTATGGGCGTGGATATTAAAAATTTATTTTAATAATGACAAAATTGTATTATTTTAAAAGCATAATAAATGAATTTGTAAACATTTATCACAAAAATGTGTCCCACAAAGTCTTCCGCCGAACCGGCTTCCAAAAAACAGCCAAGAATTTTAGTGTTTTTTTTGTGCCAGCAAGAATTTGAAACGAATTTTAATCAACAAAAACGCGGATTCAATTAATTTTTTGATTGAAATTCCTCCAATAAAGAAAATTATTATGCCAATTATACCAAATTGTAGGTGAATTATTGAATATTTTTTCAATCAAAAATTTTTTCGATTTTGATCACAAATTTGATAAATTTTTTACTTATAGTCAAGCAAAATAATGATTGATTTAACGAATGAATTGTAAGCTTATGACAAAACTATGAAAAAATTCATCATTTTTTCCTTTGAATATATTGCCAATAATAAAAAAAAGTAAAACGCGACTATTTTGTATATTTTTATATTAATGTATTCAAAAAATTAAAGCGAAAAAAATCTCTTATTTTGAAAATTTGTAGTTCGACGAAAAAAGAAAATAACAAAAATTTAAATTTAAACATTGATTGACTCATTTAAATTTTGTTGATCAATAGATTTAATTAAAAATTTGTAGCCAATAATTTTTTGGGTGTGGTACCTTAGATAACTCACTTTTTAAAAAGTCTTTTATTTACTTAAAAACATCTTTAACGAGTTTTCTCTTTAAAGTATTTAAAATATTCATATCACTTCGCCACATAAAATAATCATAGTTTTTGTTCATATTACTAAATTTTTTTCGTCCAAACTCCCAAAAAAAAAAACTGATTTCCTCATAACTTCTTTATGATAATGGTTGGTTACAAAACCAAAAAAAAAAAAGTTTTGTATGGCATTTTCCAGCCATTATGACTGTAAATCATATAAAAATTTAACATTTTATTACTTGACCATGATGCAGAATATGTATTGAATGGACAAATAGGGAGATTAAAAAAAAAAATATTTAAAGGCGAACTAGATAGCAGAAAATGTTGGAAAAAAATCATCCAGAATGGCTCAGTTGTGGTAAGTGTCGAAACAGAAAAAAAAAAAATGGCTGCTACGCCATATGTTCACCCTAGAGTTTTTATTCGCACTATAGATAGAAAAAAATCTTCGTGGTAAAGTGGTATTTTATGAGCAGCCTCCGTACAACATTTAACCAACCAACTGAATACATAAAAGGCTATAAAATGTGAGTAGTTTATATAATCAAAAAATTAAGGATTCTTTTTTTTTTTTGTTGTTGTAAGGAGAAGTGGCTAAATTTAATATTTAAGAAAAATATTATTAAAATTCTAGAGAATTTACTCTCAACCAGGGATGGAATATCGGAATTTTGAGACGGTACTGGAACTCAACCAAAAAATTATTGGCTAAATTAAAAAAAAATTAAAAAATTATTGGCTAAAAATTTTCAATTAAATCTATTGACCAACAAAATTTAAATAAGTCAATAAATTTTTTGATGTAAATTTTTTGTTATTTTCTTTAACTGTCGAATTACAAATTTTGAACATACCATATTTTTTTCGCTTTAATTTATTTGAGTAGATTAATTCAAAAATACACAAAATAATCGGGTTTTACTTTTTTTTTATATTTGGCAACATATTGGAAAGCAAAAAATATTATTTTTTTTGATAATTTTGTCTTAAGCTTACAATTCATTCGTTGAATCAATCATTATTTTGATTGACTATAAATAAAAAATTGATAAAATTTTTGATCAACATCGAAAAAATGTTTGATTGAAAAAATTTTCAATCAATCACTTACAATTTGATGATTGGTATAACAATTTTCTTAATTGGAGGAATTTTAATCAAAAAATTGATTGAATCCGCGTTTTTGATGATTGAAATTCGTTTAATATTTTTTTTGTGTTTGACAGTACTAAAAATAATAAATTTTATATAAAATTTCTTAAATTTCATTTATTTATTTTTTGAGAAAAACTCATCAAAGTTTGACTAAAATCAAAAAAGTCTTTTATTTGAAGCTTTTTTCATATGAAAATCTGTAGATTTTTGGGAATACTTTTAGATTTCGTTGAACAAGTGCATGAAGGCGTCTGGTATAGAACAGGTACTAAATCAGTCGTAGGGGTACAACGTCATCTTAGATAGTGAACAAGTACTGAAAAAAAGTACTAAAGTACCAACTTTTTCATCCCTGCTCTCAACCTTTCATTTCATTTTCATCTTCCAGCTGTTTCTTTTCTTTCAAAAGCTAAATGCTGACAGCAGTTAAATCAATAAATTAATTTTTTATATGTCCTTAGTGACACACCAACACAGTCTGACCTGACCATATACTTTTCATTAATGCCAATTTCCAAAGAAAGTGAAAATTCCCAAAGATCTATTTAGGTTGATTACTAAACACAAAAAAAAGGTGCAAAAAAGTAAATTAATCATAATCAACTCGACAACCTGCAAAAAATTAAAAAAAAGTAAAATAGAAATAAAGGTAAAATACAATACAAAAAAAAAATTAGGTCATACAAGAAGAACAATGCAAAAAAAAATTAAACAACACCATGAAAAACTCTGTAAACCACAAAATATTAACATTTCAAAAAAAGAAAAACTGAAAACTAAAGTGAACCAATTAATGAAACAATTCTGAAACAAATATCCAACAACAATTTTACTTTATTTTCAAAAAAAAAATAAAACACAAATACTCCCTCACTTCATTACCACAAGCATACACCAGATGTTCAATATATAAAACCAAGCAATAAGACAGTTAACGCATAATGGGACTGGAGTTTTCTGGGCAAGAATTTAATTATAGTAGTTAATAAGCGAGAGGGTAAAATTTGGCTGTGTCTAATCTTTAATAACCTCCAAAATGTAAAAAAAATCAATAAAAACAAGTGACTGTCTTAAATTCGACTGTGCCGAATCTTTTGTACCCCAAACCCATTGGTGGGAGAGGGATTTCGGGAGACAAGTTCCCCAACGCTATTAATGTTAACAAATTCACTTATCATAATAGTTACACTTAAATAATACAATTGCCCCCCCCAAACCGAATTCAAAAGAAAAAACAAAGGTAAAGCAAGTAAGAGTGTTAAATTCGGATGTGCCGAAACTTTTATACCATCCAACACGTTTAAAGTTAAAAAAAAAATCGCAGGGGCGTCTTTTTTTGGTGGGAGGGAGGGGGTCGGCGGAGTTGGTGGGGGACACCTGTACCCCCGCTATATATGTTTACAAATTATTTGTTTATGATATTTACGCTTAAATAATAAATTTTTATAGTTATTTTTAATTAATTTCTATAACCACGCTCCCGAAGGAGGGCGGCTTGATGTTCACATATGCCAACCAGAAGACGAATTAAAGCATTTTGTATTTTCAGGTTATGTTGAATGTACTGAAATTTTTGAGGTGTGCTTACATTTTCGTTCATAACTTTTGAAGCGCTGAACCGATATCGCTCAAATGCAATACCAAACTTCTCGGGAGAACTTCCAATAAATATGTTAAGTTTCAGTCATCTCTGTGCAATATTTTGTCCGCGACAGCATTTTCCACAGACAGACAGACGGACAGACGGACATCGCTAGAATGTCTTAAAATCGATCGGGCATCATGAATATATATACTTTATGGGGTCCCAGATCGATATTTCGATGAGTTACAAACGGAATGACAAATTTATATATACCCTCCATCACTAAGTGGAGGGTATAAAAACAGTAAAAATATCGTATTTTTCAGGGGTCGTTTCAGTTCTTCAAGGGGGAACTTTTTTCCCCCTGGTCCGATTTTGCCCATCTTAACTTAACCTTACCAGTAACATAAGAGATATTCTTGCCCAATTTCAGGGGTCTAGCTCTTTGGGATTGGAATGTATCCTTATTTATACAGACGGACGGACGGACATCGCTAGAATGTCGTAGATTCTACTTATCATGGATAAATATTATATATACTTTGTGGGGTCCCGGCCGATATTTCGATGTGTTACACACGGAATGACAAAGTGAGTATACCCCCATACTGCACTCAAAAAATTATGTCATTAACTGTTTGTAGTTTATTTAAAAAATTTTACGTTTAGTCATTTTTAAAAGAAAAAACATTTTTTTAATGTTCAGTTTTTATTATTGACTTTCATTAACATTTAATTTATAAAGTCATTTATTTTTGTTCTGTAAGTAAAACCTACTGATTATTCTTTAAATTTTTAATGATTTGTGTAAGTAATTTTTTTTAAATTGTTGGTATTTTATAATGATATATTATTAGTTTTTACCTAGGTTGTTTGTTTGTAGAAAAAAAAAAATCAAAAAATTATTTATAGAAATATAAAAACATATTTGTATCAAGTGGCTTTGGCACGATGGGTAGAGTGTCTGGCCAGAATGCAGTTGATTGCGGGATCAATTCCCCAAAATTTTATTAATAATTTTTAAAAAAATATTTCAATAGAAAATTGTATAAAATAACCTACGAAATCATTAATTTTTAACGTTTTCGTAGGTTATTTTTTTGTAATTTGTTGGTAAAAAAGAATGAAAAAACCGTAATTTTTTAATGTTTAGTGTTATTTATTTTAGAAACTTTTGTCAACAGTAAAAAATAAATGTTGATATTTGTTAAAACAAAAGAATAATTACTGGGATGGTTTTCAATTGTTTATTCACTAGTTTTAAATGTGTTTTTCATTTGTTTTTGCCTACAAAATATTTTGAGTGTGTGGTTGGAGGGTATAAAAAAGATAATAAATTAAAAGGAAATAAGAGAAAAGGAGAGGTGAGGGAAAAAGAAAGTGAAAAAGAAAATGAAATAATCTGAGATTTTTTCTATGAAATATGTCTAAGAAATTTAAAATTTTTCTAAAGGAAAAATGTCTCGGAATGTTAAAATTTTCCTTCATGAAAAAATTTGAGAATTTTTCTATAGGAAAAATTACAAAAAAAAAAAAAATCATAGGAATAATA
This sequence comes from Pegoplata infirma, assembly GCA_963921195.1. NCBI lineage: Eukaryota > Metazoa > Arthropoda > Insecta > Diptera > Anthomyiidae > Pegoplata > Pegoplata infirma. The sequence goes on from OY992539.1 coordinate 197,222,640, forward strand.
TGATAATTTTTCTATAGGAATAACCAAAGAAATTTTCTATAGGAAACATCAGAGAATTTTTCTGTACGAAAAATTTTTTATAAAAATTCTTCAATGATAAATGTCTAACAAGGGAAGTATCTCAACCCTTATAAACCGATTTGCATGAAACTTAAAATATATATAAAAGAGACAATTCTAAGGTTGGGGTGTCTCTGCTTATCGGCCATAAAGGGGGTTTAGGGGTTCAAAACATGGGACAAAAATGGCGAAAAAATATTTTTTTTGAATTTTTAGCTATTTTATTCTAAGTAACTATATGATTCGGCTTCGTTAAATGCTTATTCCATGAAAATGTGTAAATTTTAGGGGTATTTATATGAAGACATAGACCTACGAAATCCATATGAATATGAAATAATCTTTATTAAATTTAAGTCGACACATATTTTTGCTCTAGACGATATTCCTGTTAGTTCGGGAGTTATCGGTATTTTCCCGAAGAACAACATTGTTTCATAAGGGGACAACGAACTTTTTAAGCACTGATATGGCCGATAAGCCGAGACACCCCAACCTTAAAATCGTCTCTTTTATATATATTTTAGGTTTCAGGCAAATCGGTTCATAAGGGTTGAGATACTTCCCTTGTAAGGATCTTAAAATTTTTCTGAAGAAAAAATGTCTTGGAGTTTTTCTATATATAAATGCAATAAATTTCGGAATATTAAAATTTTTCTTTAGAAAAAATCCAAAAATTTTTCTCGACAAAAAATTTGGGAATTTTTCTTTACTAATAATTTGGGAATTTTTCTAGACAAAAAAGTTGGGAATTTTTCTTGACGAAAATTATATTTTTTTATAGGAATAATTTGTGAATTTTTCTTTTGGTATAATCTGACAATTTTTCATTGAAAAAATCTAAAAATATTTCTATAGGATAAATCTGAGAATGTATTATAGGAAAAATCTGAGGATTTCGATTAGAAACAATCTGATAATTCTTCTTTGGAAAAAATCCGAGAAGAAGATGGAAAAAAGGAAAGAGAAAAATTAAAAGAAATGAAAATTATGTGAGTGTTTTTTTCTCTAGGAAAAATTTCCAAGAATCTTAAACTTTTTCTATCGGAAAAATGTTTATGAATCTTTGAATGTTTTACAGGCAAAAAGTCTCGGAATCTTAAAATTTTTCCATATATAGGAAGAATCCTATAGGAAGAATTAGAAAATTTTCTTCAGGGCAAATTTGAGAAATTTTCTATAGAAAAAATCTTTTAGAATCTAAGACTTTTTCTATAGGAAAATTTGCACAGAATATGCGACTTGACTTTTTAATAGGAAAAATGTCTCGGAGTCTGAGATTTTTTCTATTTAAAAAATGTTTTGGAATCTAAAACTTTTAAAGGAAAAATATCTCTGATTCTGAGATAATGTCTCAAAAACTGAAATTATTACCACAGTCTACACTAAAAAAAAGATATAACTAAAATTAAGGAAAATGTGTCTTTGAAAATTTATCATTAATTTTCATAAATATTATTTATTATTTTTTTTTATATAATGATAAATTTGTATTTCTTTAGTGCAAAAAGCATAAGAATTTTTTTTTTTTAACACTTATTCGAGAGGAAATGTGTTCCCCACAATTACCACTACTGACCCCCCCCCCCCAAAAAAAGAAGACGCCCCTGCACTTTTTTTTTTTATTTGCATGTTGGAGGGTATAAAAGATTTGGCACACCCGAATTTAACACTCTTACTTATTTTTTAGTTAAATTTAACTAAAAAATAAGAAATTTTCTTAACTATGAGGAAAAACGCTTAGTTCATTTACTTATAATTAGTTCATAGTTTTCTTTAAATGGAATTTTTTAATATTGAGCAAAAACATTTAACATCAACGAGTAATTTTTCGATGGTCTCCGATTTTTATAAAATTTTGTGAGTGTGTGTGGTAGTGGACACATGTATTAAAAAAAAATATTTTTTTATTTTTTTTTGAAAAGTGTGGCAACTCTGAAACTTTGAAGTTTAGTAATTTGCGGCATAGGGACATCACTCAAAAGGTCATAACTTTTGTTTTGTAAGAGATATTGACAAGCGTCTTTTTGCATTGGATAGGTAAAACTATGGGGATTAATAAATTAATTTTAAAAAAATTGTAGAAATTTTTTTTTTATAAAAAATTTTGGAAAAAAAAATTCAAAATTGTTTTTTTAAAAAAATGTATTTTTAAGATTTTTCAAAATTTGTATAAAAATGGACAATAATAATGTCTAAATACCCTGAAAATTTCAGAGTGGGATTCGAAATGGTTTTTGAGATATCACAAAAAATGTAGAAGTATGTACGCATGAAAACGAGAAAAAAATGTTGAAAAAAAATTAAAAATATTTTTTTTTTAAAAAATATATTTTTTAGATTTTTTATATTTTTTATTCATATAGCCAATTATGTGTTCCAAACACCCTAAAAATTTTAGAGTGGGATTATTTTTAGTTTTTGAGATTTCACAAAAATGTATAAGTAGAATATTAGAAAAAGTGTAGAAGAAGAGAAAAACTGGTTACCTCCAATGACATATCCATGTTTATGTAATGAATATTGAAATTGGGAAGTAACCACTTACTGATATTTATTTTCACAATATTACAAATTTTAAATTATTAAAAAAAACCTGTAATTAACAATATTTATATAAAATATGTAAACAAGAAACTGCGCTCAAAAGTTATAAATACAGAACTCTATACTTTTTCTTGTAGCATCCCAACAAAAACCAAAAATATCAGTAAGGGGTAACTTCCCAATTTCAATTTTCATTACATAAACATGGACATGTCATTGGAGGTAAACAGTTTTTCTCTTCTTGTACATTATTTCTAAGTTTCTACTTCTACATTTTTGTGATATCTCAGAAACTATAAATAATCCCACTCTAAAATGTTCAGGGTGTTTTGAACACATAATTGGCTATTTGTATAAAAAATATAAAGAATCTAAAAAATATATTTAAAAAAAAAAAAATATTTTTAATTTTTTTTCAACATTTGTTTCTCGTTTTCATGCGTACATACTTCTACATTTTTTGTGATATCTCAAAAACTATTTCGAATCCCACTCTGAAATTTTCAGGGTATTTAGACATTATTATTGTCCATTTTTATACAAATTTTGAAAAATCTTAAAAATACATTTTTTTAAAAAAACAATTTTGAATTTTTTTTTCCAAAATTTTTTATAAAAAAAAAATTTCTACAATTTTTTTTAAATTAATTTATTAATCCCCATAGTTTTACCTTTCCAATGCAAAAAGACGCTTGTCAATATCTCTTACACAACAAAAGTTATGACCTTTTGAGTGGAGTCCCTATGCTGCAAATTACTAAACTTCAAAGTTTCAGAGTTGCCACACTTTTCAAAAAAAAAAAAAAAAATTTTTTTAACACATGTGTCCACTACCACACACACTCACAAAATTTTATAAAAATCGGAGACCATCGAAAAATTACTCGTTGATGTTAAATGTTTTTGCTCTATTAGGAAAAAAATTCTTACTGCCATAGAAATTTTCCACAAATCTAAGAAAACGTATCTTTATTTTTAAGACATGTTTCTTAAAAAACAATTAAGTTCAAGTTTAGTTAAAATTTACTAAAAAAAACATCATCGTATTTCTCTTCTTTGAATTGAGGAAGTGTACTTCTTAAAATTTAGTTAATAACTTCTTAGAGGGTTATTCATAATACTTATAGTATACCTTAAGTAGGTTTATTTGACAATTATTCATGCAATATCAGTCAAATAAACCTACTTTAGATTTAATTTACTCATTATGAATAACCCAGTTAGAATTTAGTTTAAAATTTGAAATGGAAATATCTCGAAAACTAAGCGAGATAGAGCGAAACGAAAGAAAGACTAGAAAGACCATAATTTTAGATCTAAAATTTGAAATTCCCGAGATTTTATATATGCACATATCTCGGTAAATATTGCCAACACGAGAAAAGGTCCAAAGGCATTTTTGTAGCTCTTGTTTCGTAGTTTTTGAATTATCTAGTTTTTAAGATTCTCAAATCCCTATCAGATCCCTTATTACCGTATCTCAAAAACTAAGCAAGGTAGGGCGAAACGGACACAAATTGTGGGTCAAAATCTATGGACCCAAAAGGACCCAACGGGGTTTCGAGTTAACAGGGGCTGGACCATGGGTTAGGGACTACAATTTGGTATCTTAGACTTTTTCTGTAGAAAAATAGCATAAAAAAAAATTTTTGAATCTAAGAAGTTCAGGAAAAAAGTCACTAAATCTGATAATTTTTCTATACAAAGAATTTTTCTAACTTCCCAAAAAATCGTGATGAGGTTTTCAAGAAAACCGTCACGGCTTAGAAAACCTTGCCAAAAAATAAAAATTTTCGTCCCATTATGCAGCTGTATACCACTAATAGTCTCTAACACAAATACAGCTCATGAATTTGTTTGCCTCTCAACACAATATTTAGTGGGTAATACCTGTAAACGTGACAGCATCAGGTGTGCAAAAAATTATTGTAGTACAATACAAAAAAAAAAAAGAATGGTAAAAGAAGCAAAATTAACCATAACTTATGGCAATTTTTCTCCATTTCTCCGTTATGTTTTTCACACGAAAAAAAAGGCAGTATTGTTCTGTTTTTCTCCCTTTTTTAGGCTGTTTAAAAAAAAATTTAAGATTAATGTGGCCATATTCAAAATGATGTATTTTGTATTAGAAATTCGTTGGAAAAAATATATAAGAAACAAAATTGTTCAAACTAATGACACGTAAATTCAAACAAATTTAGGTCAGACTTTAAATACTGTTCTTTCTACTCCTACACCTGGTGTAAAATAGTTTAATGGTTGTAAATAATTTGACGAAATGTCTGGAGAAAATGGTTTGTTTTGTTCTTAAAAAGCTAGACATAATGTCTGTTGAAATATAAATGAAATTTGTGTTTTTAAGGAGGTAACAGAGTATTTGAATGGGACGAATTTTGTGTAACCGCCATCATAATTTTACGAGAAACAAGAAATCAAGAACATTTTTTTAAAAAATATCGCAAAGAACAAAAATAAACATTTTTTGCTCTTCTGAAAACTTATTTCAAAACACTTGACTTTATTTTTTGGCGCAATTTCTTTCCATGAAGCCTCCAAATTTTATGGAAGACTTCCTTTGATTAAAAAGTCTTTAAAAACAGTTGCTAAAATAAATTTAATTCAAAAAATTTTCCAAAATTTTATATTTAAGAACTTTAAAAATCTTTTTGATTTTAAATGATGACAACGATGATGATGATGATATTTTTCCTATACAATTTACCCTCAATTAAAATCTCTGGTGTATTAAAAACAGCATCATTTATAAGCATCAATATTAGAATTCAGTGAACCTTTTTATTTTTTTTTTTGGGGATTTAGTCAACAACAATTCCATATCCAAACCAACCAGCCATCCAATCATACCGTCAACAAAAAATGTTCAAAACTCCCCAGCGACATTTCACATTTTTCGGACAATTCATTTTCATATTAATATATTATATGAAAGTAATAGAAGTACATTTACCCTTTTTCACTTACTACATATTTTTGGTTTTTTTGGGAGGCTATTGTTAGTGTTTGGATATGTAGAAGAAATATGAACTTAACTAAATATATGAAAAAATTGGGAGGAACTTATGCAAGAAAAAGTATATTTCAAACCAGTAAGAAAATTAAAGTCGGGAAATACCAACCATAACAACAACAGAAAGATCTCAAGTCTAAGCATTTGTTTACAAAAAATTGGTGGTCAAAAGAATTGGAGGTCAAAAAATGTGAATTTTTTCTACTGAACTTAAAAATTTCACTGTTTGTTTGGGTTGTTGTAAAAATTATTTGAGCACTGAATAAGAACTATTGGGCCTTTTATTAAATTTTTAATGTTTGAACTAGGAAAACATCGGCTCGGAAATATTTTTAAAAAATGTTCTAAAAAATGTCTATAAATAATTTCATTTTCCAGATCGACCCTCGTAGCACATTTATTATTTACTCAATCTGGACGCTATCCAGCTTAAATTAAAGCTTGATAAATTACCTACATACATTTTTCTATAAAAATACTCGTTTGCTAATTAATAATAACGTTTATATAAAAAACAATTTCCACTAACAAGACAGACCGACATTTAAAATCCTACTGATGGTAACACTAACTGGGGTGTTTGAAACCGGTATGGGAATACCAGAAATGTCTATAATTTTTAGAAATTCAGTTTTTCTTCTGCATTTTTTCAACGTGATCCCTTATGATTTAGGTTAGTTAAGGTAATCAGGCAGCCGCCTAGTTGGTCAGCTCACAAGTGTTCTTCGATAAACGTGGTCCCGTTGTGTTACCTATAAAAGAAAGAAAAGCAACGATAAGAAGAGGAGAGGAAGAGTTAGGAATGAATACTCAAGTGTTATCCCTGGTGATTTACCTTGGTGATGCCACTGAATACTCAAGTGGCATCACCAAGTTAAATCGATGTCCATATCAGATAAACAGGGTAAGTTCGACAGCATCGGGCTGCCAAACGTTCGACGCTCCGATGGTCACATGACATACATTGACTGGGAAAGTGTGGTGCCTTATCTTCCTCCTCCTACTCGGTGCCTTATCTTCCTCCTCCTGAAGTCCCTGCAATAGTCTTCGTGGGGGATTTCCATTTGTGCGCTGAAGCGTGATCTGTGGCCCGTAACGGCTACAACCAGGTTGCGTAGCTGGTTCCGAGGCAGTTGAATGATCTTATCCGTATGCCGGCGACCATTTGAGGGCCTCACTATCATCATGTTAGAGCACGTGGGTTCACGTCGTTGGCGATATGTGATAACGAAGTTTCGTTCCGACGCATACTCGTATAAATCGGGATGCCAGGCGTATGATAGATCTCATTACAATGAAGAGTCGTTCCCTGCCTGGCTAATTCATCGGGAACACAGGTGCCATTTATACCCATATATTCACACACCCAGATGAGTGCCAGATTCTACACAGAGAATAAACATGTTTGAAATATGATTTCACCACACCAAATCATAATCATAGTATGATCATCAAAAATTATAAAAGACAATCATGATATGATCCCTACAATCATGTTACGATAAAGTTTTCAATCATAATATGTTGCCCCTCCATGATTGCGACATGTTTCTTCTCTACGTGTAGAATGTCTCGCCATCTTATTAAGAAACTTCCGGCGTTCTTGGAAAATTCTAGATGTGGTAGTCACACCCACCAGGGATTTAATAACCGCTTGGTTGTTGCTGAAAACACAGTTATCCCTGAAAGATATAGCCATGATCTCGGCCTCACTATTCCGGTAGTTGAAAAAAAGAGTTTGTAATCCAATTTACTCATAAAAATGACACCCCCACTCGGCCATCCATTTTGGAGCCTTCAGTGAAAACCTCAAGTGTCTCCTCATGTATGTCGGGACACTCTCTCCGTCCAATCGGAGCTGAACAAGCTGTCCTTGTTTTAAACACGGTTTGGAACGAGGTCAATGTTCGCTGCAGCTCCATGATGCCCCTGGACTCTCGCATTATCCTGTATGGTTTGTACGTTCGATACGGCTATGGGATGGACTTTTTGGTATTTTCAAATAATGGAAAAGGTTATAACCCTAGTGTTCATGTTCCATGGTAGTGTTCATGTTCCATTCCTAGATACTTAGCACTATCTGACACCATGAGGCGACTGTCTTAACCTCCATGACGTCTAACTTGACGAGTTGGATAATTGTAGTAAGGTTCAACAGAAGCGGTGATAAAACTTCCCCTTGCGGAGTACCACATACTGCAGCCAAGGTCGCCACTGACCTTCCAAAAGTCGACCTGCCAAGAGTCGGCCTGCCAAGATTTAATCCCATGTCCCAGAATCCTATGTTCAATTTGACGAGTTGGGTAATTGTTGTAAGGTTACACAGAAGCGGTGATAAAACTTCCCCTTGTGGAGTACCACATACTGTAGTCTAGGTCACCACTGACCTGCCAAGAGTTGACCTGCCAGGAGTCAGCCTGCCAAGAGTTAACGCTATGTCCAGGAAGGTTCGTAACAAATCTAGTTAAGGAATTATCCACCACTAAGTAGTCTAGGGCAAACCTATTTGCCTCAGGTTTTACAAAGGTACCTTCTATGTCAAGAAAGGTACCTTCTATGTCAGTATACCAGGGACCTTTTAATGTCTCCTACAAGAGTGTGTAGTGCCATCTTTACCGACGTTTCCTTATTGTAGGCATGCTACGAGGCATGCGTACTCTGAATGGATCGATATCCTGCTCTCCTCCAGTTGCCAACTATTTCAGTTCATTTATAAAATCGCCTAGCATTCAAGCATAAGGGTAACCCTAATATATATCCCTTAGCAGCGTATATATATTTTATAACATATAGTATTTTTTTTTTGTGTTTTAAAACTAACAATAACCCTGACTCATATATTTTTTTGTGTTAAACTCCTTGTTGCTATTGCCAAATCCAATTTACCCACTAAGTCGGTATTTTTGGGGTTTATTGATTTTCAATTTTATCGCATGTATTACATACATAAGCGTTGGCATAGCATAAATGAAATGACAAGTTTCGCGTAGACTGCTCCTGCTTATTGCTTTTGACTGTGTTCTGTACGACTGCAATATACAAAGTCAAAAGTTATGCTGGTATGCCAATGGGAATTCCATACATCGACCTCTCTTCGTCGACCACATCAACCAAATAGACAGACCATTGTCATGCAGCAATAAAGGAGATCATGGCTGGTTGTAAAAATGTTACAGGAGCTGGTTTATAAACTCAACTTGACTGTCAGTCAGCCAGCCAGTCATTCATCCATTTATTTAAACCAAACCTCTAACCATAGAGTTTTGTTAGAACATAATATATGTCTGCTTTAACGGTTTATAAGAATTTTTTGTATTATATAAAAATTTAATAATCATTGTAATATTTTTATTTTTTTAATTTTTTTTTTGAAGTTCATGTTAGTCCCTTTTATTTTTCAAGGAATAAATATTTGAATGTGGTGAAAGTTTCAAGAGTAAAACACACTAAAGTGTTGGGAGGAAACTGACTAACAAATGATGGGAATTGTTTAAGTTCAAATCATGGTCATGGACAAAATTGTAGTTTATAGAATTTGGAAGGCATACAATAACATGTTGAAATCCTAATGCGGTCAAGCTTATACTGTCACTTACTAGGCATATTTCAAAAGCGCAGGAAGTTAAATAATGAATTTGGAGGCTCTTATAGGTTAGGTCGCGGGTTCGATTCCCTCCAAAAACCTTGGTGGTCTGTTTCGCTACAAGGAGAGGACAGTAGTTTTAATTTGAGCAGCTGGACAGATTTGAATAATTTATAATTTAAAGGGTTCGTTATAGAAAAATTTACCACGCGCTTTTATATGCCCAATTTTTTAGATATATCTAAAATTGCAGAACGGTTGTACAGGTTTGACAAATTTTTGATTTCAAATGTTCGTCACAGTCCAACTTAGGCTATAAAGGAAGGAAAAAAGATAGTTCCCGGTCTTGAAAGCTCGTTGACTTTACAACATACCGTAATGTTGCAATGAAAGGTGCAACCTAGTCTCCCTTTAATAAGTTTGGGGCACATTCCTTTAAAACGAGGTTGAAGAAAATGGATTCCATATGCATTGCTAGAGATCTTTCACTACACTTACTGCAGCGTTGAATATCCTCTTGCCCTTGCCACGTTGGTCAATCGACTTGTAAGAACAGCACAACGAAGTTGCTATGACACTGGAAACAGGGTGATTCTGAACAAACGGACCAGATCATAGAATGTGGACTGTACTCCACCTAGAAAATATTGGTTGAAGTTATTCCTTTAAAGGTTTTTAAATTGTTTATTCAGGTAAGCTGGCATTAAGACTGGCACGAAGATTGCCAGACTATTAAAGTGTTTGGATGGTAGAGCTGCTGGAAATGAAATGAGAATCCAACTGGCTGCAACGGAATGTCGTATCTACATCCGCATCTATTGGTAAGTCCAAACGAAATCTGGACTTAGAAGTTAGTGTTTCCACAATAAGATTTAATTCGACCCAATTGGGTACCTGGGAGCGGGGAAATTTCTTGAAACTACATTGACAACAAACTTGCATGAACCTGCTTGTTACAATGAAAATGGATTGTGTTGATAGATGCGCAAGAACAAAGGCTTTGTTCTGATGATGAATCAATTTAAGAAGGGGTAATAAAATCAGCCTTAAAAATGACCCTGCAGATCTAGACTAATCTGAATTAAAAGCCCACACTTGCACTGCGGTCACTACAAAATATGAGACCTCAACGATTTTGGCTCTTATAACCAGACACTGTCTAATGGAAAAAAAATATGCGGAGCGAGTAAAGCTCCCATCAAATGGTTACTACTGAAATTATAAGGATCAGGAGGAATAGAAAACTATCAAACTATCGGATATTGAAGTAGAACATCACACCAGACTGACGTAAAAATGGAACGATGGAATGTGTTGTTAGACAAATATGACTTACGGCCTTGTTTCGTCATTTAGTTAATAGGAGATGAGCAAATGAATTTGTCTATTTCAATTGCACGGATAATTTGGTGTAATATGAAATAATTGGCCAAAGCGGCAATGCTGTAATTCCCGATAGAAATATATGCACTTTCATAAAGAAATACCAGTTAAACGGCATAAGGTCACGTCGAAAGGAAGTTGTCCAAGTACATACCAAATCATGGGGGCCCTTATAGGTGAGACGGGGTCGTGGTCGATTTTGTACAACGAGATGACGGTCATTGTTACCAAAAAATTTACAAAAAATTATTGGTCAAAAAATATGGATTTTTTTCTACTTTACTTAAAAAATTTCACTGTTTGTTTGGGTTGTTAGAAAAATTATTTAATCACTAAATAAAAACTATTGGACCTTTTTTAAAATTTTTAATGTTTGAACTTGGAAAAAATCGACTTGGAAATGTATGTAAAAAAGCTTCAGCAGCCTCAGAGATATTTTTAAAAAGTTAGCGTAATTAGGGAATCACAATGAACATTATGGCCTTTGAGAAAATTTCCCCAAATGGCCAACCTTTATCCAACCTAACATAACCTACAAATGGAATGCTAAACTTACAAGGAAGGTCTTTCACAGGGCACCCACGATTGTCCTGAAACTTGAATATGGGAATGAGGGGGAAAAAATAAGAGTTACGTGTTTTTTTTTAGCTGCCCAATCTCAAATTTAACAAGTAAGAGAGATAAATTCGGCTGTGCCGAATCTTTTATACCCTCCAACACGTTCAAAATTAAAAAAAAATATCAGGGGCGTCTTATTTCGGGGGGGACACCTTTACCTCCGCTATATATGTTTACAAATTATTTGTTTATGATATTTACGCTTAAATAATAAATTTTTATCGTTATTTTTAATTAATTTCTATAACAACGCCTCCAAAGGAGCGCGGCCTGAAAAAAATCGAATTTTCTAACCCCTTTGACCCAAGCGCAGGTCTATGAACATAATATGGCATACAAATGTTACATTTGTTGAGTTCTTCAAGGGGGAACTTTTTTCCCCCTTTTCCGATTTTGGTCATCTTCGAACTTAACCTTACCAGTAACATAAGAGATATTCTTGCCCAATTTCAGGGGTCTAGCTCTTTTGGTTTGGACTGCATCGTTATTTCTACAGACGGACATCGCTAGAATGTCTTAGAGTCTTTCATGGATCTATATTATATATACTTTGTGGGGTCCCCGACCGATATTTCGATGTGTTGCACACGGAATGACAAAGTGAGTATACCCCCATACTGTAGTTGGAGGGTATAAAAAAAGGGTTGCCACCTTATGAAAAAATAAGGGCTTTCGGGAACAACGGTATAAAAGCCGAACTAGCAGGCTAAATGTGAGATTGGGCGCTGTAAAAAAACAGGTAAGTCTTATTTTGCACCCCTCTTTCCTGCATCCCAGTTTCAGGACAATTGGTGGGTGCCCTGTGAAACCCCTTCCTTGTTATAGGGTTTACAAAACCCGTTATTGCGTTGTAGACCCAAAATGGGATTTGGTTTTGTATTACCAACAAAAAAAATACATAACAGTGGACACCAAAAAGTGCTAAATTAGCGTGTTTTTTTTTTTTTTTCTTTTTAACAGTAAATATCTCAGAAACATTTGCTATAGCTATAGATTCGGATGGTAGATTTGAAATTAGAAGACCAAGATCTTTAAGGATCTGTTAGATATTTTACTAGAAGGGTTTTTCGTGCCCACCATTGTCACCATAAAATTGTTATTGTCACACTGGGATGTAGAACCCATACTTCCGACTGAAAATTTATTCGGACTTCCTTTTAATTCGCAATAAACTGGCAACTCTTAAAATTTCACTTGTCTCCTTTAACACTTTATTTTGTTTAATTTCTTGTTTTATTACAAAATTTTATTAGAATTTCTATGAATGTGGTATAAAATTTATGAAACACAAACATTGTCTCATACATTGTCTACTGCAGCTTAAAACTTTTTCCTTTTTTTTAAACACAGCACATTTTTACTCCTATATGGTAAATGCTTCGTGTGATTGTATATGAATATATTGGGCCAGACATATTGTTAGAAAGCAGAAATTTATAAGACAAAAACAAAATGATGCGGCGAAATTTCAATGTTGAATATTTAATATTTTACATTTTTATTTAAAAAAAAACGGATTTTCATCTATTTATGATGATGAAACGAGAATTAAAAGTGAAAGAATGATATTATATTTTTGGGAATTTTCATAAGGGGTGTTCATGAGAACATGACAATATTAAAGCATTGTTGCTTTAGTCACTATAATAAATTCTCGATATATAATTTTTTTACTTTTGCAATGCGAGTAAAGTTTGATTTTGCACTTATGAAAAATAGTAAGACACCTGGACAGAATGGCAAATTATCGAATTACCCTTAAGATATTTCAGAGAAATTAGGTTTCCCTCGCCGTAACTTAAGTTAAAAAAAGTGCCGACCGTGGTAACCCACCGTAAGATAAACATAGAATATAATAGAAAGTGTGCGAGTATATATCAAAACCCATTTAAAAAGTGGCGACCGTGACAACCCATTGTAAGATAAACCTAGCACATAAAATAAAGTGGGCGAATTTGTATCGAAACCTCTAGAAACAGCTTTATATGCGATAGAAACAGCTTTTTATGCGATAGAAACATCTTTTTATGCCAAATAAACTATGGAAAAAACTAAAGTTTAAGATACAGAAACAGAACCGATATAAACATCTTTTTATGCCAAATAAACGATGGAAAAAACTAAAGTTTAAGCTACAGTGTGAATACCCTAAATACTTTTAAATGAAAGGGTTTCAAAAATTCTGTGACATTTAAACATATTTTCCTTTTTTTTGGTAATCATTTTGTGGTTTTATGCTAAGTCATTGATAATATTTTGTTTTACAAAATCTCTATAAAATTACCAACTCCAACTGGTAGTTGTTGATAATGTTATGGGTGTTAAATTGCTGAGTGAAAACATTGTTATTCACATATGATTTGGGGAGTTGTGCAATTTTTTTTTTGCAATTTTTTTTTTTTTAATAAATTCAAATACTTGACTGGGAATTTACTTTTGAATATGTGTGCTTGCTTGTTGGCTTGTGCATTGACATCAATTAATAAAATCAATGAAGCTTAGAGTACTGTGGACAAATATAAAACTCTGATTTTTTTCTGTATGGTCATCATCGGCTGCAGTAGAATCAGCAGTAGCATCAGCAGTAGCATCAGCAGTATCGTTATGAATAAATAGTATCATCATTTGTCGCCTTCGATGTCGTTGTCGTCGTTGCCACTATTGTCCTAATCATCATTTATTAATGTTCTGAGAATAGTTGTCTATCTAATGAAAACAATGCCATCATTGATAATGAAAGCAAATTGCTGGAGAATCGTTAGGAATAGTGTAGTTTGCATTGAGCCATGAAGACATTTAAGCAAGCAGGGATGTAAAGGAGCAAACAAGAATGAAATAATTTCAAGAACTTCCAAAGAGAGTTATTGGCAATCAGTCAGTTTAACTTTAGCCTTATTGGAAAATAAATTCCTATGTAGATTTTACCGAACAAGGCGTCCTACCTTATCGAAGGAGTTTTTCAATAGCTCTCAACTGGAGTCTTTTGCTTAAGAAATAATGAACGTCATATCGTCGAAGTAATCCCCGATGATATGAAGTCAAAACTCTTTGCAAACATTTTCTTCTTGAATATATAGGAGAAGAAGTTTTCCTCTTTTATCAAAGGAAATTATAAATAGCACCCAACTGGGGGCCATCGACAATTAATTGGACTTATTGAAAAAGTAAAGTGTATATAGTTTAAACCAAAGAAGACGTCTTACGCTACCGAAGGAGACTTTCAATGACTCCCAACTGGGGGCTATTCCTTCTGTAATAATTAATGTTATATTTCCAAAGCAATCTCCGCTGTTTTGAATTGGAACCATTTGTAAATCTATTCTTCTTGAATATATAAGGAATTTCTAAAGTATGACTTGAGATTAAACCCCCCATGTCGATAAAGGTTTGATTGACGAAGTCTACCTGCTTTGTCAAAGGATACTTTCAATGGCTCCCAATTGGGAGCCATGGCTTAAAAAATAAATAATCTGATATTTCCAAAGCATTCTTCTACGATTTAAAGTCAGAAACATGTCGATAAAGTTTTGATTGATGAAGTCTCCCTGCTTTATCGAAGGAGACTTCTAAAGAGACTATTGGTAATCAATCAGTTTAACTTTGGACTTATTGGAAAATGTATGTCTATAATGATTTGACCGAACAATACGTGCTACTTTATCGAAGGAGTATTTAAACGGCCCTCAACTGGAGTCTTTAGCTTTAGAAATAATCAACGTCATATCGTCGAAGAAATATATTAGAGTCAAAACTATTTGTAAACATTTTCTTCTTGAATATATAGAAGAAGAAGTTTTCCTCTTTAATAGAAGAAAACTTCAAATGGCCCCCAACTGGGAGCCACTGACAATTAATTGGTTTAACTTTTGACTTATTGGGAAAGTAACATATATAGGTATAGTTTATGTTATATTTTTAAAGCAATCTCCGACGTTTTGAAGTCAGAACCAGTTCTTCTTCATGATCACATAAAGAGTTTCTAAATTTTGACTTGAGAACATACTTCCATATCGATAAAGGTTTGATTAACAAAGTCTACCTGCTTCATCAAAGAAAACTTCCAATGGCTCCCAATCAGGTATCCTGAAGTCAGGTTACTTTGGACTTATTGGAAAATGTACGTCCATGTTGATTTGATCGAAAAAGACGTCCTACTTCATCAAAGGAGACTTCCAATTTTCCTCAACTGGAGTCTCTTTTCTTAGAAAGAATCAAAGTCATATCATCGAAGCAATCTCCGATGATATGAAGTTAAAACTATTTGTAAACATTTTCTTCTTGAATACATAGAAGAAGTTTTCTTATTTTATCGAATGAAACTTCAAATGGCCCCACACTGGGGGCCATTGACAACTAATCGGTTTAGCATTGAATTATTGGGAAAGTAACGTGAATATAGTTTTTACCGAAGGCTATTGCTTCAGAAATAATTAATGTGATATTTCCAAAGCAATCTCCGACGTTTTGAAGTCAGAACCATTTGTAAAACTTTTCCTCATGAACACATAAAGAGTTTCTAAAGTTTGACTTGAGAACATACTACCATATCGATAAAGGTTTGATTGAAGAAGTCTACCTGCTTTGTCAAAGTCGACTTTAAATGGCTCCCAACTGGGGGCTATGGCTTCAGAAATAATTAATGTGATATTTTCAAAGCAATCTCGGACGATTTGAACTCAGAACCATGTAAATGACGATGAAGTTTCGATTGATGAAGTCTCCCTGCTCTATCAAAGGAGACTTCCAAAGAGAATATTAGAAATCAATCAGGTTACTTTAGACTTATTGGATAATGTATGTCTACGTATTTGACCGAACAAGACGTTCTACTTTATGGAAGGAGACTTCCAATGGCTCTCAACTGGAGTATTTTGCTTCAGAAATAATCAACGTCATATCGTCGAAGAAATCTTCGAATCTCCGGATATTGCTTCAGAAATAATTAAATATTGACTTTTCTAAACAATCTCAGTCGTTTTGAAGTCAGAATTTGTAAATCTTTTCTTCTTGAATATATAAAGAATTTCTTACGTTTGACTTGTCAAAGGAGACTTCCAATGGCTCCCAATTGGGAACTATGGCTTAAGAAATAATTAATGTGATATTTCCCTTCCGTATCGCAGGAGACTTCCAGTAGCTCCCAACTGGGGACTATTGTTTCGGAAATAATTAACGTTATATTTCCAAAGCAATCTCCAAGGTTTTGAAGTCAGACCATAGCAAAACTTTTCTTCATAAACACATAAAGAATTTCTAAAGTTTGTCTTGAGAACATATTAATAAATGAAGTTAAAACAATTTGAAAACATTTTCTTCTTGAATACATAAAAGAAGTTTTCATATTTTATTGAAGGAAACTTCAAATGGCCCCTAACTGGGAGCCATTGACAATTAATTGCTTAAACTTTGGACTTATGGGAAAGAAACGTCTATATAGTTTTTACCGAAGAAGATGTCCTGGTTGTATCGAAAGAGACTTCCAATGGCTCCCAACTGGGGGGAATTGTTTCAGAAATAATTAATATGATATTTCCAAAGCAATCTCCGACGTTTTGATGTCAGAACCATTTGTTAAACTTTTCTTCATGAACACATACAAAAATTTCTTAAGTTTGACCTCAGAACATACCTCCATATCGATAAAGATTAGATTGACGAAGTCTACCTGCTTTGTCAAAAGAGACTTTCAATGGCTCCCAACTTTGGGCCATTGCTTCAGAAATAATGAATATGATAGTTCCTTAGCAATTTCCGACGATTTTAAGTCAGAAACATGTTAATGTCGATAAAGTTTTAATTGATGAAGTCTCCTTGCTTTATAGAAGGAGACTTTTAATGGCTCCCAACTGGGGGCTATAACCGATTACTTTTCATCTTCATCAAGAAATTCTATTTTTTCCTCCGTTAATAATTTAATTCCTGTAAATATCTGTACTAAAACATTTACCAGATTGTAGCAATTATTAACATGCGTATGTATCAATTCAAATTCTTTTTTTTTCAACTGTAAGTTATGAATGCATTTTACTATGCATATAAAAGCATTGGACACAAGATGGACAGCTAAAGTTGATGTTGCGTAACAAAAAAAAAAAAGAAGAATATTGCTGATAATTGTTGAGATTTGCTGTTGCTTTGTTTTCGCAAATTCAGCAATAACATATTGATAACAAAGAATAATATCAGCAAATTGCATTCAGTATGTTTGATAATCACAACAATTTACTGAAGTGGAAAATTTGCATATGTGAAGAAGACTATTTTGTACGGAAAGTAAAGGCTTAAAAATTTATATAAAAATAGATTTTTGGAAATTTATAACGAAAATTCACACTTTTTTATATTTTGGCTCTCACTTTGCGGGTCAGATAATTGGTTCACTAGGAATTAGATACTGCACGATATTTCTGATTTGTCTGATATCAAAATTCAATATCTAAGGAGTTTCTTTAGGAACTCAAGGTAGTTAAACGGCAGGGACTAGTAGGGGAATTACCGTTCCGTGGTATCACAACGGACGTCAGAGTCTATGCGTGCGGCGTACGGACATAACGCCCAAGTGCATATCGCCCAATTTAACAAAGTCATTCCACCCAAAAAAAATGTGTGTTAGTTGTTGTTGCAAAATTTTTTGGACCATATGGCCATTATTTTTGGATATTTTAACAATTTTCTTTAAATTAATATAAATTATCAAAAATGTCATATTACCCAAATATCAAAATGTTGAATTTATAAAATGTCATAGCGCCCAAAAAAATAATCATAAAACTCACCAATATTGTTATTTTTTTAACACAATGTTTTAAAGGTTTTTTTTAACACATTGTTTTAAAGGTTTTCTGCGTAGCCGGCCTTCGGCCGGGCTTAGGGATTACAAAATCCATGCATTAAACCCACCCTCTCCGCAAAGTAAAGTTTTCTAGGGTAGCAGGCCTTAACACTATCAAATTTGTTATGCATCAAAAAGGACTGATAACCAAAATAGCTTTGGTTTGCAGAGAGGGTGGGTTTAAGGAATGGAGTATGTAATCCCTAAGCCTGGCCGAAGGCCGGCTACGCAGAAAACCCTTATTACAAAAAAACAAATCATAGAAGTCGTTATTTCAACATTTCGCCCAAAAAAAATATTTTGGATTTTTTGACAATTTTGTTTTGGGAGAAATAACATTTTTAGATCTTTCATTTTGGGATATATGTCGCAGCTTGGGCGATATGACTTTTACGGTTTTGGGCGATAAGACCTTGGGCGCTATGTCCGTACGACTATGCGTGCTGTCATAAAGCTCACTTGCTGTCAACAATTTAGATGACCAAAAGAAAAAATTTTCAGAATGATGAAACATGGCATCAAAATTGATGTAACAATTGATACCACTTTTTATCATGTCATCAAAATATGTCATTTAGTCTATTTGCATTTTTTTTTGGGTGACAGGACATTATCCCCATAACGGAAATGGTGATTATGACCCAATGCATTACGGACATAATCCCCATATTAGTTGTGGGGACTATGACCATATCAAAAACGGTGATAATCCCAATGGGGATTATGTCCCTTCCCTGTTGGGATTACGACCGAAAGTTTTTCGGTCATAACCCCCATTCATATTATGGGACTAAGTCCAAAACAATTTCGGTCATAATACCTTTATTTTGCGGAGAGGGTGGGTTTAATGCATTGAGTTTGCAATCCCTAAGCCCGGCCGAAGGCCGGCTACGCAGAAATACTTTTAAGACAAAAAAAAATTGACATAATTATTGGAATTATGACCTATTAGTATAGCAGACATAATCCCTGTAATGGGGATTATGTCCACTTTTTTCATTGTCATAAAACTGGGAATTATGTCCATTTTTTATTGGGATTATGTCCAAATTTCTTTCGGTCATAGTCCCCACTACCATTATGGGCATTATGAACGAATTCGTTTTGGTCATAATCCCCATAACGGAAATGGGGGTTATGTCCGTGGGGATTATGGCATGTCAACTTTTTTTACTAAATGACCAAAGATGTGCTTAAATCATTCAATTTACAGGGGAAGTCACCCTCAGAAATTGAAATTTCGATATAAAAAAATTAAAGCGGTGATTCCAAATTTTTCTCGTTTTCCTCAAACATATCGCGTAAAATGTACAAAAAGAAGTTTCTTAGAAAAATTAATATAGTTTTTTGCAAATTTATAGGGATGATCTTAAAATTACTATTTTTGCTTTAGCACCTCTAATTACGCCGTAAAAGCATTATTAATTATATTTAATCTTACCCAAAGATTGTGTCACAATATTTATGTATAAAGTTGTTTCAACATACCTGTAAATAAAAAACCAAAAAAATAAGATTAGTAACTTGTTAGTTTAAGGATTCAAGTTAAGTTCAAGTATTCAAGTTAAGTTCAAGGATTCAAGTTATGTTTAAGTTAAGTTAAGTTCTAGCTAAGTTCCAGTTAAGTTCAAGTAAAATTTTAGTTAAGTTCAAGTTTAGTTTAAGATAAGTTCAAGTTAACTTCAAGTTAACTGCAAGTTAAGTTCAAGTTAAGTTCAAGTTAAGTTTAAGTTAAGTTCTAGCTAAGTTCAAGTTAAGTTCAAGTAAGATTCTAGTTAAGTTCAAGTTAAGTTAAAGTTAAGTTCAAGTTAAGTTCAAGTTTAGTTCAATTTAAGTTCAAGTTAAATTCTAGTTAAGTTCAAATTAAGTTAAAGTTAAGTTCAAGTTAAGTTCAAGTTAAGTTTAAGTTAAGTTCAAGTTAAGTTCAAGTTCAAGTTAAGTTTAAGTTAAGTTCAAGTTAAGTTCAAGTTAAGTTTAAGTTAAGTTCAAGTTAAGTTCAAGTTAAGTTCAAGTTAAGTTCAAGTTAAGTTCAAGTTAAGTTCAAGTTAAGTTCATGTTAAGTTCATGTTAAGTTCAAGTTAAGTTCAAGTTAAGTTCAAGGTAAGTTCAAGTTAAGTTAAAGTTAAGTTCTAGCTAAGTTCTAGCTAAGTTCAAGTTAAAATCAAGTAAAATTCTAGTTAAGTTCAATTAAAGTTCAAGTTAAGTTCAAGTTAAGTTCAAGTTAGGTTTAAGTTAAGTTCAAGTTAAGTTCTAGTTAAGTTCAAGTAAAGTTCAAGTTAAGTTCAAGTTAAGTTCAAGTTAAGTTCAAATTAGGTTCAAGTTAAGCTCAAGTTAAGTTTATGTTAAGTTCAAGTTAAGTTCAAGTTAAGTTCAAGTTAAGTTCAACTTAAGTTCATGTTAAGTTCAAGTTAAGTTCAAGTTATTATCAAGTTAAGTTCTAGTTAAGTTTAAGTTAAGTTCTAGTTAAGTTCAAGTTAAGTTCAAGTAAAGTTCAGGTTGTTAAGTTCAAGTTAAGTTCAAGGTAAGTTCAAGTTAAGTTCAAGTATAGTTCAAGTTAAGTTCAAGTTAAGGATTCAGGTATAGTTAATTTAAATACATTTTCCCAGCTCTTAAATTTAACATACATAAATCTAAAGATGTGGTATTTGAAAGGCTCCATTATTTTGCTGGGCATTACTAAATTATTACAAAAAAAACTTAAATTTTTTGCTATTTCAACAGTTTCAATTGCTCTTATTTTACCACAAATAGCCCCTCTTTTATTGAAAATATTCACTTTAATTTATTAACATTTTTTTTTTGTTTCGACTGGCACTTAAAATATACTTCAAATAACATTAGGTTTGCCATAATTTATTTTCAAGTAACTTTTCATTAAATTTTTCAAACAAAAAAAAAGCTGCAAAACATATAAATGCAATAATATGGCAAGTGCAAAAAAAAATATAAAAAATACTGTTATCAAAATGACGTACGCATTTTTTGTGGACCAAAAAAAATTGTAACAGGTAAAACTCGATTAACGCGATTTTGATAACTTTTTTTGTTGAAATCATAACATGATCCATATGAAATTGTAGTGACACTATGATCCATAAGGATAATTTTATGATGGCCACCGTCACACATTAGACAAAATAACCAATAATAGCTTAAAGTCATAACATAATGACTGGCGCAGTCGTGTTTCTTATGTTCAGATCCAATTTCAAATCGATATAATATCGGCTCAGCTACAACGCACAAATTGAGGATCTTCTGTAGACCAACACACACAATGACTCCCACTAACTCATTTATTCATTCATAAAAAAGGCAACAAAAATAAAGGGAATGCAACCGAAAAGTATACTTCAAAGTGAAGTTAAGTGCGGTCTGGTTGAAGTCATTTCGATGCCCAGGACAAAAATTGCAGTTCATATAAAATACAACGTATGAATGGAATACCAATGCACATTTACAAAAACACACAAAAATTGTTAAAACTTCGCACATTTTGTGTAAATGTATGCGTGTTTATAAGGGGAACACTTAATTTCTCTGTAATTAAAAGCTTAAAGTACGAGATATTTTTACTAAAGTAAAAAGCTCTGAATCCGAAACATTTTTACTATAGCAAAAAGCTGAGTAACTGAGACATTTTTACTTTAGTAAAAAGCTCAGTAACTGAGACATTTTTACTATAGTAAAAAGCTCAGTAACTGAGACATTTTTACTATAGTAAAAACTCAGTAACTGAGACATTTTTACTATAGTAAAAAGCTCAGTAACTGAGACATTTTTACTATAGTAAAAAGCTCAGTAACTGAGACATTTTTACTATAGTAAAAAGCTCAGTAACTGAGACATTTTTACTATAGTAAAAAGCTCAGTAGTTAAAACATTTTAACATGTACCGAGGCATAAATGCTACCCTAGCTTTTTACTTCTAAAGTAATGGAGTTTGTGAAATTTTTTTCGTATGTTTTTGGTAAATGTATGTGTAAAAGGTTTATAATGTATATTGCTGAGTTGTAATGTAATAAAAATGCGGATATGCGTTTTAATTGGAAATTTTACAAAAAAGCTCAAATACACCCACAAAAAAACTACTAGCAAACATTGTCAGATGGATTAAAAAATTAAGTTTGGTCTGATATAGTGACGTATGTCTGAAACATTTGTGGTGGCTCAAATATGTTTTAGACATAAGACTCCTTAATTCTGATAATATTTCTTTAAAAATGTATCATATTCAGAGCTTTTTACTATAGTAAAATTGGGACTGATTCTGAGCTTTTTATTATGACTTCGTACTAAAGTAAAAATGTTTCAGATTCTTAAAAACTGTTTTTTGTTTAATAAGTTAGTAACGGAAAAAGCTTTCGGTAATGTTTACTGGGTATCTGATATAGTAGGGTGGAAGGACTGCATTTTATAACAAAGTTTGTTGTAATTTGGTCAGGTGGTTGCAACATATATTTGTTGCTATATGTTGTTTAAAAAGAAATAAATTATATATAATTACAAAAATGCATTTTGTTTTAAAAAAAAATGAATTTATATTCTACACCAAGTGCAACAAAAGTTGTATAGATGATGGTGAAAGTTCTTAATAAAAAGTACTTTAAAAAGGAAATTTAGAAAAATTACTTTAAAGTCTAAGTACGTATAACATTTCTAAAAACTTTAAAGCATTCAGAAGATCTGCAGGAAATATTTATCTTTAATTTTTATATTTTTAAAAATAAAGTTCTTAAAGTTTTCCAATCACCAAGTCAGAGCGACAATTAATTAACCATTACAATCATTTTTTTAATATCACATACTAAAAATTTTACTGTCAAGTCATAACGATCTGGAGACATAAATCGATATTGCTGTAAAAAAATATCCTGCAATTATTATAGTCCCACTAGACCTATTAGGGATGGCAACAAAAAAACACAACAACTCTATAAAACTCTGTAAAAAAATAGTAGTAACAAAAATCTACCAAAATACTGTTAAAAAAGAAAATAAAAATACGAAATTGTAAAAAAATTGCAAGAAAAACATATAAAAATGGCAATGAAAATTAACAATCACAAGCTAACAGTCAAACATTTAACGAAAAATCCCCAAATGTATGCTACAATTTTATGTGATTTTGATATGCAACTTTTTGTTGTACATATTTGTAAAACACTTGAAAAACGTAATTGGTAAAATGTTATAGAATAGAAAGAAAAAAGCTCAGAATTAGAAACAATTTTAATAAAAGTAGTAAAAATGCCGAAATCTAACTAAAAATGTAAAAAAAAACTTAGAATCTGAGACATTTTTTCTATAGTAAAAATCCCAGAATCTGAGACATTTTTACTATAGTAAAAATCTCCGAATCTGAGACATTTTTACTATAGTAAAAATCTCAGAAACTGACAATGAGACATTTTTACTATAGTAAAAATCTCAACATCTGCGACATTTTTACTATAGTAAAAATCTCAAAATCTTAGACATTTTTACTATAGTAAAAATCTCAGTTACTGAGACATTTTTAGTATAGTAAAAATCTCAGAATCTGACACATTTTTACTATAGTAAAAATCTCAACATCTGAGACATTTTTACAATAGTAAAAATCTAAGAATCTGAGACAGTTTTACTATAGTAAAAATCTCAGAATCTAAGACATTTTTACTATAGTAAAAATCTCAGAATCTGCGACATTTTTACTATGGTAAAAATCTCAGAATCTGAGAAATTTTTACTAAAGTAAAAATCTCAGAATCTGAGACATTTTTACTATAGTAAAAATCTCAGAATCTGAGACATTTTTACTATTAAAAATCTCAGAATCTGAGACATTGTTACTAAAGTAAAAATCTCAGAATCTGAGGGCGCCTTTACTATAGTAAAAATTTAAGAACCTGAATTATTTTTCTCAGTGTATATTGTTGCCGGTGCTTTTACTTTGGTTTGGCTTATAAAACGTATGGTCTAATATGAGTAAATTTATATATTTGGTTGCCATTGTCATGGTCACGACCAGTTTTTTAGGTATTTGTTTTTTCATTACAACTTGTGTTTAAATAAAAAGTATTCTACTACACAATTTCCGAATGTATTGCACAATAAAATTAAAAACGAGTTTAGAATATAAAGTCCTGTTTAGAAATTTTGATTTTATACAAATTATAAGATTTTATACAATTTGGAACAGCATTATTTTTATAAAGTCTTTTTCAAATCCCTCTTTTGATAATAAATTACACTTTGAAATGGTGTAACATAAAGCTTGTGGTTGTAAAGTATTATAACGTTTTAGTGATTTTTTTGCTATTCGCCCTGAAAACTTTATATTTAAATAAACCATTTTGTTTTTTCGCTTTATAGCCTGAAATGTTATCAAAGAGAAGACTTTCAACGTTAATTTTTGGTTAGACAAAAGCTAGAAAAATTGCCAAGTTTATAAAAAATTCTGCAATTGCATTTGGGAATTTTAAGAATTATTGCTTTGGAATTAAAATGCAGACAAAAAAGGCACTACAACAGAATAATTGTTTGCTACGAGGTAAAAGAACTCGAGGTGATTAGTTATTTATGTGGACAAAATGTTTTGTGCCTTTTTTTAAAGAAAATCTTTTTTGATTAAATATTGTAATTCTAATCTAAATGAAACTAGTGAATTTAAATTTTCAAAAATAAAATAAAGGTGAGTAACATACTTATTCGACAAAGTGAGAAAGTTAAAGCTTTTAAAAAAGTTTTTATAAAAAAACTTTCGGAAGACCAAGAAAAACTGTTGATCAAATTTGATCGGAAGTAAGGTTGTTAAACTAGTCCAGTAGCTTGACTTATAAAATAAAATTTTAAGCTAAAATTTCCTCTTAGACTTAAGTCAAGAAAACTTTTTTAAGCTTTTAACTTTAAATTCCATCTATATTTTGAAGTATGCTTTTGTCTCTATTTGTTTTTTTTACCATAAAAGAGATGCCAAAAAATTAAAGCCATTCACAAACAAAAATCATAAAATTTTTGTATATTCAATAGCAGGGGTGGTAAGCCATGGCACGTGTGCCTCCTGTGAATAGAAATTTTTTGTTTTTATTAATAACAAATATTCGATGAAAAATATTGCCTGTTCGTTTACCTTACTACAATCTACTAATTTTTACTACTTTTACTACAGCTGGAAATTTTCAGTACAAAAAGTAAACAAAAATTTCCAGTTGTAGTAAAAATAGTAAGAAATTTAAGTAAACAAACAGACCTATTGTTATAAAAATTACTTAACTTGTCACATTCTGATACTTTTACTATAAAAAAATATCTCAGTTACTAAGCTTTTTATGATAGTAAAACTGTATCATTGAGCTTTTTACTATAAGCAATCTGTCTTAGTTTCAAAGCTTTTTACTATAGTAAAAATTTCTCGTTACTGTGCTTTTTACTTTATTACTATAGTAAAATGTCTATAGTAAAAATGTCTCAGTTACTGAGCTTTTTTCTACAGTAAAAATGTCTCAGATTCTAAGATTTTTACTATAGTAAAAATATCTCAGATTCCGAGATTTTTACTATAGTAATGTCTCAGAATGTCTCTGATTCTGAGATTTTTACTATAGTTAAAATGTCTCAGATTCTAAGATTTTTACTATAGTAAAAATGTCTCAGACTCTGAGATTTTAACTATAGTAAAAATATCTCAGATTCTGAGATTTTTACTATAGTAAAAATGTCTTAGTTACTGAGCTTTTTACTATAGTAAAAATGTCTTAGTTACTGAGCTTTTTACTATAGTAAAAATGTCTCAGTTACTGAGCTTTTTACTTTAGTAAAAATATCTCAGCTATAGTAAAAATGTCTCAGATTCTGAGATTTTTACTATATTTTTACTATAGTAAAAATGTCTCAGTTACTGAACTTTTTTCAATAGTAAAATTTTCTTAGCTAGTAAGCTTTTTACTATAGTGAAACTGTCTCAGTAACTGAGCTTTTTTGGGGGCCCCCGTAGGCTAGTTGGTAGCGTGCTAGCCTTTCAACGTGGGGGTCGTGGGTTCGATTCCCGCCAGAGCCCTTGGTTTTTTTCGCTACAACGAGACGACGGTCATTGTTATTAGTTCTCGGTTAGGTTGAATTTATTAAAAATGAGTTGTAAATAAATGGAAAGAATAAATAAAAATAATTGATCAATTGATCAAAACTATTATTAAAAATTATTATTAAACTGAGCTTTTTACTACAGTAAAAAAGTCAAAAATTCTGAGATTTTTTTTAAAGTAAAAATGTCTCAGTTACTGAGCTGTTTACTATAGTAAAAATGTCTCAGTTACTGAGATTTTTACTATAATAAAAATCTCAGAATCTTTGACTTTTTTATTCTGAGACTTTTACTATAGTAAAAATGTCTTACTTACTGAGCTTTTTACCACTGTAAAAATGTCTCAGTTACTGAGCTTTTTACTATAGTAGAAATGTCTCAGTTACTGAGCTTTTTACTATAGTAGAAATGTCTCCGTTACTGAGCTTTTTACTATAGTAGAAATGTCTCAGTTACTGAGCTTTTTACTATAGTAAAAATGTCTCAGTTACTGAGCTTTTTACTATAGTAAAAATGTCTCAGTTACTGAGCTTTTTACTATAGTAAAAATGTCTCAGTTACTGAGCTTTTTACTATAGTAAAAATGTCTCAGTTACTGAGCTTTTTATTAGATTCTGAGATTTTTACTAAAAATATCTCAGACTCTGAGGATTTTAGTTTCTGATTTTTTTTCTTAAATAAAAATGTCTTAGAGTGTAATATAACAAATTTTTGTTGGAAATCTTTGTTATCTATCGGTTCTTAGACAAGGAATTGCTTAATTCTGAGGATATAAGGCTAGCTTGTCCATCCTCTGTTATAATGTTCATTAGGAACATTGAACAGAGTTTGAATTAGATTAATGGATCTTGGCACAAAAGACCCATAAGGGTCGCAGTGCCGGCCGTTAGGGCTAGATCACCCCTTGAATAATAATAAAATAATAATAATATCTATCGATAGCAAATTTTCGTTAGAAAACCTTGTTAACTATCGATAACAAATTTTTTGTCAGAAAACTTTGTTATTCATCGATAACAAATTTTAGTTAGAAAACTTTGTTATCTATCGATAAAAAATTTTTGATAGAAAACTTTGTTATCAATCGGTAACAAATTTTCGTTAGAAAACTTTGTCATCTATCGATAACAAAATTTCGTTAAAAAACTTTGTTATCTATCGATAACAAATTTTCGTTAAAAAAACTTTGTTATCTATCGATAACAAATTTTCGTTAGAAAACTTTGTTATCTATCGATAACAAATTTTCGTAAGAAAACTTTTTTATCTATTGATAACAAGTATTCGTTATAAAACTTTAATATCTATCGATAACAAATTTTTGTAAAAAAACTTTGTTATCTATCGATAAAAAAATTATGTTAGAAATCTTTGCTTTGAATCCCATTTATTTAACCCGTTCCCAGCTCTGACTTCATAGACATGCACTACTCAACATTATTAACAATAAAAAATTTCAGAAAAAAATACGTTTTTGCTGTTTCAATTTTTAACGTTTTAACTGTATGGTATTTTTTTTTTTTTTGCCAAAATTTACTTGCATAAAAGTTTTTTTAGTGAGAGATGACTATAAAGAGGCTCATAAAAAACTTATTTGGTCATATATTTTGATTCAGATTGTGATTTTTTTTTTTGTATTTTCCATTTCCATTCCTTTTGTTTGTTTGTGTGAAGTTGTTATTTCAAGTTTCGTTTTTTAACGATATTTCAGACTCTTCTATATATCAATCTACATATTATTGGCCATAAATGTTAACGTTGATGTCAATAAGTGCATGTATAGTAGAATGGATTGAAATTTAAGTTTTCCAAAGAAAATAAAAAATTTCAGATCTATCAAAATTCATGTTTAGGTACCGATTTTCATTTAAAAATCTTAATTTTCTTAGCATTTGGGTTTTCAAAATAGAATATATTAACAATTCTTAAATTTCACATATTATGATTTATTCATAAATACTATGAAAAAGTTTATAAATATTATGAAAAAGTTAATAAATTGTATGAATTTGTTCATAAATACTATGAAAATCGTTCATGGAAAAAAAAAAATTTGTGTGTTGGTAGTCAGTTTTTATAGGTTTTATAAATAGAATATTGGTATTCAGATTTTGGGTCACTCAGAAAAACAGATTTTCAGTTGCAGTTCTTTAATATTTGGTTAAACTTCTGACAGTTTAGTAGAAAATATTTTATTCTGTGTGCATTCATTACTTTTTCAATTCATAGTTTTTTGATATTGGACTAAAAGCTAACTTCGATCCATCCTAATGCGTGTAGTAGCATGGAATTCAAACTGTTAGTTATGGCTCGCTGAATGGTTGGATAGATAGTTGAGTGAGTGAAGATATAAAAGCTTTTCGTATAAATATGTGGGCGAAGTATCGATTTGGAAATATAATCTTTTAATTTGGAGTTTTGAAGAAAATGAAAATTTTTTAATATTTAAAAATAATTTCGCAACAGCGAAAAATGTTTAAGAAAGTTTTTTTTTTAAATTCAGAAAAGCTCAATGGAATTTTAAAAAAGCTCAGTGGAAATTTAGAAGTGCTCCATTAAAATTCAGAAAAATTCAACTTAAACTTTGGAAAACAATAAAAAAAGAAGATTTTTGATTTAAATAAAGAAAAGCTTAATTAAATTTTAAAAATGCTCAATTGAAATTAAAATTTTAGAATTTTTGGAAAAAAAAACTTAAAATTTAGAAAAATTTACTTAAAATTCAAAAAAGTTTTAATAAAAATTAAAAAAATTAAAAAAAGCTTAATTGAAATCTCGAAATAAACAATTGAAATTGGGAAAGGCTCAATTAAAATTTAAAAAAGCTCTATTAAAAGTTCTGAAACAATTTAAAATGCTTTTCTAAATACTTATGTTTTTTTTACTAAAAAAGCTTAAGTATTTAAAAAGCTTTGCTAATCAAAAAGCTTTATAATTTAGAAAAGATTTATTATTTAGAAAAGCTTTATTATTCAAAAAGCTTTATTATTCAAAAAGCTTTATTATTTAGAAAAGCTTTATTATTGAAAACTTATATTTTTTTAAAAAAAAACTTTATTATTTACAAAGCTTTATTATAGCAAAATCAATTTTTTTTAAAGCTTTAATTTTTCCTAATTTTCTTTAATTGTTTCCATTTATATATTCCCTTATTATATCATTTTCATATTATATATTAAATTGTAATTAACTTGTCATAAATCTCACACGTACTTTTCATTTGTTAATGGTACGTCTGTCTGTCTGTTTCTCTGTCTATCTGTCGGGTGTTGTACAAATTATTGTGTTTCTAAATTATGCTGACTATTCAGAAAAAAAACAAAAAAAAAAAAACAATGCTGTTTTATTATTTTTTTTGGTGTTAAAAAGCTAAAATGCAACTTTGACCATTTGGCCAATGTCATTTGTTGTCTGGTCTTTTTATGTTAAAAATTCTATATGAGTTTATGTGGTTGAATTTTGAAATTTATACACTCTAGTTTTACATCAAAATATATATGGGAATGAATGTTAAGGTTATGCTGGTATTGTTTAGCATACATAAAGGAAAATTATACTGAAAGAAAGAAAGCTTTAATAAGGACACTCGATAGAAAAAACTATAACATTAAAATTGTTAACAATTGGCTCAGAAACATACTGGTTTGAAATGCAAATGAATTTATAAAAGGGCATTCAAGGGTTAATTTTGACTACAGAAACTAGTAGGATCGCTACACTTGAAAAATTACTATTAAAAGCGAAAACTGAAACTTGATCCTCATTTTCTATTTGGTCGTCCTTCCCTATAAAAACGTGTTATTTTCTTTATTTATCGGTCTCCGTGAAAAGACCTTCCTTGTGGTTACGTGACTGTTGGGTTTTAACCAACACACCAATTACTGTTGGAATTTCTTGCCGGCCATTCATACTTTCCAAACATAAACTGCAGATAATTATCTTATCTCTCAGTGCACTTAACTAACCAACTGATACATTTCATAAATGTAATAGTACTTGGCTGGTTGAACATTAATGATATTAACAATATATACAAATGCAATGTTATTTGGCTGCTATTATACATTTGCACACACTGTACTCAATAAGTAAACGATATTTACCTTATAACACTGTACAACAATATCAAACTTTTTCCAAAATTACTGGATTCCGACGATTGATTCTGGTAGAGTATACCAAAAAAAAGTTATACGTGTGTCGGCGTTTTGAAATATCTTATCGGAATTTCATTTTAGAGGCGGTGAAAGTTTCCCTGTTTCGCCTGTTCTTGCAGCATATCGGTATATAAAACTATGTTTTGTTTTCATCTAAGGTGTAGTAGAGTATGTTCAGCTAATTTGTAGAAAATATTTTGGCAAATATTTTTGTGGAACATATTAACCCTCTAACTCCCCCTCATAGCGGTATTTTTTTTGGCTCTATTCTAACAAATCGTTAGAAACACCCCGAAAAATAGGGAGAGCGAGAATGAAATGTTCTACAAAAATGTCGGCCATTAAATTTTACTATATACGTCAGAGCACACCAAAGTTGAAAAATTAACACAAATACCAAAAAAGAGTCAAAGGCCTATTAAAAAAGTTCCTACAAAAATTAACCCCTAGTGGACAATATTGAATTTGAGTGATTTTCGCTATTTCTGTTAAGTTTTCGGCTTTTGACACTATAGTAAAATTTTATGGCCAACATTATATCCCCGCCCTCCACATTTGTCGGGGTGTTTTTTACGATTTTTTAGACTCGAGCCAAAATATACCGTTATGAGGGGGGTTAATATGTTCCACAAAAATATTTGCCAAAATATTTTCTACAAAGTTGCTGAACATGATCCTCGATCGATTTTAAGTCTATCAATGCCCGTCCGTCAATCTGTCTGTAGAAAACACGCTAACTTTTAAAAGAGTTTACTGAAGCTGATTTTAATTTCCCAAACGATAACTGAATGTTCTACAAACATTTGAATGACTGATTTGAACTCAGGAGGCTAATTTTATCTAAAATTAAGTTTTATAGCTAAATGGTTAGGTTAGGTTGGATGAGCGTTCGCCAATTTGGCGAATTCACTCGGAGGCCAAAAGGCCCATTGTGATTCCCTTGAAGTTGTTTCCCTACTCACCCCCCTGATATACAAAAATTCTAACTTTCAAACCACCCCGATTCCCTAAGATTTTCCGCTAGAGATATCTCCGCTAGAGATTATCAAAATGGTAGTTTTTTTAAATTTCAAACTGGAATATCTCAAAAAAATAGAAAAATTCTCAGATTCTGAGGCCTTTTTTTATAAAAAACAAGTAAGAAAATTATAGTCGGTCAAGACCGACCATAAAATACCCTACACCAGAGTTTCCCGGAAAATGGGTCCCAAGTTCAAACATGGACTGATTAGATCTATATTTTGTCAAATCTTTAATAAGTGTAAAAAGCACTCACTAATCAAATTTGAGTGGAATAGGCTTCTTTTTGTTGACAATAAATCACTTCAACTGAATATCGGGCGAAATTTCCACATGGGACCTAAGTCCAAAAATGGTCCGATGATAATCAGATTTGATAAGGTTATTAAAGTACGCGTTTAACATACACAAACAGAATCTTAATTAAATATTTTCTATTTTCATGAAATTTGAGAGATTTATGTGAAAATCGGGATGGTGGTTTGTATGGGGGCTACAATAAGAACTGGTTCGATTTCTTTAAAATTTGGAATGGTGATTTGTGTTGATAAAACATGATTACCAGCCAAATTTCGAATAGATACCTGTTAAAATGCGTCTATTAGAGTCATTTGAGCCAAAACTAAAGAGGACCTTTGTATGGGGGCTAGGTCTAAATATGGACCGATTTTTTCCAATTTCAATAGGCTTCGTCCTTGGGCCAAAAGAGGCTTAAGTTTCAAATTTCAAGTCAATTGATTAAGAATTGCGACCTGTATCGTGTTTACACCGTTTACATGGACAGACGGACGGACGGACGGACGGACAGACGGACGGACGGACGGACATCGCTAAATCGACTCAAAAAGTGATTCTAAGCCGATCGGTATACTTAAAAGTGGGT
This sequence comes from Pegoplata infirma, assembly GCA_963921195.1. Taxonomy (NCBI): domain Eukaryota; kingdom Metazoa; phylum Arthropoda; class Insecta; order Diptera; family Anthomyiidae; genus Pegoplata; species Pegoplata infirma. Next base: position 197,254,816 of record OY992539.1, read on the forward strand.
CTAGGACCAATATTTCGGGTAGTTACAAACATCAGCACAAACTCATTATACCCTGTACCACAGTGTGGTGTAGGGTATAAAAAATCAGATTCTTAGACATTATCATTATTATCAAATTCTAAAACATTTCTATAAAAAAAAATCCCAATTTCTAAAATATTTTTTCTATTAAAAAATTCTCACATTCTGAGATGTTTTTTCGATAGAAAAATTCTCAAATGCGGAGGCATTTTTTTAATACACAAATTCTAAGATTGTGAGACAATTTTTTTTTATAGAAAAAATCTTATTGTTAGATAAAAATTCTATAGAAAAAAATCTCAAATTCTGAGATATTTCTTCTGTGGAAAAGTCCTCAGCTTCGGACACTATTTTCTATAAAAAAATTGTCCGATTCTGAGAAACTTTTCTATAGAAAAATTCTCGGAAGTTAAAAAATTGTTTCCATAGAAAAATTCTCGAATTCGAGACATTTTTTTCATAGATAAACTCTTCGGTTCTGAGACAAAATTCGCAAATTCCGAGATTATTTTTTCATAGATTCTTAGACATTTTTTCTTAACAAAAATTCGCAGATTCCGAGACATTTTTTCCATTGAAATATTCTCAGATTACGGGATGTTTTTTATAGAAAAATTCTGAAATGTTCAGACATTTTTTTAGACGCTCTCAGATTCTGAGATATTTTTTTCATTGAAAGATTCTTAGATTCTGAGACATTTATTATATTAAAAAACTCTCAGAGAGAGAGAATTTTTCTTTATAGAAAAAAATCTCAGATTCTGAGACATTCTATAGAAAAATTCTCAGAAGCTGAAACATTTTTTCTATGGAAAAATTTTCAAATGCTGAGGCATTTTTTTTATAGACAAACTCTTAGATTATGAGTCATTTTTTCTGTAGAAAAATCTCAGATTCTGAAACATTTTTTCTATAGAAAAATTCTCAGATTCTGAAACATTTTTTCTATAGAAAAATTCTCAGATTCTGAGACATTTTTTCTATAGAAAAATTCTCAGTTTCTGAGACATTTTTTCTATAGAAAAATTATCAGATTCTGAGACATTTTTTCGATAGAAAAATTCTCAGATTCTGAGACATTTTTTTTTATAGAAAAATTTTTAGATTCTGAGACACTTTTTCTATAGAAAAAATCTCAGATTTTGAGACATTTTTTATAGGAAAGTTCTTAGATTCTGAGACATTTTTTCTATAGAAAAATTCTCAGATTCTGAGACATTTTTTATAGGAAAGTTCTTAGATTCTGAGACATTTTTTCTATAGAAAAAATCTCAAATTCGCAGATTCTGAGACATTTTTTGATAGAAAAATTTTCAAATAATTTTTTTCTCAAAATAAATATTGGAAAATTCATAAATCGAAAAAATTTCGAATGCCTATATAAAAATATCTCTGTATAGAAAATTTCTATACTTTTAGATCCAACAATAAACTAAAATCATCATTTAATATGAATACCGTGACTTCATCATGATTATTTAGTTGCTATAGCTGTTTTTGGAATATAAATAAAGTTTACTATATAGTGAATAGAAAGTATTAAAGCCAAAAATGATGTTAGGGACAAAAACCGGGAGTAGACAAATACATTATAAATACAATATAAAACTACACAAACATTCATACATTTGAATATATATGGAGCAATATAAATAATTGTGGCATTATAATGTTCTCATAGAGGGATTGAATAGATAATGTATAAAATAGGACACACAAAAAAAAAAAATTGACTTGATGTTAAATATTTTAAACATTATGTTGCAACACATTAGTGGCAGTTATAGTAGTTAGAGTTTAAAACAGTAGCAGCAACAGCAGCAGCAAACAGCAACAATGATGTTGGTGGCCATCACCGCATATTGTTAATGAGATGTCGCGTACATTTATGCCTGACTGGTTAATGACAAAGTATGTATTTAAATTGTGTGTGTGTGTATAGACTTTATACTGTAAAGGACATTTTTTATTTGGTTTGGTTTTAATATCCTGTAAAGGATTATAATGTGTCTGTATGTGTAAGTGTATTGGAGCATTTATAACATATGACATAAACACACTATTATAATATGAAAAATTCTTGTGGTTAAAAAAAAAAGAACCCACAACCATTTGTTACAATATTTATAAACCTCCAAAATATTTTTTTTTTTGATAATTAAAGGACACTAAATACCAATAGGATTCAAGTTTAAAGTCATAAATATTTTTTAAAGGTTAAACAAACTTTTTAAAAACTGATTTTTAATTTTTTTAACTGAATAAATTACTCAGAATCTGAGAAAAAATATCCCAGAATCAGAGATTTTTTCTATAAAGGATTCTCAGACTCTAAGAATTATTCTAAAAAATGTCTTATAATCTGGAATCTCAGAATTCAAAACCTTTATCTATATAAAAAGAAATTTCTCAGAATCTTAGATTTTTCTATATAGAAAAAGTGTCTCAGAATCAATATAGAAAAAATGTCTCAGAATCTGAGACTTTTTTTATATAGAAAAAAGGTCTCAGAATCTGATACTTTTTCTGTATAAAAAAAATGTCTCAGAATCTGAGACTTTTTCTATATAGAAAAAATGTCTCAGAATCTGAGACTTTTTCTATATAGAAAAAATGTCTCAGAATCTGAGACTTTTTCTATATAGAAAAAATGTCCCAGAATCTGAGACTTTTTCTATATAGAAAAAAAAAATGTCTCAGAATCTGAGACTTTTTCTATATAGAAAAAATGTCTCAGAATCTGATACTTTTTCTATATAGAAAAAATGTCTAACAAGGGAAGTATCTCAACCCTTATGAACCGATTTGCCTGAAACTTAAAATATATATAAAAGAGACAATTCTAAGGTTAGGGTGTCTCGGCTTATCGGCCATATCGTGGATTTAGGGGTTCAAAACATTGGTCAAAAAATGGCGAAAAAATCGTTTTTTGGATTTTTCAGCCATTTCTATTTAAGAAACTGTATGATGTTTTCATATGAGAAGAAAGGTTTTTTTAATGCCTATCCAATGGTGTTATAACCTTGTAAAAATTCGTCTTCTTTAAATATTTTTTTCAGGAAAATGTGTAAATTTTAGGGGGTATTTATGTGAAGACATAGACCTACGATATCCATATGAATAAGAAATAATCTTTATTAAATTTAAGTCGACACGTATTTTTGCCCTAGACGATATTCCTGTTAGTTCGGAAGTTATCAAATTTTTCCCGAAGGTCCAAATGGTTTCATAAGGGACAACGAAATTTTTAAACACCGATATGGCCGATAAGCCGAGACACCCCAACCTTAAAATCGTCTCTTTAATATAAATTTTAAGTTTCAGGCAAATCGGTTCATAAGGGTTGAGATACTTCCCTTGTAAGAATCTGAGACTTTTTCTATATAGAAAAAATGTCTAAGAATCTGAGACTTTTTCTATATAGAAAAAATGTTTTAGAATCTGAGACATTTTCTATATAGAAGAAATGTCTCAGAATCTAAGACTTTTTCTATATAAAAAAATGTCTCAGAATCTGAGACTTTTTTTATATAGAAAAAATATGTCTCAGAATCTGAGACTTTTTCTATATAGAAAAAATGTCTCAGAATCTGAAAGTTTTTCTATACAGAAAAAATGTCTCAGAATCTGAGAGTTTTTCTATATAGAAAAAAATGTCTCAGAATCTGAGAGTTTTTCTATATAGAAAAAATGTCTCAGAATCTGAGAGATTTTCTATATAGAAAAAATGTCTCAGAATCTGAGAGTTTTTCTATATAGAGAGAGTTTATATATATATATAAGAGAGTTTATATATATATGTAAAAAATGTCTCAGAATCTGAGACTAAAAAATGTCTCAGAATCTGAGACTTTTTCTAAAAAAAATGTCTCAAAATTTTTCTGTTAAGAAAAATGTTTCAGAATCTGAAACTTTTCCTATATAGAAAAAATGTCTCAGAATCTGAGACTTTTTCTATATAGAAAAAATGTCTCAGAATCTGAGACTTTTTCTATATAGAAAAAATGTCTCAGAATCTGAGACTTTTTCTATATAGAAAAAATGTCTCAGAATCTGAGACTTTTTCTACATAGAAAAAATGTCTCAGAATCTGAGACTTTTTCTATACAGAAAAAATGTCTCAGAATCTGAGACTTTTTCTATATAGAAAAAATGTCTCAGAATCTGAGACTTTTTCTATATAGAAAAAATGTCTCAGAATCTGAGACTTTTTCTATATAGAAAAAATGTCTCAGAATCTGAGACTTTTTCTATATAGAAAAAATGTCTCAGAATCTGAGACTTTTTCTATATAGAAAAAATGTCACAGAATCTGAGACTTTTTCTATATAGAAAAAATGTCTCAGAATCTGAGACTTTTTCTATATAGAAAAAATGTCTCAGAATCTGAGACTTTTTTTATATAGAAAAAATGTCTCAGAATCTGAGACTTTTTCTATATAGAAAAAATGTCTCAGAATCTGAGACTTTTTCTATATAGAAAAATTGTCTCAGAATCTGAGACTTTTTCTATATAGAAAAAATGTCTCAGAATCTCAGACTTTTGCTATATAGAAAAAAATGTCTCAGAATCTGAGACTTTTTCTATATAGAAAAAATGTCTCAGAATCTGAGACTTTTTCTATATAGAAAAAATGTCTCAGAATCTGAGACTTTTTCTATATAGAAAAAATGTCTCAGAATCTGAGACTTTTTCTATATAGAAAAAATGTCTCAGAATCTGAGACTTTTTCTATATAGAAAAAATGTCTCAGAAAAAATGTCTCAGAATCTGAGACTTTTCTATATAGAAAAATGTCTCAGAATCTGAGACTTTTTCTATATAGAAAAAATGTCTCAGAATCTGAGACTTTTTCTATATAGAAAAAATGTCTCAGAATCTGAGACTTTTTCTATATAGAAAAAATGTCTCAGAATCTGAGACTTTTTCTATATAGAAAAAATGTCTCAGAATCTGAGACTTTTTCTATATAGAAAAAATGTTTCTGAATCTGAGACTTTTTCTATATAGAAAAAATGTCTCAGATTCTGAGACTTTTTCTATATAGAAAAAATGTCTCAGATTCTGAGACTTTTTCTATATTCTATATAGAAAAAATGTCTCAGATTCTGAGACTTTTTCTATATTCTATATAGAAAAAAGGTCTCAGATTCTGAGACTTTTTCTATATAGAACAAATGTCTCAGATTCTGAGACTTTTTCTATATAGAAAAAATGTCTCAGATTCTGAGACTTTTTCTATATAGAAAAAATGTCTCAGATTCTGAGACTTTTTCTATATAGAAAAAATGTCTCAGATTCTGAGACTTTTTCTATATAGAAAAAATGTCTCAGATTCTGAGACTTTTTCTATATAGAAAAAATGTCTCAGATTCTGAGACTTTTTCTATATAGAAAAAATGTCTCAGATTCTAAGACTTTTTCTATATAGAAAAAATGTCTCAGATTCTGAGACTTTTTCTATATAGAAAAAATGTCTCAGATTCTGAGACTTTTTCTATATAGAAAAAATGTCTCAGATTCTGAGACTTTTTCTAAATAGAAAAAATGTCTCAGATTCTGAGACTTTTTCTATATAGAAAAAATGTCTCAGATTCTGAGACTTTTTCTATATAGAAAAAATGTCTCAGATTCTGAGACTTTTTCTATATAGAAAAAATGTCTCAGATTCTGAGACTTTTTCTATATAGAAAAAATGTCTCAGATTCTGAGACTTTTTCTATATAGAAAAAATGTCTCAGATTCTGAGACTTTTTCTATATAGAAAAAATGTCTCAGATTCTGAGACTTTTTCTATATAGAAAAAATGTCTCAGATTCTGAGACTTTTTCTATATAGAAAAAATGTCTCAGATTCTGAGACTTTTTCTATATATAGAAAAAATGTCTCAGATTCTGAGACTTTTTCTATATAGAAAAAATGTCTCAGATTCTGAGACTTTTTCTATATAGAAAAAATGTCTCAGATTCTGTGACTTTTTCTATATAGAAAAAATGTCTCAGATTCTGAGACTTTTTCTATATAGAAAAAATGTCTCAGATTCTGAGACTTTTTCTATATAGAAAAAATGTCTCAGATTCTGAGACTTTTTCTATATAGAAAAAATGTCTCAGATTCTGAGACTTTTTCTATATAGAAAAAATGTCTCAGATTCTGAGACTTTTTCTATATAGAAAAAATGTCTCAGATTCTGAGACTTTTTCTATATAGAAAAAATGTCTCAGATTCTGAGACATTTTCTATATAGAAAAAATGTCTCAGATTCTGAGACTTTTTCTATATAGAAAAAATGTCTCAGATTCTGAGACTTTTTCTATATAGAAAAAATGTCTCAGATTCTGAGACTTTTTCTATATAGAAAAAATGTCTCAGATTCTGAGACTTTTTCTATATAGAAAAAATGTCTCAGATTCTGAGACTTTTTCTATATAGAAAAAATGTCTCAGATTCTGAGACTTTTTCTATATAGAAAAAATGTCTCAGATTCTGAGACTTTTTCTTTATAGAAAAAATGTCTCAGATTCTGAGACTTTTTCTACACTCAAAAAATTATGTACGTAAATTCCAGTGAATATTCACTTAAAACAAATGAACTTTTATTTAAAAACCATTCCAGTGTTTTTTTCTTTTAAAATAAAAACACAATACAGTCAATTTTAAATGTTAATTTAATGACTAACCAAAACATTAAAAAACTAGTGAATATTCAGTTATTTTGTATTGAAAAACAGTAAAACTATAGAAGAAATTTTTTACTGCCGAAATTAAATGTAACAGAAAATTCGTTTTTAATACAGTAAATTATTTTTTTTAAACTACAGAAACAGTAGAAAATAAGAAGTCCATAATAAAATGAATGATTTTTCTTTTAAAATAACTTTACTGATTACTTTTTAAAATAACCTACAAACAGTTAATGACATAATTTTCTTAGTGTATATAGAAAAAATGTCTCAGATTCTGAGACTTTTTCTATATAGAAAAAATGTCTCAGATTCTGAGACTTTTTCTATATAGAAAAAATGTCTCAGATTCTGAGTCTTTTTCTATATAGAAAAAATGTCTCAGAATCTGAGACTTTTTCTATGAAGAAAAAATGTCTCAGATTCGGAGAAATTTTATATATATAAAAATATCTCAGAATCTGAGACTTTGTCTTTATAGAAAAAAATTTAAGAATCGGAGACTTTTCTACATAGAAAAAATGTCTCAGAATCTGGGACTTTTCTATGTAGAAAAAATTTTTCTATTTAGAAAAATTCTCAGATTCTGAGACATTTTTTTATACAGAAAAAATGTCTCAGAATCTGAGACATTTTTTTATACAGAAAAATGTCTCAGAATCTGAGACTTTTTCTATATAGAAAAAATGTCTCAGGAAGTCTAAAACTTTTTTTATATAAAAAATTTTCTCATACAATCTTCTTTTAATTTTAAATTAACCAAAACTCCCAAGTTAAATCATTAGTTTCATTGCTTGAAATCTAAATAATATTTAAAAATCGTTGATTGCCAAGAAAAAAAAAATCTCAAAAATCTTATAAAATATTTATTCCAAGCAGGTGTTAAGCAATCTCTTCTAAACAAAGAAGAAATATGTTTGAATGTTTTGGACTGACATTTTTTATTATTATAATATTTAACAAATAAACTCGTGCCAGGTTTTTTTTTTCTAAATATTTGTATTTCAATTTCTATGTTAAGTTTGCAAACATTGCAAAAAATGTAAAAAAATCAAGAAAAAAATGGCAACAATATAAAATGGCAAACAATTTTGCTGCATCTACACAATAACGTGCAGATGCTGCCGCTGCATTTTTATGATGTGTCAGTAATAAACTTATAGAAAAAATTTGTTTTCACAAAAAAAACTCAAATAAGAAAATTCTAATACAAAGATTTTCTATTTATTTGGTAGCTGAAACTTAAAGGTTGAAAAAAGTAGACACAGTTTTAAAGAAGGTGAACTCTTTTTTAAGCATTTACGCAATTGGCCATATTTTGTTAAGATTTTTCGTATGTTTAGGGTTTTTTGACAAACCCACAAAAAATAATCAAAAATAAAGTCAAAAAATCTTTAAAAATTCTGGAAAATTACAAAAAAAATCAGAAAAATTATAAAAAAGTCAGAAAATTTCACAAAACTAAAAAAAATAAGGAAATTTGGAAAAAGATTTTGGATAATTCAGAAAAGTTCAGAAAAAAACAAGTAATAGTGAAAAATTCGACTGTGCTTAATCTTCAAAAATCAGGAAGATTCAGAAATCTCGAAAAAAGTTTTAAAAAATTGGGAAACAATCAGAAAAATTTTGGAAAACTCTGAAAAAATTTAAAAATTAGAAAACAAAATTATAAAAAAACTAAGGAAAATTTAGAAAAAATTTAAAAAAATTCAGACAGAACAGAAAAAAATCTAAAGTGGTGTGGAGGCCATTTTTGAATCGACACAGCCGAAAAAGTACCTTCTTACATATTTTCTAATGAGTTTTAACTAAAATACATATCGAATAATCTTACCAAAATTTACCAAAAACTGTCACCTTTAAGATTTTGCTTAAAAAATTTTGTGTAATTTTTCTGTTGTCAAATCTAGCATTCTTTTTAAGGATGTTAGGATTTACGATTATGCTAACAAAAGACTAAATATACTAATACAACCAACATACATAACAAATGGACATAAATCATTTACAGATGACGCTATTTCATTATGATTGCATTACATTGTTTAGACGTGTATACATAATGTGCTGAAAAAGTATACGCTAATTTAAGTTGTGGGGAGTTTTTCTTAAGAAAAAATGTCTTAAAATCTTTTTCTGAATAAAAATGTTATCGAGTCATATGTTTGAGCTGGATTCGTGCCAGTTAATTATTTAGATAGGAGTCCCGTAGGTTACACAGAAAATAATATCGTATATTTTATTTTAATTAAAATTTTAATTGTTTTTTAATTTAATATTAATTGAACTTTTAATTAATATAATTAAAGTTTTAACTTTATTTTAAATAATATTTTAATTGTTTTCAAATTTAATATTAATTAAGTATTTAATTTATATAATTAAATGTTTAATTAAATTTCTAGCTTTACTTATTTTTTTTTCGTTTTGTTTTCCGTGTGTGTGCGAGTGTGTGTTTTTCTCTTGCATTGCACAGTGGTTTCCCCCATTGGCCAAAAATCAAAAAAATGTATTGTTTTTTTCTAAGCTTTATTGCACAAAATTTATTGATAACACTTTAAATTTTATGAATCTAACCAATTTTCTTGTTTTATTTACGAGATTTAATAATTGTGTTCGTTGAAAGTGGGGGAATGTTTATATTGCATATATTGTGGTTGCATAGTCATAAAATAATACTTAAGTTTATCTAAAAAATTTTACGCGATATTGTGGCAGAAGTTTGAAAAAACCCTACAAACATTTAATTTTAACCTATTTTCTACCAAATTAAATAATGAAAGCTGCAAAAATATAATCCCATTAAAAAATCCCTGAAGAACACTTTTTTGACCTTTTCAAAACACATGTTTTTTAAAAACTTATTTTTCACATAGAGTTTTAAACAAGTACGAACATATTTTTTGACAAAAAAAAAAATCGCGGATTTTTTTTTACCAAAATTTTTTTTCGCGGAAATTTTTTTTCAAAAAAATTTTTTTTTTTCAAAAGTATTTTCCTTTTAAATAAAGTTTTTTGCAATAATCTTTTTGAAATTGTGGAGGGTATCACTACATTCGGCAAGGCCGAATTTAACTTTTTTACTTGTTTTTAATTGTTGTTAAACTTTTTTAATTGTTGTTAGACTTTCGTTTTAACCCTTTGACGGTCATACATTTTCTGTTGAAGCGATTTTGAGTTTCTTCTAATGGTCGTGATCTGTGACAAAATACATAATAGTTTAGAAACAAAAAATTGGACCCCTTACCTCTCTGCTTCCCCCTTATTTTTCATGGTGAAAAAGTTTGCCCTTTGACGATTCCCCAGTTCTGGTCAAAGCTTCTGGCTGTGATTTTTAATATCTGCCACTTAATAATAGTTGGTAGTGTCCGGCCGAATACACCTTTTTTGGCCGAAGTCGAATATTCAGCCAAATTTTCACTATTCGGCCGAAATCAAAGCGAAAGCCAAATATTAAAAAAAAAAATATTTTTGTAGTAAAAACAAGAAAAAAAGTTAAACTCGACTTGGCGGAATACACAAATGTATACAAATTTTGTCTAGAAAGATTTATTTTGAATAAAACCCTGTTCTCAGACATTTTTGTAAATAAAATTTTTTTTGAGTGTAAATTTTTTTTCGATCGGAAAATTTTTTTGAGTGTAAAATCTTGTTTTAGCTGCAAAAAAGCTTTGTAAAATGTTTTTGTGGCTTACTAATGTGATTCAAACTGTGTTTAGTGTGTTTTTTAACTCGTGAGTACAAATTTAATATAATTATTTGGAATTCGGCCAAAAATGTGGCCGAAGCCAAATAGTGGCCAAACAGTATTTTTGGCTGAAACCGAAGCAGACGATTCGGTCGGACACTAATAGTTACCCTACAAAAATTTGGAACTCTACCCCCTTCTTGCTCCCGATTTTGCTCAACAAGTAAAGATCCTTTTGTCCCTAAAATATAGAAAACTATTTTACAAACTTGGAGGGCTTTCAGTGATGAAATTAGAGACTTACTGTAATGTAGACTTTTGTTGCGGAAACCATTCTCTTCAATTCATCTTTTAATACCTTTACCATATCTCTTACTTGAACGAAAATAATCGCCAAAAACGTTTTGGCAAGTGTAATTGCCTGTTGTCGTTAATGGGTTAAGTGTAGCTTACTCATTGCATTTAAAAAGTGTCAAAACAAAGGCCAAACTTTATTTCTTATAATAAATTATTTTTGCGATAGATTTAGAAGTTTCGAAAATATCAATATAAAAATTAAAACAAACTAATTTTCATATTGAATATTGAAACATTCTTAAAACACATCTATAAGCCAATTAACCCTTCAAAGATCAAATGGCTACTATGGCTACAGTTGTTAATATTTTTTTCTAAAAATTTGCAAACTTTAAGTTCTTCGGGCATACTATGAGGTGAAAAATTTTGAAGACCCTAGTTTTTTTAGTTTTGGAGATATTGATTTTTGACCGCTTGTCCAGGTAAGGTTAACCACTGTGCATTGTATTACATACAAAAAAATACATAAGTATAAAAAGTTTGTTGAAAGTTTTTTTTATTTTTCACATAGGTTTTTGAATTCTCATTTTGTTTATAGTTTTATGTGTATGTATATTTAAGGTTTATAATCAACTTTATAAAATCATCTCACTGACTATGTCTTTACGGCATAAATAAATTTGGTAAAGTTTGAAAAAATATTTTTTTTAAACTATTTTATTTAAAAAGAATGTTTTTTACAAATTATTTTTTTTTTAATATAATATTTTTAATTAATTTTTTTAATTTATACAATTAAAATTTTAATTATTTTTTTTTTTAATTTTAATTAAATTTTGTAATTTATAGTATTAAGTTTTTAATTAAATAAATATCCATTTATTTTTAATTAACGACATACAAATATTTTTATTTATTTATTTGCGCATTTTAGTGATTGGTCCGGATTTAATTAATTTTTTAATTAAATCTACGAATTTTTTAATTAAATATTTTTTTTTCTGTGTAGTTGGTAGCGTGCTAGCTTTTCAACGTGGGGGTGGTGGGTTCGATTCCCACTAGCACCCTTGGTTTTTTTCACTACAACAAGACGACGGTCATTTTACCAGTTAACGGTTATTATTAAACTAAATATGTTTTTTTTTTTTAATTTATTTGGTTATTATTAAAAAAATAACTATCCAATACTTTTTAAACTTAGATTAGTTCATAAACGATTGTGTTCCACACATTTAGAAATATGTAGGTACCTATTTTATTTATATAAATTTATACTATAAATTCATGATTTTCCAGATTTCTCCGCATTAAAAGAATAAAAAAAAACAAGCAAATGTGAGTACAAATAACAATTTCAAAAAGAATATACGAAAAATTTATTATAACGCATTCATTCAATTATAAAACACTTTTAGTACATTTTTGAAGAAAGTGTACTAATGTTTACCCTATTTTCTAGTAGAGTTCTAAAACGATATTTTTATACCCTCCACTCTAGTGATAGAAGGTATATATAAGTTTGTCATTCCGTTTGTAACACCTCTACATATTGGTCTAGGACCCCATAAAGTATATATCGTCACCTAAAATGCAAAACGCCCTATCTAACATTTTAAAAATTTTACAGGAGAAGCAAAAAACGTGTTTATATAAAAACTATAAAAGTTTTCATTACAAATTTCTTAAATATTAGTAAAAACACACAAACAAATTCATTTCTGTTAAAAAAAATTATAAATTTTTAATATTTGAAAAGTTATGTTAGTAACGCCCTTTTGTCTTGTAATTTTCAGAAACCCAAAAAGCCCTAACTGCACTGAAGATGTTGAAAAACACCAAGCAGATGTGTTATAAAATGTAACAACATGCTAACAAAATTTTATACTGAATGTTGTTTTATCATATAGAACTCTAACAAAATGTGGGCGGTATTGGAAAAAGGGGTGTGGCACCTGCATTATAACCTAACACTGCAAAATGTTTCATTTCGGATTTTGTTAAACACATGTTTACTGAATTCGATACAGAATGTCAATTTACCATTTAAAGCTCCATGTCAAATGAGGGTGGAACAGGACAAGGGGTATGGCCCGAAATAACCTAATGCATAAAAATGCTTTAACCTTTTAACGACCACAGGCAACTATACTTCCCAAATGATTTTTTCCGGGTTTTTTTGTTTAAGTAAAAGATAGGATAAATGTGATAAGAGATGAATTATAGAAGAGTTTTAAAAAACAAAAGTTTTGTTTTCATTAAGTCTCTAACTGGGTCCACTTACTCACTATAAGTTCTCAAAGTTTGCGAAGTAATAAATATATTAGGGACAAAATTATATTTACTTGACAGGCGGAATAATGGTCAAGAAGGAGGTTCAGAAATTACGAAAATGGAAAGAAAATTAAAAACACTTCGGCCAAAAATGTTTGGTCGGTAAAGCGTTTACTCGGCTTCTGGAAAATTTCTTAAGATCTACAGTAAATATTGGGTATTTGATAGATATCTCACTCGCATCCTACAAAGCTCTTAAAGGAAAATACCTTAGCTTTATTTTAAGTTAAAAAGGGCCGGTTTTAAAAAAATGCCAAAAAAGTTTTTGATTTTGCAAAAAAAAAAAAAAATTTTTTTTTAATTTTTTTTGAAAGATTAAAAAAATAGCTATCTTAAACTCTCGGGACACATTTTACTAGGTACATTAGGTAATCAGTTACATGGAGGCAAAAAAAACAACTGTTTGACCAAAATGTAAAATTACGGCCCCCTCTAACTCAGAAAGTTCTTGACCGATCTCGTTCAAAAATTTTTACTTAACTACTATCGGTTTTAAAAGTTGTGTCACTTGAGATGAAAACCCCCATATGTAAATGATGAAATTTGACACAGGTTGTGATTTTATCTTTCCTAAGCACTGTATTTAATGTTAGCGGTATTAGACATCAACTTGTTTTTATTTCTGTTCCTTTTTATGAAGAAATTATAAGCTTCCCAATGAAGCTAACGTTTTTTTTATATACTGGGGGTAATTATGTAACTTGATAGTCGTCAGTCGTAACGTTTCCATCGTTATTCCATTACCATATAGTGTCATTTTATGGTAATAGAATAATGAGCTAACGATGACAATTAACGATTATCAAGTTACATAATTAGCCCCCTGCATTTTTTGTAATAATAGCAAAAATTTATAATTATAAATTTTTTTTTTTTTTTTCTTATTTAACGAAAAATTTACTTTAAATTTTATTCAATCGGAATGAAGAACTTACAATCATGTTTTTTATCGTCATTAATTATATTGTTATTAAATTTTATGTAGAATTTATATCTTACTTAAGACTAATTATACTGCATAAATTGCGATTTCTATAGCTGAAAAAGGAACAATTCTCGTGAGAGTACGGGCCTGAAGGGGTTAATTGGTAAATTTCTAAACTTTATTTTTTGTGTATATATACACACAAAAAAAAATTAAAAAAATTGTGCCAGTTTTTGGTTTAATTACAACCTATAAAGTGGTTTTGGATAACTTACCAAAGTTTTTGCTCTAAAAAACTTAGGTAAATTATCAAAAACCACTTTATAGGTTGTATTATCCCCAAAACGGGCACAATTTTTTTATATTTTTTTTTGTGTGTACAGTTATTTTTCCTATTGGTGGACATTCTGGAAGAAGAAGCATCAAAAAAATGTTTAATCTTAAAAAATAACAGTTGCGTCGGCAATATTATGTAAACAAATGCGTAGTTGGGGCTTTTTGGTTTAACATATATCAAAGCATGTAGTTAGGGCTTTTTGAATTTTGTTAATAAAATCTCCATTTTTGATCAAAGTAGTCTAAATTTTTTTCTGGATATGTATTTTGATCCAATACATATGAATCAATTAAAAACGCGATTTTGAATTTTTTGTTAGTTAGGGCGTTTTGCATTTTAGGTGACGATATATTCATGATCCTCGATCGATTTTAAGACGATCTAGCGATGTCCGTCCGTCTGTCTGTCTGTTGAAAACACGCTAACTTTTGAAAAACTTTACGGAGGCTCCTGAAGTTTGGCATATATGTTGGGCATTTACCTGGTCAGATTGGTATTGCAATCCAGCGAAATCGGTCCAGTGGTTCAAAAGTTATGAGCAAAAGACTGAATTTCGGCAAGGGTTTTTCGTGAATTTATGAGATAGAAAGCTCTATAACTTTCGAAAATCAATTCTGAAGATGCTGAAGCTTGGCATATATATTTTCGTTCCTCCAGCCTAGTTCGTGTTGAATTTCACCTAAATCGGTCGAGTGATTCAAAAGTTATTAGCAAAACCGTGAATATCAGATTAGCTTCACCTTAAATTCAGATGGTGAAAACCCGTTAAACCTGTTTTAAAACCATTGGTAAGTCACAAAAATATTTTAAAACGTCTTTTTGTCTGTCAAAAATATTTTTATGCCAAAACAAAAAAAAAAAAAAAACTTGAAAAAAATGTTACACTCAAAAAAAATTTTACACTCAAAAAAAAATTAGTAATTTTTTTTTTTAATGTAAAATTCGAATAAAATTTTACACTCCAAAAAAATTTTACACTCAAAAAAAATAGTATTATATTTTTTTTATTTTCAAAAATAACTAAAAAATTTTTTTTTACACAAAATAAAATATTTCTAATCATAACTGCTATTTTTTTCAAAATTTACTATCACTTAAAATGGGCATTGTGGAGGGTATTCATAGATTCGGCCAAGTCGAATTTAACTTTTCTACTTGTTTTTAACATCAAACAAAATATTAAATTTTAGTACTTTGTGCGAAAAGTACAAAAATAACGAATTAATTCCTCTAGTCACATAATAGTGAAACCCACTATTATTAGTTATTTACTTTAAATATCTCTTAAATTATATTTAGCCATTAAATCTCTTTTGATCTCTATAATTCTTAATATCTCTTTTTTCACACCATATTATTCTCTTTTAATATTTAAATTTTAAATATCGTGTTTAAGAGTTTCCCTTTCCACTAAGCTACTTCCATTTCCTTTATTTCACACTCAAATTCTCTGACACTCTCATTCTAACTTATAGATACTATATATCTGTCTTTGTCTAACTCTTGTTAATATAAATTAAACTTCGTTTCCATTTCCGCTCTGTTTAAATTTTTGTTTTAACTTTAACTCAATTTCATAATTATAACCAGGGTTGTCAGATTTTGTTTATAAAAACATAAAAATCGCCAAATGTAACTTTTTTTACTTTTTGGAATTTTTTACTTCAATCGGTAATTTATAAATCACTCCATATAAAAATTTCTCTAAATATTTCTAAAATCTGTCTATAGGCAATAATTTTCACTCAAAATTTATTTATGCTTGTTTTCTGCACCAATGCAAAAAACCCAATCAATCCATGATAACACTGTAAGTATAATTTTAACGTTTGAAATGACACATGAAAACGCCGAGACACGTAAACTTAATTTTGGGTCGTAGAATCCCGTGGCATTCTAGGTTTTGCCAGACCAGGTCAAAATTACGAGATATTTCGTTTCAAAGTTTTGCGATTTGTAACGAGTTTTTATTATGTTTTTCTAGGAAATTCCTTTAAAATCTCTTTTAAAATTACTTTATTTAGTATTTAATAGTCACATCTTTGCATATTTCACATCTTTAGACAATATTTCGTAACCCGACGGGAAACATCTTCAGGATAAAAAATATAGAAAATATAGAAATTAAAACGAGTAACAATAGACGCACATTAAACGACTGCCCGCTAATCCGATCTTTATTGTAGCGGGCAGTAGTTTAGCGGGCAGTCGTTTAATGTGCGTCTATTGTAACTCGTTTTAATAAACATTTCTATATTTTTATCCTGAAGATGTTTCCCATCGGGTTACGAAATATTGACTATTAAAATAAATAAAATTTATTAAAAATTAAGGCCTTGAACTTAATTATTCGTTTACTTATTGAAGTTAAAACAAAAAGGTCGAAAAAACATACATAATAATTTAAGAGAATTTTTAGAATTGTTCTTAATACGTTTCGAAGTTAGTGTTATATTTATAAAATATTTGTTTTTGAAAGCAGTATTTTTAGTACATTTTCAAAAAAAAAAAATACTATTTTTAGTACATTTCCGAAGAAATACTATTATTTTTAGTACATATTTGCATTTATTTTAGAACAACAAACTTTGCACATTTTTTGCCTTTTTTTGTTTAAAATTTCATAAAATTGGTGTGTTCCTATTCAATTAAATCACAGTATATTTGCTAGTATATAAATTTAAATAGACATGATATGAAACAACCAACATCTTGTTGTAACAGCTATCTAACATTGAAAATCCTGTTCATTTAAAGAGTGTTTATGTATATTTTTTGTTGTGGTTCTCTAGCGAATTTTTCGCTTATTTGGCAAAATATTTTTTTCTGTTTCATCTTCGTCCTTTTTTTTATTATTTTTTTCCTTGTTGAACAGCCGTTCAATGTCACATTAGTCACCATGTAATATCATGTATCATTGTATTTTTTTTAGATTTTTCTAATTTTTTTTTAGTACAAAAAAAAAATAACAAGATATGTGAAATCCTTCCCACATTCTTCATAATTTTTTTTTTTTGCTTTTACGGTTAAAGTATGCATGTCCTTTTGTTTTCTAAAGCAAGAGCAGTAGTAACAGAAGCAGCAGTAAAAAAAAAAGTGTTTGTCATAAACGTTTTCACACATGAGTTGGTTAAAAAATTATGAGGGTCGTTTACTAACGGTTTAGTATACTTTCCTTTTTATCCGTAATTTTTAACAAAAAGGATCTTACAAATTTTTTTAATGTATTCGTTATGCTAAGCCATTTCTTAATAACGAAAAAAAAAGTGATACAAAATCGTGGAATTAAGTTTTCTTTTTGTTTTTGAAAATACTTTTAATATTTTAATTTCTCTTTTAAAGAAAAAGTTTGAAGAGTTGGGGTATGGAGCAACGACAGTAGAGTGTCTAATAAGGATAGCAATTATTTAGATTCGGAATCCAAATTTTGGAATCCAAATGATTTTGTAGTGTAGTGCTATAAAAATGGTAGGTGCTACTAATTAGAGATGCGCGCAAAGCACGTGATTCACGTGATTGCTTGATTCACTAGAATCGTGAGTATTTTCTATGCTTAAAAAACGATAAAATGTTAAATTCGGCCATGCCGACAAACCAAATGTATGTGGCCGTTGGAATAAAAAAAGCAGTCATGTTTTCTAAAGTGGTCCTTATTTTAATTTTTTTCGGATATTCGCTGCTTCTGAAGCTTGGATTTGTTAAACGGCCTATAACACCGTCCGACAAAAATAAAAAAAAGTCGTTAAACACGAATTTGATAATATACGTTTGAAACTAAAGACTAAATGTAGTAAAACTGCATTTACAGTTTTTATTTTCGTAATTCTCTTTCCTTTTAAAAGGACTCCAAAGTTTTACTGGAATACATTTTATAAAATATTTTTTTAATATTTGTACTTGTTCTAGGATGCCACTTTTCATAAAAAATAAAAGAGGAGGATGAAGTTTTCAAACGACCTTATTCACATCCTTTTATCCTCATAGGGCAAAAAAAATTGTAAAATTAGAAGAGATCCTTATATTTAATTTGACATCACCAGTGTTACCCTAGGACAAGTACAAATATTTCAAAAATATTTTACAAAATGTATCCTTTAAAACTTTGAAGTCCTTTTATAAGGAAACAGGATCACGAAATGAAAAACTATAAATGCAGTTTTACTCCGTTTGATCTCTACTTTTAGAAGTATATCATCCGGTTTATGTTTAATATTGGGTGTCGGTGTTATAAGTACCTAATAAAATTTTGGGCCAAATAGGTTAACTCTAGGACCGCGTTAAAATCAGTCAAAGTTTCGAGTTTTGGGCAAAACCCCACAAATTATGAAAAAAATTTAATGCATATAATGAATATGCTCAAACCAAAATATTTTTTGTTTAACATTTTTCCAAATGTATTCAGATAATAAATATGAAATTTTTGTGATATCGATAATCCATAGAAATTTAGCAACAAAAAAATAAATTCTACACATTTGTCAAATCTCCAATTTTTTTGCTTTTAATTTTCTCAAACAAAATTGCAGAAAACTTAAATTTTGATACATTTTGTGTTTAAAATGTTAAAATAGTTGTAATTAATATTGTTTATTTACTCAAGTTGCAATTTTTTCTAAAATTGTCGAAAAAATCCTTTAATTTAGAAAATTTCGGAATTTTGAATTATGCGATTGATCGATCAATTTAGAAATTTTACACATTTAATCGAATAAGTCAAAAATGCCAAATGTTAATTGTTTAATCGAACAATAAAAAAAGAAACGATTAATTAAAGACCCTTCACAATTTAAAAAATATTATTGCAAAAACCATTATTTAAAAAAGAAATTTAAAAAAAAAAAAAACAGACAAAAACTAAGCAGTAGAGAAACATACAAGAAAATAATCTGAAAAATGTTTCCAAAGAAATTGGAAAATTTTTCTAAAAAAAATTTCTCGGAATCATAGAATTTTTCTATAGAAAGTCTCGGCATTTTTTAATTTTTATAAAGGAAAACTGTGATAGGAAATTTTCTACAGAAAAACTTTGAGAGTTTTCTATAGGAAAAGTCTTATAATTTTTCAATAGATAAAATCTGATAACTTTAACAGAAAAAATCTGACAATTTTCTTTAGAAAAAATTGTGAATTTTTCTACAAAAAAATGTTTAGGAATCTGTGGCTAGGAATATGAAAAATGTTTCTGAAAAATTAATTTTTTCCATGGGAAAAGTTGCGAATTTTTCTATAGGACAAATCTGAGAATTTTCTTTAGGCAAAACTTGAGAATTTTTTTTGGGCAAAATTTGAGAATTTTTCAACAGAAAACAAGTGAGAGTGTTACATTCGGCTGTGCCGAATCTTTTATACCCTCCAAAATGTAAAAAAAACTATATAAAAAAAATCCAGGGGCGTCTTTTTTTTTTTTTTTTTTTGGAAGGGGGGGTTGGTGGGAGACGTTAGTGGGCACCTTCCCCCTGCGAATTTTAACTTCTTCTGAGATAAGAATGTTGCATTTGCTTAGCAAAAGTACAAAAAACCCTGCAAAAAATGTGGTTTTTCTTGGGTTGGTTTAGTTCTCCAGGGGGAACTTTTTTCCCCTTGGTCCGATTTTGCCCATTTCCGAACTTAACCTGCCTTGGAATATAGGACATATTCGGCCAAACTTCGGAAGTCTAGCTCGTTTATTTTGGACTGTATCGTGTCTTCTACAGACGGACGGACGGACATCGCTAGAATGTCTTAGAATCGATCACTGATCAATAATATATATACTTTATGGGGCCCTAGACCGATATTTGGATGCGTTACACACGGAATGACAAATTTATCAGAATCTTTAACTTTTTTTACAAAAAATTATTCGGAATACTTTTTCTATACAATTAAAAAAAAAAACTGTTAAATTACAAGAAAAGTGTGTAACTTTTTTTTGCTACCTCCTATTTGACAAGAATTCCTTGTTATTTTACAAGCTTTTTACCAATAATTTGTAAAATAAATCTGTAAAATTACAAAAAAATTTAAATTTTGATCGAAAATAATTTGTTAAAAAACAAGCAAACTGTCAAATAATGGTAAAATGGGATTACGAGACTTTTCCTAGTAATTTGACATGTTTTTTTTTTTGTGTGTAGGAAAACTGTCTTATAGGAAAATCTTTAACGTAGAGGCTGAGTATATTTGTAAAGGAAAAATTTTTCCAAAAATGTTTCAGAATTTTAGATTTTTTCTTACGAACAAATGAAATGATACTTAAAAAATCTTAAAAAAAATTGTCTTATACCCAATTCAAATCTCGTTCGAACGAGATTTCGATCATACGGTAGTGTATAAAATGATACAATACCATATGATCGAAAACTCGTTCGAATGAGATTTCACCGCAGCTGTAAAAGGGCCCTTAGACTCTAGGAAATTGCCTCAAAAATGTTAAAAACATTGCTAATCTCAGAATCCATATTGAAAAGTGTTTCAATACTGATAGATTTATATAGAAAATTGTTTTGGTGTAGGAATAACGTTTCGAAATCTTAGACTCAGAAACCTGAGAAGTTTTCTATGCGAATAATGCACCTCAATTTTAAAATTTTTCTGTAAGACTAATTTTTTTATAAATTATAATTTTTCGGTGGAAAAAATGGCATCTGAGAATTTTTCTACATAAAAGTGTTGAAATCTGAGAATCTGATTTTTTTTTATAGCAAGAATTTCACAAATACTAAAAGAATTTTTTTGGCAAAATACCTCAGAACCTCTAAATTTTTCTATTGAAAAAATGTCACAGAAAAAAAAATCTTTAAGCAAATGTCTCGAAAAAATTTCTGAATGAAACATGTATTTTTTCTATTATACTAAATTGTTTTTATTTGGAAATTTTTATATAGAATTAATCGTACTCTTAACAATCAAAATAAGTGAAGCAAATCCGGCCGGATATTTCTTGTAAGAAAAATTGTTTGAGTAAAAAAAAAAAATGTTTTCCTCAAACCCAAGAGCTGGATAGGTGCCTGGAGGAATCAATAAATGTCAAAGAAACCATGTAACCGAGTAATATATTACAAAACAAAAATATATATTCTCGTAAAAGTACCCATATACGATCATTTTTGTATTTTTATACCCTACACCACACTGTGGTACAGGGTATAATGAGTTTGTGCTGATGTTTGTAACTACCCGAAATATTGGTCCTAGACCCACCTTTAAGTATACCGATCGACTCAGAATCACTTTTTGAGTCGATTTAGCGATGTCCGTCCGTCCGTCCGTCCGTCTGTCCGTCCGTCCGTCCGTCTGTCTGTCCATGTAAACGGTGTAAACACGATACAGGTCGCAATTTTTAATCAATTGACTTGAAATTTAAAACTTAAGTCTCTCTGGGCCCAAGGACGAAGCCTATTGAAATTGGAAAAAATCGGTCCATAGTTAGACCTAGCCCCCATACAAAGGTCCTCTTTAGTTTTGGCTCAAATGACTCTAATAACCGTATTATAGAAGGTATCGCTTTGAAATTTAGATGGTAAACATGTTCTTCACATATCATCATTCCGAATTTCAAAGAAATCGGACCAGTTCTTCTTGTAGCCCCCATACAAACCACCTTCCCGATTTTCACATAAATGTCTCAAATTTCATGAAAATAGAAAATATTTAATTAAAATTTTGTTTGTGTATGTTAAACGCGTACTTAAATAACCTTATCAAACCTGATAATCATCGGACCAGTTTTGGACTCAGGCCCCTTGTGAAAATTTCGCCCGATATTCAGTTAAAGCGGTTTATTGTCAACAAATAGAAGCCTATTTCACTCAAATTTGATTTGTGAGTGTTTTCTTCACTTATTAAAGGTTTTACAACATATAGATCTAATCGATCCATGGGACCCATTTTCCGGGAAACCTTGGTGTAGGGTATTATATGGTCGGTCTTGACCGACTATAATTTTCTTACTTGTTTTTTAATAAAACTCACCTTCGTTTTAGCGGAATAAAATACTTTGTAGTTTATATGACACCACCATTAACGCACGAACCGATTACCGTTTAGTTTTTCATATTTTGCAACACTAATATAGCCATTCATTTATAAAACAACAACATCGTAGTATAAAATTTATACTATAAATTTACCCAGTAGGCAAAACAACAAATATTCGACAACACAATACCAAAGTCATTATTGCATTTGTATGCGAAATAAAAAAAAAAAACTAAATCAAACTCTTTTGGAGATATTTTTTTTTGGGTCGAAACAAAACACTCACTCAATTAAGTCTCCAATGAGATTTTCTTAAATTTGTATACTAATACCAACACAAATAATATTAATCATACTCTCATTTGGAGGCACACACTCTATAACAAAGCAAATTGAAAAAATACTTCATTAACCAGGGGGTATTTATGTCGCTCACGAGAAAAAACTTTAACCGGTGGGATTAAAAGAATAATGGTTGAAAGAGGAATTGAATATAAAAGGGATTTTGGATTTCTTTAAAATAAACACTCTTGTATTGTTTTAAACAAAAAAAAATTATGTGTTTCACACTTTTAAGATGTTAATGATTCAATATATTTTATAAAAAATTATTAAAATTGCAAATAAAGTACAAATTTCATGATTTTAAAAAAATCCCAAAAAAAACATTTAATCCCATCCAGACTTCAGTTGAGAGGAAAAATTGAGAGATGAGAGAGACACAATCTCTTATCTTTCTTTCTCTATGCATTAACTCCCCAATGAGATTGATATTGAAAGAGACAACAAAAATTAAACACAAAGAAATATAAAACTAAAAAACCTAAAAAGAAGTAGCAAAGGAATTTCGACAATGAAGAAATTCATGCAAATGCACCAACTGTTACGCTTTTACACTTATTTTTTACTTTTTTTTAACACTTTTTACACTTTATATTTAATTATTTTGTTTTAAGATACTTGCATATATTAATTAAACACTATTATCACTATTTTATAAAAATCACAACTTAAATTAATTGTTTACACAAATTTAAATTAACTATTAATGTTAAGAACGGACGAAGGACACGATACCAGGGGGTATTTATGTCGCTCACGAGAAAAAACTTTAACCGGTGGGATTAAAAGAATAATGGTTGAAAGAGGAATTGAATAAAAAAGGGATTTTGGATTTCTTTAAAATAAACACTCTTGTATTGTTTTAAACAAAAAAAAATTATGTGTTTCACACTTTTAAGATGTTAATGATTCAATATATTTTATAAAAAATTATTAAAATTGCAAATAAAGTACAAATTTCATGATTTTAAAAAAATCCCAAAAAAAACATTTAATCCCATCCAGACTTCAGTTGAGAGGAAAAATTGAGAGATGAGAGAGACACAATCTCTTATCTTTCTTTCTCTATGACGATACCGACCGATGCAAACAAATGCAAAACGAAAACTGATTGAGAGGTCATTGAAGTAGGGTTACCATAACTATGTTTTATTACACTCAGGATCGGATCACCGGGGCGAAAGCAAAAAGAAACCGAAACAAATTCGAAAGAAAAAAAAAGAAACGAAAAAGAAAATGAAAGGAGATGGGGGAAAAAATAGAAAAAAGAATAGAAATAATCTATACTCTCAAAAAAAAACCTCGTAAAACGACAAGAATAGTTTGTTACTTTTTTTTGCTACCTCCTATTTGACGAGAATTCCTAGTAATTTTTCGAGATTTTCACCAAAAAATTTTTAATTTTACAAGCTTTTTACCAATAAAATTGTACAATTACACAATTTTTTGAGGCGATAAAACCTAAAGAAAATGAAAGGAGATGGGGGAGGAAAAATAGAAAAAAGAATAGAAATAATCTATACACCCAAAAAAACCTTGTTAGTAACTTTTTTTTTTGCTACCTCCTATTTGACGGGAAATCCTAGTAATTTTACAAGATTTCTACCAATGATTTTGTAATTTTACAAGCTTTTTACCAATAAAACTGTAAAATTTAAAATTTTTTTGAGGCGATAAAATGTACAAGGAGGTTTCGTAGCCATACTAGATTTTTGCTACCTTCTATTTTACAAGATTTCTTAGTAAAAATTACAAACTTTTTTGTAATTTTACAAGCTTTTTACCAATAAAATTGTAAATTTGCAACTTTTTTGGCGCAATAAAATTCTCGTGAATTTACTAGCTTTTTTTTTGTAAAAAAACTTGAAAATTTGTAAAATTGCAAAAAAAGATTGTAAAATAATAAAAAAAAAATGTAAATTTCGATCGATTTTTTTTTAAACAAGGAAGACGGTCCATTCTAGTAATTTTACAAGGTTTTTTGTGTATAGAAAAAATTGCTCGGAAACTTACAATTTTTCTACAAGAAAAATCTGCGAATTTTTCTTTCGCAAAAAAGAAAGGAAGGAATATTCTTCTATATGAATTATTCTATAGGCAAAATCTGAGAGTTTTTCTAATAATTTATCAGTAGGAAAATCTAAGAATTTTTCTTAGGAGAAAAAAAAGCAAAGAAAATAATTTTAATTTTTTTTTTCTAAGAAAAATACCAAAGAATCACAAAATTTTTCTAAAAGAACGTTCGTATTCATAGAATTTTTCAATAGGGGAAAAAGTTTCGGAATCTTACAATTTTCTTCTAGGAAAATTCTGAGAATCATTCTATAGGAAAAGTGTGAGAATTTTTCTATAGCAAAAATCTTAAAATTCTTTTATAGATAATTTTCGTAAGGACAAATTTGAGAATTGTAAAAAAAATGTATTAGGCTTTTTCTATAGACAAATGTTACTCAGAATATAAAAAAAAATGTTTCAGAAAAATATACTTTTTCCATAGGGAAATTCTATTAATTTTTCTATAGGAAAAATCTGAGAATTTCTTCAGGTAAAGATATTTTCTGTAGAAAAAATTACTCAGAATCTGAGAATCTTTTAATATGAAAAATGTCGTAGCAAAAGTTACTTTTTCTAGTTCTCAGAATCTGAGATTTTTACATTTTAAAAAAATGTACCAAAATCTGAGTTTTTGTCTTCATGAATAATGTCTTGAAATCTAAGAAAAAAATTTCAGAACCTGAGTATATTTCCATAGGAAAAATGTCTTAACAATTTTTAAGAATCTAAGACACTTTTAAAGGAAAAAAAAAATTTTAAAAAATTATACTTTTTCTTTAGGAAAAATGTCTCAGAATCTAGGAAATTGCCTCTGACATTTTAGAAAGCTTTAAGGTAGAAAATTTAGCTAATCTCAGGTGTATCACTATAAAAAGAGTGTTTTAGAATTGATATATCGTTATAGAAATGTTTTGGTGCAGGAAAAACGTTTCGGAATCTCAAACTTTGTCTATAGAAAAAATATTTCAGAATCTTAGTATTTTTCTACGGAAAAAGTTTTCAGATTGAAAAAATAGGTAAGAAACTCAGATTAATTAACATTTACTGTATAAAAAAATTCTTTAGTTCTGAAATATTTTGTTCTGCTCTATTTTTCTACAGAAATAGTATAAGATACCGAAACGTTCTTTCTACACCAACATTTTCATGTTTTAAAAAACTATTCTACAACAGGTAATTTACATACTATTAAAAAAAAATTAAAGACCTTAACCCATTTCTCACCGGAAATTTAAACTTTGGAATTTTTTGACGAAACTTTCAGGAACGACTCCTTTTCGTCCTCTTGTGAATAATAACTGTGCATCCAAACGTTTAAAATCGAGTCTGAGTCCCAGACATTTTCAAACAGAAATATTATTAGTTTCTTAATCATTTTTCAAATCGAAAGGTCTCAGTATCCGCGACATTTTTTTTTTAATTATCAGATGCTGAGGCAAAAATTCCAAAATTCTAAGACATTTTTCTATCGAAAATGTCTGATTTTTTTCTAGGGTTCTAAGACTTTTTTCAATAGAAAATGTTAAATGTTTTCTTAACGAAACATTTTTATATTCTGAGACATTTTTAAAATTTTTTATTTTTACTTATTGATTTTATTTATTTTTTTTTATAGAAAAATATAAAGATTCCAGGCTTTTTTTCATATTAAAAAGTTTTGAGATTCATAGTTTTAAGATTTTTGCACTTTTTTGCTAGAAAAAAATGCTATTATTTCCGTTTCTTTTTACTCAACTTCTTATTAGAATTTTTTTTGAAAGAAGAATTGTCAGATTTTTTTATAGAAAATTCTCAGATTTTACCTATAGAAAAATATTTCGATTTTTACTATAGAAAAATTCTAAGATTTTTTCTATAGAAAAATTCTAAGATTTTTTCTTTAGAAGATATTTCCTGTGGAAAAATTCTAAGAAGAAATTGGAAATTATTACTATACACAGAAAATAACATCGTATATTTTATTTTAATTCAAATTTTAATTGTTTTTTAATTTAATATTAATTACATTTATAATTAATATATCTAATTATTTAATTAAGTTTTTAACTTTATTTTAATTTATATTTTAATTGTTTTAAAATTTAAAATTAATTAAATATTTAATTAATATAATTAATTTTTTAATAAAATTTTTAGCATCACTTACAATTAGTTTTGTTTTGTTTTTTTATTTTGTTTTGTTTTCCGTGTGTGCGCGAGTGTGTGTGTTTTTTTTTGCATTGTGTTACATACACAGAAAAAAATAAAAAAAATATTTGAGTAAATTTTTAATACTATTGAGTAAAAAATTACTGAATTTTTCACCAGTAAACGATTTAATAGCATTAAGTAAATTTTTAATAAAAATTTATCAAATGTTTGAAAAAAAGTTTGAGTAAATTTTTAATTGACACAATTAAAAATTTGCTCAAAATTTACCTATTTATTTTTTTAAAAGTTTAAACAAGTTTTAAATTTTTTTACAAAAAAACTAAAAACTTGTTTTTTCAAACTTTACCAAACATATTTATGTCTCAAAAACATAGGAAAATTTTAAAAAGACGATTAAAAACTAAACGAGAATTCAAAAAACTGTGAGAGTTTAAAAAAAATTAAAAAACTATTAAATTTTTATAAAATTATTTACTTAAATTGTTTTTAAAATTTTTAAGTAAATTTTTAATTGTGTCAATTAAAAAATTACAAAGGTTAACTTAAATTAAATAAAAATTATTTCGTATTCATATGGATAAAGTAGGCCTATGTTTTCACATATTGTTTCTTGAAAAGAAATGGTTGAAAAATCAAAATAACTGAAGTTTTTTATTTATTTCGGTTTGAGTCCATATTAATTATTTCTAAGAAATAATTATTTTTGTTGTACAATGAGAAAATTTGAAAAAAATTAATTGACAACACAGGCTAAGTGGAGATGTCGACAGCTTTCGGAAGAAGCCACCCTTCCTTCGTCAGCACTCTTCGATTGTCACTGTAGGTGTGTAAGATTAAGATCAGCTATTTAAACGTACATTAAGGCGAAAAAGATGACGGGAATTATATCACATTTCATTACCCATATGTTACGTTTAGCACGAACTTAATGAATCTATTTTTAACTTTTTCCAACACAGTTGGAATTTCTTACACTGTAGTAGATTTTCTCAGAGTTGCAACCCTTAGTAGGACTTTTCAAGTCTTGAAAAATGTCCGTTGGGTTTGAATTTATATTTCGTATTTCTAATTCTTAGAAATATTACTAAATTGTATTGTACCTTATGAGTTGAGTTTTAATTCTGGTTTATATATTGTTGGACTTTATATTTTATAACTGAAGTTTTTTATTTATTTCGGTTTGAGTCCATATTAATTATTTCTGAGAAATAATTATTTTTGTTGTACAATGAAAAAATCTGAAAAAAATTAATCTTTTCATCTTTTTCGCCTTAATGTACGTTTAAATAGCTGATCTTAATCTTACACACCTACAGTGACAATCGAAGAGTGCTGACGAAGGAAGGGTGGCTTCTTCCGAAAGCTGTCGACATCTCCACTTAGCCTGTGTTGTCAATTAATTTTTTTCAGATTTTCTCATTGTACAACAAAAATAATTATTTCTCAGAAATAATTAATATGGACTCAAACCGAAATAAATAAAAAACTTCAGTTATAAAATATAAAGTCCAACAATATATAAAACAGAATCAAAAAAATATTTTTTTTGCAATGTTTTGACCCATTTTTGAACCCCATTCATTAATCTTATCTCCCCCCCCCCCAACATTTTTTCTGAACATAGCAACAACTTATCTCAATTTCATAAGGGTGTTTTCATTTTATATTTCATGATAGAATGGGATATATCTAAAGGAATGGGCTGTTCTATTTCATATTTTTTTTCATTTGACCATTTTAATGAATTTTAACGATTTAAATAATTTAATAATATTCAATTCGTATATTTTCGTAAAAAAGCCGAGAGTGCGACCTCTAGATTTTACTTTAAATATCCCCAAAAAACCGAAATTAGGGGTAACCCCTGAAAAAAAAAAATCTGGAGACTCTAATGTATCCATATACGAACATTTTTAACTGGGTTGTGAAAATCCTTTATTATGATTTCGTCTTTTTAATAAAACTCACCTTTGTTTTAGCGGAATAAAATATTTTGTAGTTTATATGACACCATCATTAACGCACGAACCGATTACCGTTTAGTTTTTCATATTTTGCAACACTAATATAGCCATTAAATTATAAAACAACAACATCGTAGTATAAAATTTATACTATAAATTTACCCAGTAGGCAAAACAACAAATATTCGACAACACAATATCAAAGTCATTATAGCATTTGTATGCGAGAAAAAAAAAAAAAAAAAACTGAAGCAAACTGTTTTTTATACATTTTTTTTTTTGGGCAACACAAAACACTCACTTAAGTCTCCAAAGAGATTTTCTATAATTTGTATGCTATACCTATACCACAACAAATAATATTAATCACACTCTCATTTGGAGCCACACATTTTAGGCCAAAGCAAATTGCAAAACACTTTATTAACTAACTCACCAATGAGAGTGATATTTTTACACACATTTCGTTTTTGTATTATCTAGCAAAGAGACAATAAAAAAAATAAGAACATAGGAAAGGAAAACTAAAAAACTTAAAAAGAAATAGCAAAGGAATTTCGACAATGTCGAAATTTATGCAAATACACAAACTTAATTTTACACTTTTTACACTTTAAATTTATTGTTTTAATATTTATATTAACTAAACACTTTTAGTTTTATTTAAAACACAACTTAAATTAATTATTAACTAATATTTAAATTAACTATTAATGTTAAGAACGGACGACAGACACGAAAACGACCGATGCAAATAAATGCAAAACGAAAACTGATTCTTAAAAAAGAAAAAGAGCAAAAAAGAAAGAAAAGGAGATGGGAAAAGGCAAAAATGGAAATAATATGAGAATTTTTTTTAAAAAACTCTAACAAGGGAAGTATTCAAACCCTCGCGTACCGAATTTCCAGAAACTTAAAATTTATATGAAAGAGGCAATTGTAAGGTTGGGGATTCTCGGCTTATTGGCCACATCGGGGATTTGGGGTTTAAAAAAATGGGTAAAAAAACGCAGAATAAATGGTTTTTTGGATTTTTCTTCCTAAGAAACTATATGATGTTTTCATATGCAAAGAAATTTTTTTTTACTTCCTAATTATTGAAAAATTTTTTGGAATATTAAAATTTTTGTATACGAAAAATTTGAAAATTTTAAATTTTTTCTATAGAAATATCTGAGAATTTTAAATTTTTTCTATAGAAAAATTCTGTTAATTTTTTTATAAGAAAAATTCTCTGAAAAATCTAAGAATTTTTCAGCAATCTGAGTTTTTGTCTGAAGGGAAAATCTGAGAAGGAAGGAGAAAAGGAACCAAAAAATAATCTACATAAGTATTTTTTTTAAATGTCAAAGAATCTCAATATTTAGCTATTGGAAAAAATATTTCGGAATCTTAGAATTTCTCTTTTGGAAAAAGTCTCGGAATCTTTTAATTTTTCTGTTGGAAATTCTGAGAATTTTTTTTTTCTTTTAGAAAAATAAAAAAAAATTTTTTCAGGGAAAATTTGAGAATTTTTCTACAGTAAAAATGTTTTTGAATCTGAGACTGTTTCTATAGGATACATGACTCAGAATCTGATACTTTAGGAAAAATGTATCAGAAATACAGGGTTTCTGTATAAGACTCAGTCTCTGATTCTCAGACCTTTTTTTGGAAAACTGCCTCAAAATCTCAGATTGTGAGACTTTTTTATACGAAAAATTTATTAGAATCTGAAACTTTTTCTATACGAAAAATGTGTTAGAATCTGAGACATTTTCAGTATGAAAAATGTGACAGAATCTAAAACTTTTTCTAAAAAAATTTCTCAGAATCTAAAAAAAAATTGAGAATTTTTCTATAGAAAAAATATTTTTGAATTTGAGACTTTTTCTAAAGGATACATGACTCAGAATCTGTATGGCATAAATGTATCGGAATCTGAGACTAAGGGCGGATTTTGTCTAAACTAAGTTCTAACTTGAGTAAAATCTTAGTTAAGATTTATTTAAATATTTTTTATTACTTAAGTTAAAATCGATTTTTCGGTTTGTACTAGTGCCTACGGTCAGTACCGTAGTACCGGGAATACCGGTATTCCCGGTTCTCGGTATTACCGGGAAATGGTACCGGTTTCCCGGTTCTTAATTCATTTCCGGTATTCCCGGGAATACCGGTATTCCCGGTTCGGTTCTGACGGTATTCCCGGGACTACCGGTATGTATATTTTGTAAAATTTTGTACAATTTAAAATTTTTCTTTGCTTTTACCAAAAAAAATACAAAACATGTGAAAATACCATTTCCATTAAATTTTTTGAATTTAAGAACAAATAGTTACATGATTTTCAAATAATTTTACAAACACAACTAAATATATCTGAAATACTGATTAAATAGTGTAATTTAAATATTTTATGGTATAGTATTTTTTTTGGTTATTGAGAACCGGTACCAGGATCAGAACCGGGAATACCTGTATTCCCGGGAATATATCTAGAACCGGGAAACCGGTACCAGAACCGGGAATACCGGTATTCCCGGGAATACCGAGAACCGGGAAATGGGGGGCACTAGTTTGTACTTAAGTTAAAAAAAATATACTAAAAATATGGTAACACAAGGTATTTATTTTGATTTGACAAAAAGAATACAAAAAAATAAAATGATAAAAATATACAAAACAAAAATTATGTAAAATAACGAAAAATCACACAAATGCTGTTATTTTCCGTTAAAATCTTCCACCGTGGGTATTGTTAGATCCATAACAATTAAGAACGCGGCTAAGGGCATCATTAAAAAATACTCCACCTGCTTTACTTCGGATTTGCACACCAATAAACGTCTCTATGAAAAGGTTGCTGTTATTTCCACCAAAACTTTTTTCGGATACGATTGGCGATTATGTTACCTATTTGATAGGTCATCTCCCCCACTCTTAAATTAAAGGTATTGAGAGATATTACCATCAAAATAAAAAAAAATAAAGTTTAAGAAATGTTAAAGTATTGGATATTGCCCATCAAGTGGGTAACATAACCGGCAACATTAATTCTTGCTGGAAATAACAGCAACCTTTTCACGGAGACGTTTACAACAATACATGGACAATCAGACGGACGGACAGTAGATCAGTATTCTTAAATGTGGGTCTGGGACAAATAATTCGGGTAATTACAATTTTCATCACATACTCATTATACCCTATACCACAGAGTGGTGTAGGTTATACCACAGAGTGGTGTAGTATATAATTTAAATTTTTTCGACACATCATATTTGTTAATTTTGATGCGGTGAGCACGAATATAAAAAAATATTAAAATCCGTCGAACGGTTTTCGAGATATCGCCATTTGAAATTTGCAAAAAAAGGCGGTTTTTTCCTACATTCAAGAAATTTTTAAAAAATATCACATTTTTTTTTCCTCGGCCATTTCATATAGCTTAAGACAATCTTTCATTTAAATCTAATTAGAGCCAAATCCGATCATTTTATCCCGTGGCGCCCTTCGGTCAAAGTTTTGGATTTTTGAAAAATTTCCACCAAAAATAAATAACATTTTTTGCAAATTTCAAATAGCGATATCTCGAAAACCGTTCGACCGATTTTAATTTTTTTTTTAAATTCGTGCTCACCGCATTAAAATTAACAAATATGATGTGTCGAAAGAAATTTAAATTCAAATTTAAATTTTTTATTTTTTTTTTTTTTAATTTCTCAAAAATCAAAAACTTTGACCACGGATTAATTTAATCCGATTGACCACAAATTTGTACCACATAAGTTTTAGACCTTGGACAATAAAAATTTGCCCGGACACTTGGAGGGTATTTATACACAGCCTTTTTTGCTTGCAATAAAGTCTTGCAACTTTTTTTTGTAGGCAAACGGGGGTGAGAAGCATAGAAGAAGGAAAACATAATTTGTGATTTTTTTTCTACCCCGTTTTCTTTTCACCCCCGTTTGCCAACAAAAATAAAGTTGCAAGACTTTATTGCAAGCAAAAAAAGGCTGTGTATAAATACCGTCTTGGGAAAATCGAAAGTATAGAAAAAAATGCCAGTCTAATGCCCATTTGATAGGTCATCTCCGCTAATCTCAAATTTCTTACAGATTTTTATTCATTTAATTATTTTTTTCGATGTGATGGAAATATCGCGCAATTTGATGGAAAAACCTTGAATTTGAGAGTGGCAGATGGAGATTTTAAAGGAAAAGGAGACCAATTGGTTGAAATTTTTTTTTATGTTTGTGTTATTAATTGAATTTCATTATGTATTTTTTTTTAATTGTCAAATCAAAATAAATTACTTAAGTAAAACTAAAGTTATGATAATAGATGACTTAAGTTTTACTTAAGTAGTTTCTATAAAATAGTTTTTTGGATTTAAGTAATTTCTTAGCTTATGTCACAACTTAGTGCTGGCTGTAAAATCCGCCCTGAGTCAGATTCTAATAGTTTTTCATAGGAAAAATATTTCAGAATCAGAGACTTTTTCTATACGAAAAGTTTGTCAGAATCTGACACTTTTTCTATACGAAAAATGTGTCAGAATCTGAGACTTTTTCTACAGGATTTATACACAGAAAAACGAATTCCAATGAACGACATTCATAGTATTTATGAACAAATTCATAAAAATTGTTGAGCCTTTACATACAATTGTTGAAGTTTCTCAGAGTATATATGAGAAATGTTTAATATTTTTTAATTTTACATATTGTGATTTATTCATAAATACTATGAACAAATTTAAAAGTATTATGAAAAACTTTGTAAATTTTTATAAATTTGTTCATAAATAAGTACTATGAAAGTCGTTTATTGGCAATTTATTTTTTTGTAGAAAAAAATGTGTCAGAATCTTTTTCTTTAAAAATTCTAACTGATTTTTATTAAAAAAATAAAAATTGTTATATTCTACCTAAAATATTATATTTTGAGGTTTATTCTAGCTCGAGTTCAAGAACTTTGATTTTCTTATAGAATAATTTTTAAGAAAATTATTTTTCTGTTTTAAATTTATTTATGTAATTCGAACAATACCAAATGAAATTCAAAAACTCCATTTTTAATTTGAAAATTTCATTTGTAATTCGAAAAAGATCAACTGTAATTCGAAAATGATCAATAGAAATTCAGTTGATATTTTTCGAATTGCAACCGGAATCTTTGAATTACAATTGCTCTTTTTCGTATTCCATTTGTAATTAAAAACAAGATCAATTGTAATTCGAAATAGATCGATTGTAATTTAAAATATATCAATTGAAGTTCAAAAAAGATCAATCGTAATTCAAATATTCCAAATTTTATTCGAAAAATATTAATTGTAATTTGAAAAAAGTCAACTGTAATTCAAAAAAGATAAATTGTAATTCGAAGATTCCTATTGTAATTCGAAATTGATCAATTGAAATTCAGTTGATATTTTTCAAATTTTAATTGGAATCTTCGAATTGCTATTGCTCTTTTTCGAATTCTAATTGATCTTTTAGAAATTAAAATTGTTTTTTTTTTTTTCAAAATACAATTAATGTATTTCGAATTACAATTATTTTTTCCGTATTACAATTGATCTTTTTCAAAATACAATTGACCTTTTACGAATTTCAATTGATCTTTTACGAATTACAATTGATCTTTTACGAATTACAATTGATCGTTTTCGAATTACAAATTATCTATTTTGAATTACATTTGATCTATTTTCAATTAAAATTGATATTTTTGATTTACAATTGATCATTTTCGAATTACAATTGATCTCTTTCGAACTACAATTGATCTTTTTCTAGTAACAGTGGATCTCTTTCGAACTACAATTGATCTTTTTCGAGTAACAGTTGATCTATTTCGAATTAAAATTGATATTTTTTGAATAACAATTGATCTTTTTCGAATTACAATTGATTTTTTGGAATTACAATTGGAACTTTATATTACAAATAGAATTTTTTGATTACAAATTGAATCTTCGAACTACACACAGAAAAAAATAAAAAAAATATTTGAGTAAATTTTTAATACTATTGAGTAAAAAATTACTCAATTTTGCACCAGTAAACGATTTAATAGTATTGAGTAAACTTTTAATAAAAAATTATTAAATGTTTGAAAAAAAATTTGAGTAAATTTTTAATTGACACAATTAATAATTTACTCAAAATTTATCTATTTATTTTTTTTAAGTTTAAAAAAGTTTTAAATTTTTTTACAAAAAAAAAAACTTGTTTTTTCAAACTTTACCAAACATATTTATGTCTCAAAAACATAGGAATATTTTATAAAGACGATTACAAACTTTCATATACATACACAAAAAACTATAAACTAAACGAGAATTAAAAAAACTATGCGAGTTTAAAAAAAATTAAAAAAAACTATTAAATTTTTATTAAATTATTTACTTAAATTGTTTTTAAAATTTTTAAGTAAATTTTTAATTGCGTCAATTAAAAACTTACTCAATTTTTGTTTTTAAATTTAAACAAGTGATTACTCAATTTTGTTTCCTCCGTATTTTTTTCTGTGCAAGTAGAATCTTCTAGTTACAAATGGTATTTTCAAATAACAAATAGGATCTTCGAATTACACGTAGAATTTTGAATTACAATTGATTGTTTTCGGATTACATCTGTAAATGATGTATTATTAGATTTTTGTGGAAAAAAGTATATCGTTAACTAAAAATTAATCAAAAGAAAATCCTTTTGCTATTTATAATCTTAATGCACATGGTTTTGATTTACAAGGAAGTTCTCCTATTGGACCCCCACAATCTTTATAGTTGAAGGGTATAAACATTTTTATGATTTTTATTTTTTGGTTTGGAGAAAATTCATAAAAATCTTGTTGTTTTCCAACATTTTTCTTAGAGTTTAGGAAGCTTAAAACTATTATAAATTATTTAAGTATCATGAAAACTAAAGGGGATTCAAGCAACCATTTTTCTATTAGTTTTCCTTGGCCTTTTGCGTAATTCTGTTTTTTTTTATATACATATGTCATATTTAGCTATTTGCGAAAGTAAAAGTTTTGTTGGTCATGCATGAACATTAGGGCGGGTCGATTTTTTTTGTCAAAAATCGTATAGCAAAATCATAATCTACAAGAAATTCTAAGAACATTTCCCAAAGAAACCATGTTTCTAAAATCAAACCCTATACCGCGCCTAACGACATGAAGATTTGTCCGTCCGTCCTTTTTTTCATAACCAAAACATAGAACTTGACTCTTTTTTGGTGTTTGTGTTAATTTTTGGGCTTTGGTGTGCTCCGAGGTATGTAGTAAAATTTTATTGGCAACATTTTTGTAGAACATTTCATCCCCACCCTTCCCCTCTTTCGGGGTGTTTTTTGCGATTTGTTAGAATAGAGCCAATAAATACCGTTATGAGAGGGAGTTAGAGGGTTAATATGTTTCACAAAAATATTTGCTATAATATTTTCTACAAAGTTGCTGAACATACCATACACCTCAGATGTAAAGAAAACATAGTTTTATATACCGATATACTGCAAGAACTTATCCAGCTGCAATTTTTTACCAATTGCCGCTAGATATAATTCGATTTTTGGGATTATGACCGGCAAGTATATTAGACATAATCCCTAAAATGGAGAAATAAATAATTAGATTGATTTGTAATGAAAATGCCACAGACGAAAAATTATAATAAGAAATTTTAACAATTAATCGCTGCTGTTATCGTTAATCCATGATAATTTTACTCCATTATTTATTTTATATTGGGCTGCAGTATATTAACATGTAGTGTGATACTCTGAAAGTAAGTGCAGGGGTTGTGGGTTCGATTCCCTCCAAAGCCTTTGTATTCTAATTACAAAGTGAAGCTGGTGCAGCGGATTTTTCTTAGTAAATAAAAGTAAGTAATTGGGGATCATAATGATATTTCGTAAAAAAAAAACACAGATACTTTTGTGGGATGAAATTGGAGAGTTGCATATCGGAGAGGAAAAAAGCTCTGTTCGATAAAAATTTTTGATAACTAATTATTTTTTTTACATCAGTATTTGATTTCTTTTGAGTAAAAATTTTTTTTAATAATTTTTGAAAAAAAAAATTTTCGAGTGTAAATTTTTTTTAATGTTATTTTTTTTTGAGTGTAATATTTTTTTTTTTAGGTTTTTTGAGTGACAAAAATAGTTTCTAAAATATTTTTTTTGGCTTACCATTCCTTTTCAAAGCGTGTTTAGCGTTTTTTTTAACACGGGAGTTCGGGTTAAAACCCATCTGAAATTCCCCATTTTGCTAATAACTTATGAACCACTGGACAGATTTCGCTGAAATTTAGTATTAATCTGACCGGAAGTATAACAAATATATACGCCACGCTTCAGCAGCTCGCCGTATATATTTTTCATTCTTCTGCTAACATTTGAAAGTTAGCGTGTTTCACACAGACAGAAAAACAGACGGACGGACGGATTTTCATGTCGTTAGGCGCGGTATAGGGTTTGATTTTAGACCAATGGTTTCTTTGGAAAAGTTTCTTAGAATTTCTTGTAGATTTTGTTTTTGCTATACGATTTTTCAGTTTTTTTCGATCCATACAAATCGACCCGCCCTAATGAACATACTTGCACATATTCATATTTTTTTTTTTTTATTATTTTCAAGTGTAGTACATACTTTCACATACAAAGTATGCACTTCAAAGTGTCGAGTAGGATGTTTATCATTGAAAAATTAACACTATGAAACAACAACAAATATACATACAGTGACTTACACCTTATTGTGGACAGTGTATGGTGGATAACAATTTGACGAAGCCAAATGCGAATATAAAAAAAATTCTAATTTTCAATGAATGTAAAGTTAAATATGTAATAATAGTATTTCTGATTGATCATTAGCGATTTGTCAATTAAATTCCCTTTGCTACTTATAGTATAAGGGTTTTTATATTTGCTAAAAAGTCTTGACAATGGAATCTGACTAATTCCAAAACACGTGTCGAATAAGTCTTGCAAAAATTACCAACATAAATAAATTTTTAACAGAAAAATATTTTTTTTTCGAAAATTTTTGTTTGAGAATATCATAGTTTTAATAAGTAAAGAAAATAATGACCTCGAGCTAGAATAAACCTACTCAAAATATATTATAAAATATTTTCAAAAAAATTTTCCAAAAAGAAAATACTACAATTAATTAAATTTTTCAAGCTATCAATTAAAGCTTTATAAATTACCTACTCATATTTTCTTTAAACTTTGCCTTCAACGAATTGTTACTGCACGAAACGTGCTGTGTTTCACTGTACATACATAGTTTGCAATATTACACGTACGCAATTTTTTGTTTCATCATTGCAACTGGGTTAAGTGTAAAGTAATATGAAAAAGGTAGTAAAAAGCTCTTTTGCGCTACTTAACAAAACAAAAAATAATCTCACAAAAGATGCAAGGAAAAATTATTGTACTAAAAATTGTTTTATTAATTTAAAAAGAAAAAAAATGGTACAAGGTTCAGAGGGTGTTTAGAAAAGTGAAATGATTAAAGAACTTAAAGGAATTCAAAATTAAAAAATTAAATAATAAAAATTAACTAAAAATAATTTACTTATTATTTTTTTTTGAGTGTACAATTTTTTTCGAGTGTAAAATTTTTTTCAAGTGTAATTTTTTTTTTTTTTGTAAAAATATTTCTGAGTAACAAAAATACTATGTAAAGTAATTTTGTGGCTTATCATTGTTTTTAAATAAAAATTAACTAAAAAAAAATTAACTAAAAATAATTTACTAATTTTTTTTTTTTGAGTGTAAAATTTTTTTCGAGTGTAAATTTTTTTTTTTTTTTTTTGTAAAAATATTTCTGAGTAACAAAAATACTATGTAAAGTAATTTTGTGGCTTATCATTGTTTTTAAAGCTAGTTTTTTTAAAACTCGTGTTTTTCAACACGTGAATTTTAGGTGAAACCAATCTGAAATTCAGGGTTTTGCTTAGAACTTTTGAACCACTGGACCGATTTGGCTGAGATTTGAAACAAACCGGGACAGAAGAACGAAAAACATATGTGCCACACTTTAGCACTCTTAGAATTGTCGTTCGAAAGTTACCGTGTGTTTTATCTCGTAAATTCATGAAAAACCCTTGCCGAAATTCAGTCTTTTGCTAATAACTTCGAGGATCATGAATATATTTACTTTATGGGGTCTGAGACCAATATTTCGAGGTGTTACAAACGGAATGAAAAACTTATATATACCCTCTATCACTAGAGTGGGGGGTATAAAAATGGAATAAAATTTAATTATTTAATTTCCAAGTGAGAGTGTTGAAATAGGCTGTGCCAAATCTTTTGTGACCTCCAACATGCAAAAGAATATAAAAACCAGGGCTATGATCACGTAAAGTGAGAATGATCTATCGACGTCGTCAGGACGATGCATTGGCTTCAAGTAACTCGATTTTTCTTAAATAGTTTGTTCGAAATCGTCTTTTTGACGATTGTTAAGCTTCAAGTAAGCTCAAAATCGTTTAACGAGAATCGTTAAATCGACTGAAAATAAACGACATCAAAATAGGTGTCGTGTTGAACATTTTTTTGTTAAAATAAAAACAAAATTGCTATTTTCTGAATTTTTTACACTTTTATTTTAAATAATAGTAATTCCCTTCTAAAATACTATTAAAAGCTTGAAAAAATTAAACATTTTACTCGTAGCGTTTTTTGATGCTACAGTATGTGGGGCAGCAATTAAAGTTTTACACTCGATTTGCAACATTTTCAATAGATTTAATAAAAAAAAAAAATAAACACCATTATTACTGAACTCCAATGATTTTATTGAATATATTATATTCACTTATTTTCACATTTAATTTTTATAATTATAAAATAAAAAATTATCACACACATTCCTATCGGATGAATTAAACATATGCATGTAGGGGTGTAAAAATCACATCTTAAAATTGAGCTTTATATACACTATTTTTTCACAATCACATATTTAGCAAATGCTAAATTAATTTATTAATAAATTTATTAAAAACAAACATTTAAATATTTTGTTTTAATAGTTTTTTGTTTAAATTATAACTTTGCAAGAATTAATAACAATGCGAAAATAAAAGCAAAACAAAACGTCAAAATTTTATTTATCGTTTTCGAATTATGTTCGAAACGATACGTTAGTGATGTGCTTACGTGAAGCAAAATAAAAACGACATCGTGATACCCTCCACAGTTTCAAAAAACATTATTTAAAAGGAAATTACGTTTAAAAAAAAAAAAAATTTAAAAAAAAAATTTCCGCGAAAAAAATTTTGGTAAAAAAAATCCGCGATTTTTTGTTTTTTTGTAAAAAATATGTTCGTACTTGTTTAAATACCATTTGGCGTTCAATTATGTTCACATATGTCAACCAGAAGCCGAATTAAAGCATTTTGTATTTTTAGGTTATGTTGAATGTACTGAAATTTTTGAGGTGTGCTTACATTTTCGTTCATAACTTTTGAACCGCTGCACAGTGGCCGAAACACCCAATCTAGCGACGCTTAATTCGGAAATGTAAAATAATAAAGCCCAATGCATATTTGTGATTATAAGACTTATAAAGAATTTAATTTTTAACCATATTTATTTATTTCAGTGTTTTTATGTATTTTGGGAAATTTTTGTGAATATCGTGAGGGTGGTCTGTATGAGGACTAGAACTTAATATGTTCCGATTCCGTTAAAATTTAGAGTGATAATTTATTTCTAAAAAAAACATTTAACAGTCGAATTTCAAGAGGATATTTGTTAAAATACTATTGCTAGGGCTTTTTAAGTAAAACTGGAAGGGGAAATTAACATGGGGG
Source organism: Pegoplata infirma (assembly GCA_963921195.1). NCBI lineage: Eukaryota > Metazoa > Arthropoda > Insecta > Diptera > Anthomyiidae > Pegoplata > Pegoplata infirma. The sequence goes on from OY992539.1 coordinate 197,295,394, forward strand.
CTATGGGATAACATGGACCGATTTTGTCAAAAATTTACTAGGTTTTGTTCTTTTGACAAAAAAATCTTAAATTTCAAATTTTAGCCGAATCGATTGAAAATTGTGGTCTGTATCGCGTTTATACTGTTTATTTGGACAGGCAGATGGACCCTAAAAAACCGAACAACTTGCGCGAACTAGCACGCCATACTGAAACGTCACAACAAAAATAACCCAAAATACTAAACAAAACAGGAATTGGACCGAATACGATCGAATTTCAAAAGTTGCAGTCCATGAAACTATAGTTTATATCACAAATGTCAACTTCTATAATGCACTAATAATAAACTAGATACACACAGGCCAAAAACATTTAATTTTTAGTTAAATCATACCTTTTTCTTTCAATTAACACTTTTTGGCTCAAAATGTATAAACAATTTACTTAAAAGTGTCAAGAAAAACTCACTGAGTAATTAGGCCTCAAATTCCTTTAATACACTTGCTGCAGAAAATGTATATTTGACTGCTTACAGCTGTGCGAATATTGAAAGCAAAACAAAAGTAAAAACTTAATTTTTTTTCTGTAAAGTATAGGTAAACGATGCAGTGCAAAAACATTTATCGATCATAATTTTTTAATTTTGACTTAAGCGCCGCTAGATCAGTGATTTCGGCCACAGTGCGCTGCACCGATATCGCTCAAATGCAATACCAAACTTCTCGGGAGAACTTCCAATAAATATGTTAAGTTTCAGTTATCTCTGTGCAATATTTTGTCCGTGACAGCATTTTCCACAGACGGACATCGCTAGAATGTCTTTAAATCGATCGGCATCATGAATATATATACTTTATGGGGTCCCAGATCGATATTTCGATGAGTTACAAACGGAATGACAAACTTATATATACCCTCCATCACTAAGTGGAGGGTATAATAAAATTTCAGGCTCGTTGGCTGGGTTCATTTGCAAGCCTTTTTCCACGCGTTAAGAGTTTACAGATTTATCTCTATTTAAATAAAGTTTTAATATCCACGCCCCAAAAAAGAGGCGGGACACAAAAATAACGTTTTCTATTCAACTGGGTCCAAGTTCAGGACTTTGCACTTCTTCTGATATAAAATTGTTTCATTTGTTTAACAAAAATGCAAAAAAGCAAGTAAAACAGTTTAATTCGGCCTTAAGGAATGGATGTGGATACCCTCCTCAAAGTAAACAGGATTTGAGCAAAACAAATTATTTGAAAATAAAAAAAAAAAAAATTTGAAAAAAATTTGTGAAAAATTGTTGTTAAAAAAAAATTTGTAAAAGAACAAATTTTGAGATTTTTTTTTAATTTCCATGTGAAAAGAAATTTGGTAAAAAAATATTCCAAAAAAAAAACTGGGTTAAAAAAATATATTTGTAATAACATGCTAAGTCGACATAACATGTTTTGCTGGAAATATCATTTCTAAATTCGTCGTTTGTTAACTTAGATTCTGTAAAATTTTGGTATTTATCGAACTATCCTATCAAAATTTATAAATTTTTCCAACTAAAACATACTATCTGAACTTAGAGTACCATTTTCTTTAATCTACTACAATTTTTTTTGTAGTTTTTTAAAAAATTTCTATCACAATTATGATTCCAACACAGGAGGTCTCAAGGTTCTATCTCATACCGTTCCCGAGATATCGGGTCCAGTGCACTGCACCCGATATCCCGATTTTGAACGTTTAATAATAACTTTCCACAAAAAGTAATTTTTCCCAAGAATTCCATAAAAAAATAAAACTTTCCCATTATACTTAAACTTTCAATAAACATCTCCTAATGTGAAAACTATCCATTTTTTTAATTTTCTTTTAAAAATTTCATCACGTAAACTTATAGTAAATATATTTTAGTTTCTGTTTGAAAAAAAGGAATCCAATTTTAAGAATTTGGTTGGTTAATTTTTTTTTGTCTCTGAATTTCCATCTTTCCCCAAACTAAATAGGCAGCCTTTATGCAAATAAACAGAGCATAATAGTTTTAGCTGTATTAAACAAAAAATATATTATAGACCAGGGATATTAAATTTATTTTATAATGAAGGACATAAATGAAATGAATAGAAAATATATATATAAAAATGCCATCATATAATATGCAAATTTTTTACTATTTTCTGTTTTTTTTTTTTTTTTTTGTTGGTTTTCCAATAGAATTTGTACGACATGACATCAAAAGCGGAAGTAACAACTGAAATTAATTAAATTTTGCTACCGTTCAAAATGTGTTGAATACAAATAGCAAAAAGAAGTTGGCGTAACAAACACCAACAAAAATAAACAGAATCGGAAAACTTAAAAACGACATTTACTGCCAATGATTATAAATGGTCAAAAAAATATAATCTAAAGAAGATATTGAAGACGGAATTAAGAGGAAAATACCAAAGAAGAAAACGGTTTAAGGAGTTTTCTTGAAGCCACTACTCACTTGGTATCAGAAAAACTATTTTTAGTAACGAAATGAGAAAAAAATTAAAAGTGTCAACCGAAATCGCGCACATAGTCAAATATTAATAGAAATCGCTTAATAATCACGAATTCCTAAAGTACTTAAATAAAAGAATTTTCGTCAACTAATCGTGGTTTTCTAAAGGTTCTAATATTGAATTCATAATGGATACCAATTTTTCTGGATTGTAGGGTCGAGGTGGAGAGGTAAACTCCATTGGGTACACTTTTACCGAATGCAAGTTTGATTAATGAATGTTGGAAGAACACAAGATAACGTGGGCGGTCCATTCCTTCAAGCCCTACAAATCGACAGTGTCTATTGCGAAATTTCCGGCAATCTTGCAGGAGTCACTCGGGACTATCATGTCATGGTTATTATACGTCGTTACTGAAAATACTGGAAAGACTGGCTGATGTCCAAGTGAGAAGTATCCTTACATCGGACAACTTCAGCAAGGCCCAACACGCATACATTAAGTGAAGGTTTGCGGAGAATGCTTTAAGTGATGTTTCGGGTTGCTTCAAGATACTCTTTATGAGAAAGGTTACGTTTTGGCGTCATTCTTGGAAGTAGCAGGTTGGTTCAACAATGTCAAAATATCATTAATCCTTTAGGAATTGTAAAATATAGGCACAGACACACAGATTACTCTATCGACGGGCAACATTCTGGAAAGCAGGACAATTTACTCGAAGATACGTGATGCTGAAGCAAGAAAAGTCGTTACAAGGGACACTCTCAAAGGGGGAATGATCTGTTCTCTTCTCTAGAATCTTGTAATAAATAAGATCCTCGAGTCACTCAACGGAGTTGGTATCAAATTGGTTGCCTACTCTGATGACGTTATGATCCTAGGCAAATGTAATATTTTACCAACGATTAGTAAACTCAGGGAATCAGCGCTATAGACACTCTTGACGTGGGAAAAGGAAAACGGTCTGGGAGTAAGTCCCGCCAAAACCGAATTCGACTATGATAGACAGGTACGATCTTCGCAAATTACATGGAATCACTCTTTAACTATCTAAAGAGGCGAAATTACTAGGTTGTGATTCTGAACTAAAAGCTTTATTGGAAAAGGAATACAGAGATAAGGATGAAAACGGAAAGGATAAATACGGCTTAAAGTGATGTTATCTGGTTGCTTGAGGATTTTCTTCATAAGAAAGAGTATGTTTTGGCATGATTCTTGGACGTGGAAGTTGCGTTGAACAATGTCAAAATATCATAAATCTTTCAGGCGTTGGCAAATATAGGCACGGGCACAAAGAATACTCTATGAACCGGAAACATGCTGGAAAGCTGAGCAATTACCTCGATGATAGTTGATGGTGAAGCGAGGAAAGTCGCTACAAAGTGCAGTCCAGAAGAGATAGTGATCTCTTCCATTTTGTGGAATCTGGTAATAGAAAGTTCCTCAAGTCACTTGACGGAATGTGTTTTACAGTGGTTGCCTACGCTGATGACGTTGTGATCCCAATCAAAGGTAATGGAATCAGCGCTATAGATACTCTTGACGTGGGCAAAGGACAACAGTCTGAGAGTTTATCTTGCCAAACCCGAGCTCGACTAAGATAGACAGGTCGACCAAATTAGATAGAATCTCCCTTGAACTATCGAAAGAGGCGAAATACCTACGTGTAAATCTGGACCCAAAGCTTTTTTCGAAAAGGAATACAGACAAAGGGATGAAAACGGAAAGGATGAAGACGGCTGTGAGTGATGTTATCGAAAGCAGACAATGAACTCGAAAATAGCTGTGGTGAAGCGAGGAAAGTCGTTACAAGGGGCCCTCTCCTTCTGTGGAATCTTGTAATAAAAATGATTCTCGAGTTACACAACGGAATGGGTATCAAAGTGGTTGCATACGCTGGTGACGTTGTGATCCTAATTAAAGGAAAGTTTTTACCAACGATTAGTGAACTCATGGTATCACCGCTAAAGATACTATCGACGTGCGCAAAGGACAACAGCCTGGGAGTTAATCCCGACAAAACCGAACTCGGTTTGTTCATAAAAAGGACTAAGATGGAGGGGTTTTATCTTCCCAAATTAGATGGAATCACATTTGAAATATCGAAAGGACTTAAAGCTTTCTTGGAAAAGAAATACACAGGAAAGGATAAAAAACTCGTTATGCGCTTTTTACATCTGCATTAGAACTTTCGAAAGAAGGTGGGGTCTAAACCCGTAAATCATCCACTGCATGCATGGTGCGATAATTAGACCAATACTGACCTATGATACCTTCGTGTTGTGGAAAGTATTGAATACGAAATCATGTATCTGCAACTTACAGAAGGTACAACGACTAGCGTGTGAGGGCATTACGTGTGCTATAAGATCGCCACTTCGTGCCAGCCTGGAATGATACTAAACATTCAGCCGGCGAACATCCACGTCAGGATCCCAGCAACAAAATCAGCTCTCACTCGTCAATGCTTAAACACCCCTCTTGCAGACACTGGCCCATATTAAGTACGGTGTGGAGGAGGGGGACGGAACTGGAACACAAACTTGACTATATCTTACCACAGACGAACTTCGATAGAACCTTTGAAGTTCAAATACCAATAAAGGAACACAGAAAGAATTGAAAACGAAAGTCAATCAACAAAAACGCGGATTCAATTAATTTTTTAATTCAAATCATCAAATTTTAGGCGATTAATTGGTTTTTTTTTTAATTAATCACTTTTTCGATTTTGATCAAAAATTTAATCAATTTTTTATTTAATGTCAATTAAAATAATGATTGATTTAACAAATGAATTTCAAGCTTATGGAAAATTTATAAAGAAATTCATACTTTAAGCTTTCCAATATGTTGCCGACAATAAAAAAAATTAACACCCTAGTATAAAGTATATTTTTGAATAAATGTATTCAAATAAATTGAAGCGAAAACAAATATGGTATGTTGAAAATTTGATAGTTAAAGAAAATAACAAAAATGTTGATCAAAACAACAATTGACTTATTTAAATTTTGTTGATCAATAGATTTAATTGAAATTTTTTAGCCAATCATTTTTTGTGGGAAGACTGGGCGGAAACTTATGACAGAGAATGCGATCTCAATTTTTATGGACGGATAGAAGGCGGAGATGGGTTCGGGAGTATATTCTGACAGCCTTGAAATCATGGCCTCATTTAGACTTCCGGGCAAGTGTAGTTTTTTTTTTCAGGCAGAGGTACTTGTAATTGATAAAGCCGTGCAGATGACAAGGGACTTATGTCACTGCGCTATTAACATTTTCGTGGATAATCTAGCAGCTTTGGAGGCCTTGAAATCGGCAACCGTATGGAACTATATACAGTCCCTTCTCCAAATTATTCTGGTCAGAGTCAAGCAAATCTGGGTCACTGGACATAGTGGGGTCACTGGAAAAGAATTGGCTGACGAGTGTGCGAGGAAGGGTTCTGAGTCGGGGGGGAACAGGTGGAACCTTATATCTCGGTTCCTGTAGTGGAACTGATAAACGAAATTGACCGTATATCAAGGAATAGGATGTAGGATAGATGGATATCACTGACAACGTGTAGAATATTGCGAACCATGCCACTGTCAAATCCAAAGAGGAAAGAAAATCTTCTTACATTTGGCAAACAGACGGTTAGACAACTGGTGGAAGTACTAACAGGACATTGTATAATCGGGCAAATGGCCGTGCGTATGCGAATCTCTGACCGTGCACACAGAAAACAAATTTGCCATTTTCCAACTGAAAGTCAGTTGATACAATAAAAATTCGTTTGAAACACTCAAATATAGGTTGTGACAATTGAATATCGGTAGTCACAACTGAATATGGTTAATATAACTGCCTTTTAATTGTAACAACTATAAAATTCGGTTGACACAGCCGAATCTAGTAGCAGCAACCGAATTTTGAGTTGATGCAACTGAAAAATTCAGTTGGAAATTTATTTTTCTGTGTGTGACTATTGTAAGAGTTGTGGGGCAGTGGAGAAGTCAGTAAAGCACAATTGTGTAAATGTTAAAGAAGCGTCACTTTAAGCATTTGGAGTAAAGATTCTTCGAAGACCTGGAATGCCTAAACAGTGTCTCATTAATTTCTCTAGCAGAATACCTAAAGAAATCGTGGTGATTTAAGTAACAGAACTTTGCAGCAGAGGGGCGAAGGGAAATGACAATTAGGGCAATCACAATGCGTCATTTGAGGAGTTCCATAACAAAACGCAACAATTCCACTTTTTGAATTTTTTGTTTTTTTGACTAAATCCTATTCTACACGTTAAAATCTATGCAACCATTACTAAAAATCATCCCAAAGCTCAATATTTACACTGCAATTCACTGTTGACTTTAATTATGAAACATCCCAAAGCTTAGTAATTACACTCAAAGTCACTACTGACTTTGTTTACATTTGTGGGTTTATCTCAAAAACTGTTAAAGTGGAATTGTTGCGTTTTGTTATGGAACTCCTCATTTGGCCTCCGAGATATTTTTTACATACATAGGCATTGTGTAATTTTATGTTTGGAGAGTTGTTTAAATGTTTAATTTTTTACTTATTAAATTTCATACTTCAAGGTCTTATTTCATTTTTAGTTGTCTTTATTTTATTATTTCTTCGTCCGAACCGACTTTAACCTCAAGTTATCGAGAAAATTATTTAATTTATTTTTTCGACCCTTTTGGTTTAATTTCAATAAGTTAACGGATATTCAAGCGCGAGGCCTTAGTTTTATAATAAATTTTATTTATTTTTTTTTTTAATATTCGGATATTTAAGCTCGAGGCCTTAGTTTTATAATAAATTTTATTTATTTTTTTTTTTAATAAATAAAATGTATTAAAAAACTAAGGCCTCGAGCTTGAATAGCCGTTTACTTATAGAAAAAAAAATTATCGAGATGAACGCGATTTTTTTAAAAACGGCTCTGACAAAAATTTTGATTTTCGTCGAAATATAGTAGTGGGGTACCCCAGCTTGATAATCAAGAATGACATTTACGGTCTTCGAAACTTGAGGTTAAAGTCGGTTCGAACGAAGTTTCGGTCGTAGGGTACTTAATTCAATCTAATCATAAGAACAAAAACTTTGGCCAAAAAAATTTGAATTTTTTTTTCTGTTTTCAGGAAACTTTAAAAGTGACGGATGTTCTAAAAATATAAAAACAAAAAAAAAACTATTTGAATTTCCTTTTAAATTAGTGGCATCTAGTTTCCATTTGTTCTTATTTCCAAATGAACTAAAATCTAAAGGAATTTTCTTAAGAGAATAAAAACCTAAAACTATTCATGTTTTTTTTTTCATTCTGCAAATAAAATTAAATCAAAGGCCAATGGAAATGCATACAATGCTTTGTTGATTTGGGGATAATTTAAGTAAGAAGATAAGATTAAAAGATATTCAAAAAGAACATATTTTTAGTAAGAATTCATGGATACTGTATTACCCTCTGAATTACTATGCCGATGCAATGTAATAGGTCATGAGTCTGTCCTTACTTTATTGGTTCACAGCTACTTAAAACTGTAATGATTACTTATAACCAAGTACTGACAACGATAATGGGTAGTAATTTCCAAATTTTTACTGGGCTCTGATAAATTTTATGAACTGATAATTTTTTTTTACTAAATATTATTTAAACCCTTTTTCCCTTCCCCATAACTATAATACGAGTGTCATAAAACCATATGGTTACCTTTAGCCTTATTAAAACATCACTCAATTATTTAGTATTTCAAACAAAAAAAAATATTTACTTCACTCTTCATAATCATAAAAAAATGTGAATATATCAATCACTTCACATAATAATTTAAAATTGCATTTTAAAAATGTGATGATATATGGCTCATTGTTACCAAAACTAATTGAAAAGGGGGATTTTTTTTTTTTTTTTCAAAATCCAAAAACACAAAAAATGGCAAATTGAGAAGTGTACTTGCATACTTGTTTCATGAAACAAAAAACTTCAAAACAATATACATAAGTACATACAATACACGTTCAAAATGTTTAGCACAGAAACTTCTTTAACAGCTGACGCAGTTTTAAACTACTTAAAGCAGGAGTGGGAAAACAAAAGATACGCTAAGATTTTAAAAACCTTCAGAAATGCGGAATTATTTCAAAAACTTCCAAAATGTTGGAGACCTTAAGAGTTCTGAAATTGTTTTCTTAAAAAATTTCAGTTATTGTCTCGAAAACTAATAGCGATAGGCCAGTTTAAAGGTCATATTTGGACTAAGCACATCGAAAAGTTAAGTGTACATGTTTTAAGTTCGTAGTTTCGAACTTAAGTTTAGATGGTGTACCCCACATGTCCAATAGGGGCTCATTAACACCCCTCTATGTCCTAAAAACCAAAATTTAAAAATAAAAAAAAAAAGTATGGGGACCACCTTAAGCGTCGAAGATTAAGGGTAGGTATGTTCTGAGAAGATATTGGTAATGAAAAAATATTTGAGGTCGGTCACACATTTGACTCGCCTAGGGCAACCCTAGGACAGTTAGAGCGGTGACAGCAAATTAAAAAAAAAAACATTTTTTTATCGGAGCTCATTTAGAGAGTGGAAAAAATGGGGTAGGTACGGTCGGAAAAAATGTTTGGAGGGTAAAGGTAATGTGGGTCATTCCACAGAAAATAATATCGTATATTTTATTTTAATTAAAAATTTAATTGTTTTTTAATTTAATATTAATTAAATTTTTAATTAATATAATAATTTGTTTAATTAAATTTTTAACTTTATTTTGATTAACATTTTAATTGTTTTTAAATTTAAAATTAATTAAATATTTAATTAATATAATTAATTGTTTAATTAAATTTTTAGCTTCACTTACAACGAAGGTATTAATAGGGCACCCACCGATTGTCCTGAAACTTGCATATGGGAAAGAGGAGAGGAAAATAAGAGTTACCTTTTTTACTTATCTCCCCAATCTTACATTTACCGGGTCAAAGGGGAGGAGGAAAAACGTATTTTTTTTAGTTTTTTGACGATTTTTTGAAGACCTATCCAATGACTTATCGGTCGTTTCCAAATTTGGCTTCGTTAAGCCGAATTCGAAAATCTAAAATCGTTGGGGTAGTTTATATGGAGAGGAACATTAAAATTAAGCTGACTCTTATTTTTTCGTTTGGCGAAATTCCTACTAGTTCGGCTTTTATACGGATTTTCCCCAAAAGCCCTAATTTTTTCATAAGGTGGCAACCCTTTTTTAAATTTGAGATTGGGCAGCTAAAAAAACAGGTAACTCTTATTTTTCTCCTCTCATTCCAATATTCAAGTTTCAGGACAATCGGTGGGTGCCCTGTGAAAGACCTTCCTTGTTACTTTTTTTTTTTTTTTTTTTGTTATGTTTTGTTTTCCGTGTGTGCGGCAGTGTACATACAAATATTTTTAATTTATATGCGCATTTTAGTGATTGGTCCGGATTTAATTAATTTTTTAATTAAATCTACGAATTTTTTAATTAATTTTTTTTTTCTGTGTCAGTAAAATATCAATTGTGATTCGAAGATTCTAATTGTAAATCAAAGATTCCATTTGTAATTCGAAAATTCCATTTGTAATTCGAAGTTTCTACTTGCAATTCGAAGATTCTCTTTGTAATTCAAAGATTCTATTTGAAATTCGAAGATTCCATTAGTAATTCGAAGTTTCCAATGGTAATTCAAAAAATATCAACTGAATTTCCATAATTCGAAGATCTCAATCGTAATTCGAAAAATATCAATGGAAATTCAGTTGATATTTTTCGAATTACAATTGGAATCTTCGAATTACAAGTAGAATCTTCGAATTACAAATGAAATCTTCGAATTACAAATGAAATCTTCGAATTACAAATGGAATCTTCGAATTACAATTGATCTTTTTCGAATTTCATCTGTAAATAGTGTAGAAGGCACCATTAGAGCAGTAAGAGATGATTTAATAAAACAAGTTTATTAAAAACAAGTAAAAAAGTTAAATTCGGCCTTGCCGAATGTTGTGATACCCTCCACAATTTCAAATAGATTATTGCAAAAAACTTTTTTTAAAGGAAATTAATTTTGAAAAAAAATTTCCGCGAAAAAAAAATTTTGGTAAAAAAAAATCCGGGAAGTTTCAGTCATATCCGAGTAGTATTTTGGTCGCGATCAGATTTTCCACAGACAGACAGACGGACATCGCTAGGATGTCTTAAAATCGATCGGGCATCATGAATATATATACTTTATGGGGTCCAAGACCGATATTTCGATGAGTTACAAACGGAATGACAAACTTATATTATCTATATATATAAAAGAGTAACGTGACTGACTGACTGATTGACTGACTGACTGACTTATTGACTGATTCATCATCGCCCAGCCCAAACCGCTGAAGCTAGAGACTTGAAATTTGGACTGTAGGTTCATCTCCCGGAATATAGATCCACTAAGGCTGGATTTTTGCCAATGTTGATTCTAAGGGGGTAAAAAGGGTAAAAAACTGTACTTTTGGTACTTTTTATATCTCCTGAAATAATGGTCACAGAGACTTGAAATTTGGACTGTATGTTTGCCTCCCGGAATATAGATCCAGTTAGGCTGGATTTTTGCCAGTGTTGATTCTAAGGGGGTAAAAGGAGTAAAAAACTGTACTTTTGGTACTTTTTATATCTACTGAAATAATGGTCATAGAGACTTGAAATTTGGACTGTATGCTCACATCCTGGAATATAGATCCGTTAAGGCTGGATTTTTGCCAATGTTGATTCTAAGGGGGTAAAAAGGGTAAAAAACTGTACTTTAGGTACTTTTTTTATCTGCTAAAATAATGGTCATAGCGACTTGAAATTTGGACTGTATGTTCACCTCCCGGAATATAGATCAACAAAGTCTGGATTTTTGCCAATGATGATTCTAAAGGGTAAAAAAATGTACTTTTGGTACTTTTTACATTTCCTTAAATAATAGTACTAGAAACTTGAAATTTGCAATGTAGGTTCACCTCCCGGAAAAAAGACTCACTAAGGCTGGGTTTTTTCCAATGTTGATTCTACGGGGGTAAAATGGGTAAAAAAGTGTACTTTTGGTACTTTTTTTTATTTACTGAAATAATGGTTATACAAACTTGAAATTTGGAATGTAGGATCCTCTGCTGAAAAAAAACAATTTTGAAAATTTGGATTCTAAGGGGAGTCAAAGGGGTAAAAAGTGTACTTTTAGTACCTTTAGTTATTTCTTGAAATAATGGGCATTGAAACTTGAAATTTCGAATGTAGAATCCGTCAGCGAAAAAAACATTCTGGAAAACATACCGTTTATAAAAAGTACCTTTTATAAAAAGTACCTTTTATAAAAAGTACCTTTTACAAAAAGTACCTTTCATAAAAAGTACCTTTTATAAAAAGTACCTTTTATAAAAAGTACCTTTTATAAAAAGTACCTTTTATAAAAAGTACCTTTTATAAAAAGTACCTTTTATAAAAAGTACCTTTTATAAAAAGTACCTTTTATAAAAAGTACCTTTTATAAAAAGTACCTTTTATAAAAAGTACCTTTTATAAAAAGTACCTTTTATAAAAAGTACCTTTTATAAAAAGTAACTTTTTATAAAGAGAACCTTTTATAAAAAGAACCTTTAATATAAAGAACCTCTTTTAAAAAGTACTGAAAGTTCACTTTGTTACTTTTTTATTTCCTGAAATAGTAATCATAGAAACTTTTTATATTTCCTGAAAAAATGGTCCTAGAATCTTAAAATTTGTAATGTACTAGAATTCGATAAAAAAAACATTCTGGCAAAAATACGGTTTGAGGTAAAATGGCTAAAAAGTGTATTTTCGGTACTTTTGATATTTTCTGACGTAATGGCTCTAGAAACTTAAAATAGGGAATGTAAATATGGAATGAAGGATTTTTCGATGAAGCAAAAAACATTACGGAGGAGGTACTTTTTGTAAAGAAGAAAGTCTATTTTTGGTACTTTTTTTTCTGTTCCTATAATAATGACCGTAGAAGCTTGAATTTTGGAATGTAGGGCCCTTCGGTGAAAAAAACATTTTGCTAAAGTACTTTTTAAAAAATGCGTTTCTAGAGGTGTGAAAAAGTGGTTTTTGATACTTTATATATTTTATGAAGTAATGATCCTAGGCACCGAAATTTTGAATGCTGGAAGAAGTTATTTTTTGGAAATTCTGTTTCTAAGGGTCGCGACCGATCGTAAAGGGGGGAAAAAGTGCAAATTTGGTTATTCTTTATATATTTTAAATATAGGATAACCTATAGAGTGTCCCTTATTTTGGAAATGTTGGAAATCTTGAGACGGTACCCGCTCATTTTTTTCCTTTTGACTTAAAAATAACTCAGGAAAAATTTTACGCCCCTAGGACCACGCCTTCCCTACGCGACGGGCCCTTAAAGAGCGGGGCCTAAAAAATCATTTTTCCATACAAACCAAAAAATTTTTTTTTTGATTTTTAATTTTTTTGTTATTATTTATTATATTACTTGGTTTGCTTATTCACAACAAAAAATTTGATTTTGGTGGGATAAGTCTCTCAGCGCTAAAAAATTTTTCGCAAAAAAAAATTTTGAGCCGCCGGGGTCCTACAGTAAAAAATTTTTAAAAAATATTTTTTTTTAGTTTTGACCAGCAACGGTTTTAGCTGCTATGTTGCTTTAAATGATATATATTCATAAAAAAATATTTTTTGTATCTGTGACATCTTAATCGTGTTCTAAAAAAGGGTAAAAAATGCATTGATGATTTTTTTCGATACACGATAAAAATGTCACAAATATGAATAATATTTTTTTTGGAATATATATCATTAAAAACAACATAAAAACTAAAACCATTGCTTTTCAAAACTAAAAAAAAATATTTTTTAAAAATTTTTTACCGTAGGATTCCTACGGCTCAAAATTTTTTTTTTCGAAAAAGATAAAGATGTCACAGATATGAATAATTTTTTTTTTGGAATATATATCATTTAAATCAACATAGCAGCTAAAACCGTTGCTGGTCAAAACTAAAAAAAAATATTTTTTAAAAATTTTTTACTGTAGGACCCCGGCCGCCCAAATTTTTTTTTTGCGAAAAATTTTTTAGCGCTGAAAGACTTATCCCTCCAAAATCAAATTTTTTGTCGTGAATAAGCAAACCAAGTAATATAATAATTAATAACAAAAAAATTAAAAATCAAAAAAAAAATTTTTTGGTTTGTATGGAAAAATGATTTTTTAGGCCCCGCTCTTTAAGGCCCCGTCGCGTAGGGAAGGCGTGGTCCTAGGGGCGTAAAATTTTTCCTGAGTTATTTTTAAGTCAAAAGGAAAAAAATGAGCGGGTACCGTCTCAAGATTTCCAACATTTCCAAAATAAGGGACACTCTAATAACCTACTACAAAAAAAAACAGTTTTTGGAATTTAATTTAAATCCCCAGAAAAAACACTCAAGAAAAATTTTAAATTTTAGGGTAAAAAGGTGTACCTGGTAACAGTGGTGTAAAATGGTACTTTTAATATCTATAAGATAAAGACAATAGAACTTTTTATGTCTTTAACGCATATTATACGGAGAGAAATGAAACTTACATGGAACGAAAGGAGATGGAATTGGAAATAAAATGGAGTAGAACGGGGAACGAAATGAAATGGAGCAGGGAAAAATATGGAATGATACTTTTTTACTTAATTTTTTCGTATTTAACTTTTTTTACTCCATATTTTTTTCTCTATATGTTTTTTCACTCAAACTTATTTTTATTGCAATTTCTTTTTTACTGAAATATTTACTCACTCAAAATCCAAAAACCCGATATCAGGGCTGGAAAATTGTCAATATCTATATTCACCGGAACGAACATGATAACGTACCAGCTATTCAAATTTTATTGTTTAAATTATTCATTGAAATATAATTTTATGAAAGACTTAAACGTCCACAAGTAAACAAAACAAAGACTATGTAGGGGAATTTTTTTGAAATCGATAGAGAAATCCTGGGGGCTAATTCTCGCAGTCGATAGCGATCGAAATTCTACTCGAACGTGCATTTTTTTTTCTTTTGGGATGATATCACTCGTGATCGAGTTATGTGTATCGAAATTTCTAATGATGTCATTCGATATCGAGCGAGTGTTTATACGTTATCGTGCGGTATTTCATTCGATAGCAAATTAGCTTTCGATATTCCGTTTATTTCTGTATTTTATGATATTACTGTATTAATTTTTTTTATAAAATTACAAATAACATTTTTTAAGAGACAAATACAAAAAAACGGAAAATCTTATTCAACAAGTTGAACTTTGTATTTAATGCTTTTGAAGTGTGTATTAAAGATGGGCGCTGGTCACGTGATTTGCGTGAATCACGCGTGAGTGATTTTTATTTCAAGCACGTGATTGTGAGTAAGCGTGAGTTGAAAAAAATCTGGCGTTAGTCACGCGAGAAAAATTTTTGTTTACTCACGTGATTAGTAAGTGAGCGTGATTAAAACAAAAAATTTACGTGAGTGATTCAAGCGTAAGAGACTGTGAGTTAAAATTTACTCATACGCCCATCTCTCTGTATGATACTTGATTTTTTCAAATAAGTTATCGGTTGAAGTTATCGAAATTTTCATAAAAAACCCTAATAAAGTTAGAAACTAATTTCTTGAAAAAAAAAGACAAGTATCATTCACCCATGCGCCACCATACAAACGAAATAATTTTGGAAGATAGAATACGATATAAAATTGGTTTGTTTGTCAAAATGTATAATCAAGAGTTAGTCTAAAAATTATATAGTTAAAATTTAAGTCAAATCGGACAATTTTAACCCTCCACTAATTTTTTTAATTAAACTAAGCGTGTAAATAACTCTACATTTTTGAAAATATATTGATAAAATTTGATTATTTAATACAATTCAGCTTGACGGCAAAACATTTTTTTACTATTAAAAACTCATTTACAATGTATGTGTGCAATTACAATTCTGGCGTTGGCCTTGAATTTTGCTTGTTCCCATACATTTTGTATGTAGAACAAAATTCAAAGCCAACGCTAGCGTTTCAAAGCCAGAATAGAATCAATTCTATTTTCTTGGCTTTGCTCTCTCGTGAGTATTTTTTTTTGCTTTGGCATTGCCAGTCATTTACAAAAAAAAGGGTTGCTTTTGCACATCTTGTTTATGAAATACATCTGTGTATTGCAAAATTATAAGAAAAGTACATATAAAAGAAAGGGAAATATAATTTACCGCCAATTATTATAAAAAAAAACAAATATCAAAAAAATATCAATGAAAAAACCAAAGCAGTTTTATGTTTCACCGAAAAAAAAAAAAACTTCAGGAAAAATTTATTTTTCTTCCACCAAATAATTATATTTCTGTTATTCTTTGTGTGTGTGTATACAAACAAACGCCAGAACAAAATTCAAAGCCAAAGCCTTTGTTTAAATCAAAAGCCCTCTCTTTACACAAAATTCAAAGCCAACGCCAGAATTGTAATTGCACACTATTGCATTTAATATTATCTACCCGAATTTTCGACGTTAACACATAACCGTGAACTTTGTATGGCAGAACATTGATAAGTATGCCAACAATAAAGGCCTGTTATAATTCGAAATTATTAAAATAAAACTAAATATTTATAAATGCATAAGTTTAGGCTGAGCGACATAAGCATGTTTTACATTTAAAACAAAAACAAATCATACGTTTATTGCATGCCTAAAAATATGCTTTAAAAAATACAAAAATACTGAAACATAAAATCGAATCGAAAAGTAACGAGTCCCATCATCCCCAAATTTCGAACTATCGATATTTAACTCGAAACAAAATAATTTCGATCACGACTGCGAGAATTAGCCCCCTGACCTTTCTATTATCCGGTATTCAATACCACCGGTAACGAAGTACCGGGATGGCAAGCTAGTTATTATATATACCCTCTATCACTAGAGTGGAGGGTATAAAAATATTAACTGAATTTTCATAATCCGAAGATTCCAATTGTAATACGAAAAATATCAGTGGAAATTCAGTTGATATTTTTTTGAATTACAAGTAGAATCTTCGAATTACAAATGAAATCTTCGAATTACATATGGAATCTTCGAATTACAAAAAGAATCTTCGAATTACAAATAGAATCTTCGTAAATGGTGTAGAAGGCACCATTGGAGCAGTAGGAGATGATTTAATAAGACAAGTTTATTAAAAAAAATAATTTATGGGGCCGTATTAAGGTTTGAGTCATACATTTGACTCCACTAGGGGCTTCCTTGTGCCCGTTAGAGCGATGGGAATTTTTTCATAAAAATTTCCTTTTGTATGGGAGTCCCTTTATAGAGCGGAGATAAGTAGTAGATTTATTCAGAAGACATTTTTTGGTAGAAAAATAAATTGGGGTCGGTCTTACATTGCACCCTTCTAGGAGCGACTCCGAAGTAGGTGTGGCGCAAAATGGCTTCTCATTAAAGCAAACATAACGGTAAAGGGATAAAAAAAACACAAAAAAGCCCCACAATATGTTTACCTATAATTTTTGTTTACATTGTAAATACATTCAGCAATGCTGAATTTTACTTGCTTTTTATTTAAAAGACTCACCCATAACTTATTAAATTGACATTTAGATTAAAATTCATTGCACATACCTGCAAATAAAAAAAATATAAATTTATATAAATAATAACACTATTAATTGTTATTTTAAATATTTTTATAATAAATTCTGATTAATGTTTATATAAAAATAAAAATTGTTTTATTCGACCATTCAAATATTATATTTTGAGTAGGTTCAATTTAGCTCGAGGTCATTATATCCTTTACTAATTATAATGATGACATTCTCATAGAATAATTTTTAAGAAAATTATATTTCTGTTTTAAATTTATTTATGCTGGTGATTTTTGCAAGATTTATTCTTATTCGACTTGTGTTTCGGAATTTGTCAGAATCCATTAACAAGACTTTTTAGCAAATATAAAAATCATATGCTACAAGTACCAAAGGGAATTTAAATGACAAATCGCTAATGTTCAAATAATCTCTTTTTAATTATTTTTTGTTGGTTATTTTAAGATTGTTTTCTTACTAAGACATAGTATATTTTTTTCTTTTAATTCTCAATGAATATAGAGTTGAAAGTGTATTAATGCTTTTGTTTGAACTTTGGCGATTAGTCATTTAAATTCCCATTTTGTTTATATTTGCTAAATAGTCTTCACAATGTAATCTGACAAATTCCAAAACACGTGTCAATTAAGTCTTGCAAAAATGACCAGCATAAAAAAATTTAAAAAAGAAAAATTATTTTCTTGAAAATTATTCTATGAGAATACCATAGTTTTAATTAGTAAAGGAAATAATGACTGCGAGCTAGAATAAACCTACTCAGCATACATTTTCAAAATATCTCAAATACACTCAAAAAAAAAAAACTGTAAAGTTGGCAAAAAATTTAGTTAAATTTAACTAAAAAAACACCTGATTTTGAACCTACTAAATTTCTAGTTAATTTAACAAAAAATATTTAGTTAACTTTTCGTAGAATGAATTTAGCAAAAAAACAGTAATTTTAACTAAAAATTCAGCTGAAAATTTCGTAAAATTTTTAATTAGGTGAATTCAGCTAACCTTTTTTTTTAAATAAAAAAAAAAAATATTTTTCACAGCGTTAAGTTCAGCTTAAGTAGGACTAATGAGATTTGCATAGGAGGCTACACAAGAAATGTTTAAAATTTTCGACTTGACAAAAATGTTACAAAAAATCAGCAAATTAATTAGTAAAAATTCGTAAACTCAGTTTTAAAGTCAACAAAAAAAATTAATTCCAAATTTGTACAAAACTAGTATTTTCGTAAATCGAACTTAACTAAAAAAAGTAGTTAAAACGCTAATTTTAACTAAAAATTTGCTAAAAAGCCAGTAAACTCGAGTTAACAAAAAAAAGTTTGTTAACTTTACAGTTTTATTTTTTTGAGTGTATTATAATATACAAATTAAAACCAGACTATAAACTAATCCCTCCCTCTTTCACAAAAGTTAGCACATCTCTGCCAAATTTTCCAACCAAAAATTGAACAAACGATTAAAAAAACGTATTATAAAACATTTATCATAAAATTCTCTCACATCACAAAAAAAAAAATACGAAACAGAAAACTAATTTTTTTTTAGCTTTCAAACCCCTTTTGGCACGTTAAAAAGGAAATCCAAAAACTTGGTACGCAAAATAACGCGCTTATGTATAACATTTTTTGCAAACAAATAATAAAAATACAATTTAACATTTAATCACGCACTACTGCCAAAATTTATTTGCTAAAAAGGGGAATTGTTGAAAGCCTTAAAAAATATGCTAAAAAAAAACTTAGCATAAATAAGGACAGACCCAGGGACAACAAATTAGAAAGATCACACAAAAAAAAACATTTTATTAAAAGGTGTTTGAGTAAGGAGTTGATGGCAGTCAATGTTTTTCAGCACTATTAAAAAACTCATCAGCGTCATTGCAACATGTTCAACATATTCATGCATAAAAATATTTTTAACGGTGGAAAATGTAGAAAGGTACACATGAAAAGGACTAAATATAATAGAAGGGCACTTATTTAGGAAGTTTTCGAGAAATAGTATAAATTAATTTAGCCCTCAAATAATATCCGAGTTTGTTGTGTGTATTTTTTCGGTCTTTTTATATATTTTCGAATATAGTATAATTCTAGCTCGAGGCCCAAAAAATTTTATTTTTGATATTCTTTCTCATAATAGATTATTTATTGCTTTAAAAAAGATACTCATCTAATAGTTCATCTGCGCAGATCTGTTTCACCATTACAAAGGGATCTTCAGCAGATTTTAGAGAGTCCTTGTTTCTCATTTAAATTGTGAATTACATAATTATTATGTCTGGTTTGATTGACCAACAAAGATTTTCTAAAATCTGCTGAGGATCCCTTAGTGGGGGTGAAACAGATTTGTACAGATGTACTATGAGATGAGTAAATTTTTTAAAACAATAAATAAAAAATTTTTTTTGAGCCTCGAGCTAGAATAATAACCTAATAGAATATTTTGATGTTTATTAAAATAATCTTAGGAAGTTCCTGTTTTTTTAAACAGTCAGCTTAAATTGAGTAGAATAGGAAATATTTGTTAGCGTGAGGGCACATTCGACATTTCCTATTAAGGAATCTGCTTTCTGTTAAATCCAAAATTTGTCCATTTTTGTGCCGCCTTAATTTTTTTTGCATATTTTTACCGACAACTTCAACTAAAAGCGTTGTCTATCTTTTCGAAAAACACATCCGAATTGCCATTTAATGTTTGTATGTTAAAAATTTATTAAAGAGTCTGTGTCTCTTTATATAATTTTTAATATTGTATAATAATATTATGAACTTTTTATTGTGAAACATAACGAGTTCAAAAATTTTTTGTGTCATATTACCGTAATTTATGACTCTAATAAAAAAATATGCAAAAAAAAGACAGCGTGCATACAAAATCTAACAGACACAATACATTTTTTGGGGTGTTTTAGTTGTAGGTATGTTTGAATAAAATTAAATGTTAACATAATCTAATAAAGGTTTTTCTATTTTTTCTTTTATTTAAATGAACTATAGAAAATTAATTTCTTATTTTTTTTTTTTTTGCAGAATCCTTAAACCCTTGTTTTACGCTAAACGGAATAGCTTAAAAAAATATTACTATTTCTACCGTGAGCGATACATTTTTGGGTATATCTGCGAATCTAGTAAACGAATTTGTTTAAAATTTATATGAAACTACAGATATTGATAAGGCTTTCCAAAATTTTGGAATTTAAAGCACCCTGTATTAATATAGAATCAGCTACCAGGTGTACAATTTTACAAATTATACACAACTTTTCAGTGTTTGTAATTTTTACAAATAGGGGAAATTCCCGACTAAAAAAGTTTAGATATAGTAACATATTATTTAATATATTTACATACGGCCATACACAGTACTTTACATAATTATATGTGAATGTATCTTGTATTAAGTTTTACACCAAAAATTTAATATGGTGCCATATAAAAGGATATCGAATCATGTGTTGCTCCACATACAATATATAAAGCTTTATTAAATTATATGTTGCATATAATATTTTATATGACTCCATGAATGACCTCATACAATATTAGATAAATAAATATATGATATACAACTCTATGTCTGACCTCATACAAGATGAGATACACATACGTATATATATGGTTCCGAATCGGGGGAAAAAAGTTTTCTAAGTCCCGTGAAATTTTTTTTTAAATTTCCAGACACAAATAATTTTTGCGTTTTGGAGTTAAGAATTTCATTAAAAATTATTTAAACAAAAAAAAAATTTAGCCAAATTTTGAAAAATTTTACAAGTCCTGAAAAAGTTTTGTAATATTTTCTAAGTCTGTGCCCAGTTTCTGTAACTATGCGAAAACTTTTCGCATCGAGAAAAATAAAACAATATTGTAGTTATTAAGTTTTTAACAGGGTGACTACAATGTTGCTAATGTAAAAAACATCGAATACGAAAAAAATGCAAAGCTATGTTTTTAAATCACTCTGTTAAGTATAAGATGACTATAATGTTCATTTATTTTTTTCGATGCGGAAATCAAGTACTGGATAAAAAATATTTTTGGTACATTTTTTGCGTTTTGAAGTAAAAATTTATTAACAAAGTTTTAGGAAATTTTTTTTTTTTTTTTTAAATTTCTAAGTCCCGGACACAATTTTTTTTTTTTTTGGCAATTTTTTTTTTGTATTTCCCGAAAAAACTTGAGATAAATTTGAAAATTATGAGATAAAAAAAATATTTTATGCAAAATTCTACATATTTTATCTTATGATATAAAATTATATACAATTATATCAAATTAGATAAACCCAATATTCGGATCAAAAACGATCATAATTAATCTAATATAACAAATTTTAAGCTATTTTGATCCACCAATTTCATCATCTTATTTTATCCAAATACGTGTTGTGCCATATTAAATTATATATGGCTCAATTTCAAATTATATATGGACCTGTATATTTATTTTTAGTCGGGTTATAAAGATTTTAAATCGAATTATTAAAGTTTTCTTTCTATTTAGGATATAGAAAGTCCGTCCGATTTCTAATTTTGTATAACCTATATCACTTTTTATACCCTCCACTCTAGTGATAGAGGGTATATATAAGTTTGTCATTCCGATTGTAACACCTCGAAATATTGGTCTAGGACCCCATAAAGTATATATATTCATGATCCTCGATCGATTTTAAGACGATCTAGCGATGTCCGTCCGTCCGTCCGTCCGTCTGTCCGTCTGTCTGTCTGTCTGTTGAAAACACGCTAACTTTTGAAAGACTTTACGGAGGCTCCTGAAGTTTGGCATATATGTTGGACATTTGCCTGGTCAGGTTGGTATAGCAATCCAGCGAAATCGGTGCAGTGGTTCAAAAGTTAAAAGCAAATGAGTGAATTTCGGCAAGGGTTTTTCTGGAATTTACGAGATAAAACAGACGGTAACTTTCGAACGGCAATTCTGAGGGTGCTGAAGTGTGGCACATATATTTCCCGTTCCTCTGGTCCGGTTCGTTTTAAATTTCAGCCAAATCGGTTCAGTGCTTCAAAAGTAATTAGCAAAACCGTAAATTTCAGATTCGCCTCACCTTAAATTCACGTGTTGAAACCCCGTTAAACAGGTTTTAAAAACATTGGTAAGTCACAAAAATATTTTACAACGCATTTTTGTCACTCAAAAATATTTTTACACTAAAAGAAAAAAAAATACACTCAAAAAAAATTTTAGACTCAAAAAAAATTTTACACCCAAAAAAAAATTTAGTAATTTTTTTTTTTTTTTTACTCTAGAAAATTTACTATAACTTAAAAAGGGCATTGTGGAGGGTATTCATAGATTCGGCCAAGTCGAATTTAACTTTTCTACTTGTTTATACTTATAAATTATTTCTTACAGGGAAACTCAGATCGGATTTACAAGGAACCTCAGGTCGGATAAGCATCATTTAGTGTACCTATACTAGGGTGGCACGAATCATGACTTTCAGATGACATATCAAGTTTTATAAATAAAGGAAAATTCGCGAAGTTATGTCTCGAATGTGTAGGAAAAAATGGGGTTTTTCAACTTCAATGTGATAGGTTACTTCTAAGATCAAATTCGGGTTCAGAGCAACCCAAACCCCTCTGGTCTATGGTTTCAAAATTTGTTGACCTATGTATTTTTTTTCGTTTTGAAGGGCCAGTTGCTTTTGCTGGGTTTATCGTAAATTTAGAGAATTGTATTATTATATATGATTCATAAATACTCGTATTGTACGATAATAACAATAACATCAGTTTAGTAGTACTTTTGTTAAGGACAAATAAAATATATGCAACAACAAAACCGCAAATACAGGACAAGATTGCATACATATATTCGAAATTGGAAAATATACATACACACATATAGGTGAACAGGGAAGTTTGAGATTTACGTAGTAGAATTTTTAAAGTATCAAAGTTATAGACAATTATACAAAACCATATTTCTCAATAGAAAAACAGACCCATTGTTCAAGATAAGAAAAAGGTTGACAACAGAATGGGGATAAAAAGTGTTAATTCATAATTTTTCAGATGATTTCACAAATTTGCTTCCAACCCCGACCATTCAAAAAAATCTTTCCACCACTATTAATTGATTTGTCTAATAACACTTTTTTAAGATTTTGCGACATTTTTCATAGATAAAATTTCTAAGATCCTACTTTAAAACAAACTAACAATGGAAGTCTCCCAACCGTTATACACAGATTTTTTATATAAAATATACGATTTTAAGATTGGGGTGTATCGGTTTTTGGCACCTTATGAAATAATATGATCCTTTGGGAAAACTCCGGTAACCCCCGAATCCGATTCTTTACGAGGTTATGCCACCATTTGATAGGTATTAAAAATCTTTTCTGATCTTATAAAAACATCATAAAGTTTCTTAAGAAGAAATAGCATAAATATCCCCAAAAAACATTTTTAAACCCAATTTTTTTAACCCCCAAATCCCTGAAAGGACCGATAAGCCGAGACACCCTAAACTTAAAATCATCTATTATATATTTTTAGGATGCTTATTCTGGCTCGAGGTCATTATTTTCTTTACTTATTAAAACCATGATATTCTCATAGCATAATTTTCAAGAAAATTATTTTTTTATTTTAAATTTATTTATATCGGTCATTTTTGCAAGACTTAATCGACACGTGTTTCGGAATTTGTCAAATTCCATTGTCAAGATTATTAAGCAACAAGTAGAAAAGTTAAATTCGACTTTGTCGAATCAATGAATACCCTCCACAATCCTTTTTTTCAAAGGATAGAACATTTTTTAACCTGAAAAAATTAACAATTTTCATTAGAAATATTTTATTTTAAGTAAAAAACTATTTTTTGTCATTTAAAAAAAAAAATTACTAATTTTTTTTTTGAATGTAAACTTTTTTTCGAGTGTAATGTTTTTTTTACTGTAAAAATATTTCTGAGTGAAGCACGTACGTATGTACACAAAATATTGTCATTTTTGTAAAAAAAAAAAAAATTTTTTTGTGTAAATTTTTTTTTTGAGTGTAACACTGGACCGATTGAGCTGAAATGTAATACCAAACAGACCTGGGGAAGGGCAAAGATACATGCCAAGCTTCAGCAGTCTCATTATTGTCTTTCGAAAGTTATCGTGTTTTTTATCTCGTAAATTCGCGAAACATCCTTGCCGAAATTTACTCTTTTGCTAATAACTTTTGAACCACTGGACCGATTTGGCTGAATTGCAATACCAACCTGACCAGGTAAATGACCAACATATATGCCAAACTTCAGTAGCCTCTGTAAAGTCTTTCAAAAATTTTCTACGGACGGACAGACAGACAGACGGACGGACGGACATCGCTAGATCGACTTAAAATCGATCGAGGATCATAAATATATATTCTTTATGGGGTCATAGACCAATGACAAACTTATATATACCCTCTATCACTAGAGTGGAGGGTATTAAAATAGAAACGATTTACTACAAAGTAGCAAACGAATCTAATGACAAATCGTTTGTGCACAAACTAAAATATTAATACACTGCGAATCACATCAATAAGGAATCGAGTTTTTCACTTTTTAATCGAATATATCTTTGTAACGAATAAGCGGAAAAATATAAAAAAATGCACTGATAGAGACCATTATCTAGCTAATAACGTCAAATAATAACAATAATCAAAAGACTGAAAGAAGTCCTTTAAAAATATTTTTCGGCAACGTGTTAAAAAATTACTAGTTTTTTATGAATCACTTGAATAAGGAATTTTTTAATACAGACCAAGTAGGACCTGAATCCAATTTGTTATGGATAGCAATTTCTTAAACAATAAAAACAAAGCAGTTTTGTTTCGAATTTCAATTAAAATGAGGCTCACAACAGCTCTTAAATCTTCCGAAAAGAAAAAAGTACTGTATTTAAAGTCCAAAGTGTTAAAGGCCGATGAAATCGCGAAAATAATAGAGAAGGGCAAACCTATTGAAACCAATTATTTAAATAACATTAAGAACTCTGGAAAAAAGACGAATGGGCGAACTAAAATAGCAAAAACTGAACGAAATCGACAAAAATTTTAAGAATTCGCTCGAATTCCACTTTGACAGGTTGCAAAATTCTCAAAGAAAGTGGTGATTTAATGGGTATTTGTACAGTACATCACGATTAAAAATTAAATGAGTTCATAGTCTGTTGCAAATTGCAAAAAAAGCCACCCCTTAGTTCCGAACCTAAGAAGCATCGATTGTAACGTAAGGAACAGTAATGATGCCACAATAGAATAGCGCACCCCATACCATAACAACACCTTCTATGATATGTCTGCTATGCAAAAACTGTTTTTGTTGTCTCAAATCACCGAAAACAATTGTATCCGTCTAATGCAACGGTATTTTTTTTTTGGTCGGAATGAATTACTTTGAAAAATTTATCAGACCATATCATAGTATTCCTGCAGAGATTAAGGCGCTGCTTAGTACGTTTGACATTCAGCGATTAGTTTTTGAATAATTTTCGACGAGCTATGAACTCACTTGACTTTTAAACGCGACGGACTGTACAAATACTCGCATTAACGCCACTTTCTTTGAGAATTTTGAAAGATGTCGGCGTAGAATTTGGGGGAATTCTTAAATTATTTGTCGATCACGATCAGTTGTTGCCATTTAAGTTCGCCCATTCATGTTTTTCCATAGTTCTGAATGTTATAATTGCATATAGCAGTTTTTTTTCCTGTCTATTATTTCCGCGATTTCAACGATCTTTAAGACTTTAAACTTCAAAGTCAGTACTTTTTATACCCTCCACTCTGGTGATAGAGGGTATATATAAGTTTGTCATTCCGTATGTAACACATTGAAATATTGGTTTAGGACCCCATAAAGTATATATATTTATGATCCTTGATCGATTTTAAGTCGATCTAGCGATGTCCGTCTGTCTGTCTGTCTGTCTGTCTGTCTGTCCGTCCGTCTGTCTGTCTGTCTGTTGAAATCACGTTTTTGGCAATACTCCAAAACCGATTTAAACGCTTGGGGTACCAAAAGTTGCGGAATTTATCCAGGCAAAAACTCATGTATTTTTTTTTTAAATCGGTTAAGTATTTAAAAAGTTATGAGTGAATTACTAAAAAAACTCTTAGTGGTTTTCAACATAACCCTAAATTAACTCATATTTTGTGTGATACATAAGAAAGAAAACGGAAATGAAAAAAAAAAAATGAGAAAAAGGAAAAAAATCTTAACAAAAAAGGTTTAAAATATGTAAAACAATATCTATTTAATTTAAAAAAGTTCTTTAAGAAAAAAGTTCTTTAAGAAATAATAAAAAAAATATCTTGATAAGTTCTCATTGATAGATGTTTTTGTGCATATCATGAGTGTGTGTGTCCGTTTTTTTGCTTCGTCATATTAACGGGGTTGCCAGACATTTTTTTGGCTTTGTCGCAAAATCGGATGTAAAATATCGCCAAAATTCAATTTTGTTCAGATTTCTTAACAAAAAAATATTTTCATTTAAAAAAAATTAATTTTGTTAAATAATAAAAGACAGAAATAAACATTATGGCAAAAATCGCCCAAATCCGGAAAATCTATGTATATAAAAGAGTAATGTGAGTGACTGACTGACTGGCATACTCATTCATCATCGCCCAGCCATAACCGCTGAAGCTAGAGACTTGAAATTTGAACTGTAGGTTCACCTCCCGCAATACAGATCCACTATGGCTGGAGTTTTGCCAATGTTGATTGTAAGGGGGTAAAAAGGGTAAAAAACTGTACGTTTGGTACTTTTTAAATCTCGTGATATAACGATCATAGAGACTTGAAATTTGGACTGTATGTTCACCTCCCGGAATACAGATCCATTAAGGCTGGATTTTTGCCAGTGTTGATTCTAAGGGGGTAAAAAACTGTACTTTTGGTGCTTTTTACATCTCCTGAAATAATGGTCATAGAAACTTGAAATTTGCACAGTATGTTCACATCCTGGAATATAGATCCAGTACGGCTGGATTATTGCCAATGTTGATTCTAAGGGGTAAAAAGGGTAAAAATCTGTACTTTTGGTACCTTTCATATTTCCTTAAAAAAATGTCACATAGACTTGAAATTTGGACTGTATGTGCACCTCCCGGAATATATATCCCATAAGGCTGGGTTTTTGCCAATGATGATTCTAGTAGGGTAAAAAGGGAAAAATGTGTACTTTTGTTACATTTTATATTTCCTTAAATAATGGTACTAGAAAATTGAAATCTGCAATGTCGGTTCACCTTCCGGAAAAAAGATTCACTAAGGCTCGGGTTTTGCCAATGTTGATTCAACAGGGGTAAAATGGGTAAAAAAGTACTGTTGGTACTTTTTTTTATTTACTGAAATAATGGTTATTTAAACTTGAAATTTAGAATGTAGGATCCTTTAGTGAAATAAAACATTCTGGAACAAGTACTTTCTGAAAATTCTGTACCGTTTTCAAAAAGTACCTTTCATAAAAAGTACCTTTTATAAAAAGTACCTTTAATAAAAAGTACCTTTTATAAAAAGTACCTTTTATAAAAAGTACCTTTTATAAAAAGTACCTTTTATAAAAGGTACCTTTTATAAAAGTACCTTTTATAAAAAGTACCTTTTATAAAAAGTTCCTTTTATAAAAAGTACCTTTAATAAGAAGTACCTTTTATAAAAAGTGCCTTTTATACAAAGTACCTTTTATAAAAAGTACCTTTAATAAAAAGTATGTTTTATAGAAAGTTCCTTTTATTAAAAGTACCTTTTTTAAAAAGTACCTTTTATAAAAAGTACATTTTATAAAAAGTACCTTTTATAAAAAGTACCTTTTATAAAAAGTACCTTTTATAAAAAGTACCTTTTATAAAAAGTACCTTTTATAAAAAGTACCTTTTATAAAAAGTACCTTTTATAAAAAGTACCTTTTATAAAAAGTACCTTTTATAAAAAGTACCTTTTATAAAAAGTACCTTTTATAAAAAGTACCTTTTATAAAAAGTACCTTTTATAAAAAGTACCTTTTATAAAAAGTACCTTTTATAAAAAGTACCTTTTTTATAAAGTACCTTTTATAAAAAGTACCTTTTATAAAAAGTACCTTTTATAAAAAATACCTTTTATAAAAAGTACCTTTTATAAAAAGTACCTTTTATAAAAAGTACCTTTTATAAAAAGTACCTTTTATAAAATGTACCTTTTATAAAAGTACCTTTTATAAAAAGTACCTTTTATAAAAAGTACCTTTTATAAAAAGTACCTTTTATAAAAAGTACCTTTTATAAAAAGAACCTTTTATAAAAAGTACCTTTTTACAAAAAGTACCTTTTATAAAAAGTACCTTTTATAAAAAGTACCTTTTATAAAAAGTACCTTTTATAAAAAGTACCTTTTATAAACAGTACCTTTTATAAAAAGTACCTTTTATAAAAGTACCTTTTATAAAAAGTACCTTATATAAAAAGTATCTTTTATAAAAAGTACCTTTTATAAAAAGTACCTTTTATAAAAGGTACTTTTTATAAAAAAGTACCTTTAATAAAATTACTTTTTATAAAAAGTACCATTTATAAAAGTACCTTTTATAATAAGTACCTTTTATAAAAAGTACCTTTTATAAAAAGTACCTTTTATAAAAAGTACCTTTTATAAAAGTACCTTTTATAAAAAGTACCTTATATAAAAAGTATCTTTTATAAAAAGTACCTTTTATAAAAAGTACCTTTTATAAAAGGTACTTTTTATAAAAAAGTACCTTCCCGGGTGAAAATAACCATGCATGTTCATATATGATGCATATATGACTGTCCATATATGGTCCATACATGCGCATATCCGTAATTTGAGGGTGCATGTACATTAATGATCATACATTGTCATACATGGATATGTATGTATATTCATATATGTTCATACATTTTGCATACTTTCGTACATTAAAAAATATTTTTGTATATTTTTTTTGCATAAAACGTAATTTATTGAAATTCATTTTAATATATGTTTATATTAACTTATAACATTGTTTTTAAATTAAAACTAACGAATGTTTTAAAAATATACTTGATGTAACAATACTTTAGTTAGCTATTCGGTTTTTCAAACTGGCGATCTACACCTTACGGTCGAACTGATAGTCCCGTCAGAGTAAACATCAAAATAGCATCCTTTGTTAAAATTCCTTATTAAAAGTTTGGCAATATTTGATGTTTTTAAAGAGTTGGCTGAATACAAAGACCATCTGAAATAAATTTAAAACAAAACTCTCAATAGAAATTCAGAAACATTCCTTTTAATTCAAGAAACATAATTTTAAATTTTGAAAATCTATATTAAATTTGATTTTCTTAAAGGGCAGTTTACAAGTTAACTACCCTTGACCATCCCTGTCTACTATTTCCCAGTATTGGTGATACGATTTGCCGTGTTTAAATAATTTTGTAATGAAAATTATTTGAATTTGACAATTGTAATCCTTTAATACTGAGAAATAGTAGATAAGAGTGGTCAAGGGTAGCTAACATGTAAATCAACCTTAATTTAAATTATTTGAATTTTATATAAATTAATGAACAAAATTTAATTTATCGTTTTCGTATCCTCTTCTTAAGTAGTGGAGTGATTGGTACATAATATATGAAGCGTTTTTAGAAAAGGACTTGAGAGTTGTCCTGTATACGTATAACAAAGTGTTTTATACAGGATCCCAAAGTAGACCACATTTTAAATTGTACATACTTTACGGTATGAACAAATTTTGAAAAATATTTTTTACACATTCGTATGTATATGCTCTGATCGTTAACCAAATAAGCAAAGTTTTAAGCAGAGTAAATATGATTTAAAAACGATTTTTAAAAACTTTGTTGATGCACATTGTACAAAAAAATATGTCCTCTTCTATGACGTGTGCTTATTTGTTTTAAAATCTGTGTATTAACCCAAAATTGCAAGGTCCTTAAAACCTTGCAATACAATCACACTGAAACACACACTATACATAGGATTTTCAAAAATATGAATTCCTTCCTACAAACACCACAGACGTACAATATTTACAAATCACTTCAATATTTAAAAATAAATACCTTTATCGGGTAAAAATTGTTAACAAAGAAATTATTTACTTTTTTTAATTCTAAAATTTATCTGACTGATCTCGCGTGTTGTTTGATGTAATTCATTCTTACTTTTTTTCTCAATTCCATTTTTCTAAAAAGTTGGCTTCCACAAAGCAATTCTACGTCGGCTTCCGATGGCAGGGATGAAAGCGATGATATTATTTTCAGTGATGGTTGTGGTATTGAATTGTTTAAAAAGCTTTTGATTTGCTGTTGGAGCTCACATTATATTTTGATTTTTACTGCAATAAAAAACGTGAATTTATTATGTGTGTGGAAATCCAAACAAAAAAAATACACCGTATGTGTGTATGTTTTGAGAATATATCGATTTCTTTAAAACTCACCTTTTTCAGCATATTCATAGTTTTTTTGAAATTTGTTCTTTTATTTGGATTTTAAAAATTTATTTTTCTACAAAACCACTTTATTCAAATATTTTTTTAAGAATCCAAAATTGCATGAAAAAATGCAACAAGTTGTTTGTTGTTTAAATAAAAACGCAGTATATACATATTCAATGATGTCAACAAGTATTAGAAAAAAAACGTTTGAAAATAAAAAGAAGCAAATCATTTTAGAGCACAGTCACAATTGACACCACAGACGACAAACCACAGCAAAGAAGACGACAACATGTTAAAATTAATCGACAAACGTCATTAGAACACTTTTTTGACTTTTTTTTATACTATTCACAATAAAAGAGTCGTTTTCAAATTTAAGTATATAAATGTTTTATTAATTTGGAAAATATTTACTTAGGTGTGCATGACTTTATTGAGATTTTTCTATGAGAATTTAGATAAATTCAAAATTTGTTGTTGAAGTTATCGAAATTTTCATAAAAAACCTAATAAAGTTGGTTGAAAAGTGTAACTAAAAACGCATGTGCACTCAAAGAAGTAAATTAAACAGTATAAATACTGATAACACAGTTTAACGGATTCAGAAAAACTTCCCGAAATCAAAACGTCTTATAGTGCGTTAACACTGGTGCTCTAATATATGTAATTAAAAGTAGATTATGCCTTAAATATAGTATAAATCTATTGCAACTAGTTTTTTTTTCAATATGGTAATTAAGACTCTAATCGGCAAACGTAATCTCTTAAAGTTTGGTAAAACTCTGTATTTCTATCATTTTAATTTTCAACACTGAAACACAAAGGCAGTCTTTTTGATGACAACCAAAAATATGTTTATGCCACCGACATTCTTAATTGCAAACGCCGTCACTTTATTTGTTAATCATTCGACGAATTATTGCCGTCACTGTCTTTTGACGCAGTCAAAATTATTACTAATAGTGAGTTTACATTTGTCCTCTAATATAGCTTAATGTAGATTGTGGCTCCAATCTAGTTTTAATCTATTAATTCGCCTGTACAAATTTATTTTTTTCAATCTAGTAGTTTAGGCTCTAATCGGCAAATGCAATCTCTTAAAGTTCGGTACAACTCTGTATTTCTATTATTTTCATTTTCCAATACTGAGCCTGCCGTTTTCATGACGCCTCAAAGTATATTTATGCCGCCGACATTTATTTGTAAACGCCGTCACTGTTCTTGGTAATCATTCGACAACTAATTACCGTCGCTGTCATTTGACGCAGTCACACACGTTTATTACCAACTTGTTATTTTAAATGTAAATTTTAATCTTCTCAAATGTAAAAGATGCCAATGTAAACGGTATAGATTACAAACTACACACAAAAAAAAATTAAAAAAATTGTGCCAGTTTTTGGTTTAATTACAAACTATAAAGTGGTTTTGGATAACTTACCAAAGTTTTTGCTCTAAAAAACTTAGGTAAATTATCCAAAACCACTTTATAGGTTGTATTATCCCCTAAACGTACACAATTTTTTTATATTTTTTTTTGTGTGTAGATTAAAATCGAAATTTGCTGGATTACTTAGAAATCCAATGTAAATGCCCTATAAAATTCGGTACAACTCCGTATTTCTATTCTTTTCATTATACAACACTGAAAAAACACCGACACAAAGGCTTCAATTTTGTTGACCACGCAAAAAATTTGCCTTAATCTTTCTAATTGGCAAAAAAAAAAAATAACAATGTAAACGGTATAGAATACAAAATAGTTAAAAAGCACTATTGATTTAGTTTTTGAACTCCTGATTCCAATTTTTGTGGCATGTACCTTTTTTGAAAAATTCACCTTTACAAATATAAAAAAACACTGATTTAGTTAGTACTTTTTAAAACTCCATTGACGTTCATGTTACAAAATATGACTAATTTTAATTGATTTTTTCCAGATATTCGCTTTTAAACTAAAAAATAAACTAATTAATCCTTCTTGCGGACTTTACTGTCCTATGTTAAAATCCGTTGTAAGAACACAAACTAGCAAATTAATATAGAGTTCACACTAGCGCCCTTAAACAAGTTGTTCAACAAAACACCAGTAGCAGAATAAAAACGTAATGGACACGGAACGAAGACTTTTTTAAACATCTCACTCTTGAACACTTCAAAACAGCAAGTGTGAACGCCGTATAAAATGCATTATGTTTTCCGTTGACGGCTTAACTATGATTATATTCTTAAGCTGAAACTTTTGTAAAAACGGTTTTAGTTGACATCATTGTTTTTTATGATTTGTCAATTTTTAAAAATAAAAATTGTTTTTTTTACCGTCCAAACCATTGAATGAGGGTATACTTACTTCGTCATTCCGTACGTGTCCAAATATTGGCCTAGGACCACATAAAGGTTATATACTATACATATTAATTAGTCTAAGTACCTTCACCGGCCCTGGCGGCACAACACCATCCACCACGCGATTAATGTTTTAAAACTCATTTATTTTGATTGTTACATTTATGTTATACCCCAGCAAAAAAAAACATTACTTAGAACAATGATAAAAAGGACTTCTACTGCTTCTGGAGTAGTGAATATCTACTGAATATCTCATTACATTTTCATATAGTTGTCGCAGCAAGTAAGTAGTTGTTTCAACTCGTTTTTCAGTACATATGAAGTGGTCTTCATACTATTCTATAACTTTGAACTTTTGAGTATACTTATTAACCACTTCATTGCGAATGCATAATATTGTATATTTAAGAAGTGATTAAACACTACACTCAAAAAATTATGTTAGTAAAATCAACTGAAAATGTCAGTTAAAATAACTACTTTGTATGTTTTTTTTTTTTTTTGATTTTTTCTGTAAGTACAGATCGAGCACGGGCTCTAATTATATTTGTTATAAGGGTTCAAGTTGAAAAAATGCAGAAGAAAAATTAAATTTCTAAAAATTATAGACATTTCTGGTATTTCCTATACCGGTTTCAAACACCCCAGTTAGTGTCATCTTCAGTAGGATTTTAAATGTCGGTTTGTCTTGTTAATGAAAACTGTTTTTTATATATGTGAATATTTTTAGTTTCTACAGAATAAATTTTGACAGTTTCCAACACTACAATTCTATTTCTAGCAATCTCAACCTCACTTCATACTTTGTTTCAACTTTTTTGTCTCTTACATTATTTCGCAAGGGTTACCAACATGATCTGGAATTGCAGACACAAATGAAGGAATTTGCATTTTCTGTTTCGGAGACGTGCCTAATGGCGACATATTTTGTCAGTAATTTTATTTGATTTTTCTGTAAGTTGTTTTGGGGTCAACTACTTTTTCAGTTAAATCAACTAACAATGTTAGTTATTTTAACTGACAAAAAACAACTGACTTATGTAGTAAAAACTACTAACATTTGTAGTCAAAACAATAAAAATGTAGTAAAAATAAAATAACAAGCGCGGGTACAAGGGGGGGGGAGGGGGAATTACCTCCCCCCCCCATAAACCAAATTTAAAAAAGAAAAAAGGAAGAAAAAGGAAGGAAAAGAAAAAAAAGGAGGAATCGCATACAACTCGTTTTAAATTAAACGACTCGTTTTAGCTCATCATTCTATTACCATATAGTGTCATTTCGTTGTAATGGAATAAATACTAAACGAGTCGTTTAATTTAAAATTAAAAGACGTGTATGAGAATACGGGATTATAGCACATTCGCATTGCTATGGTAAAACACGGTTTAGTTGAAACATTGTTTTATGATTCGTTTAACCATATATTTTGATAGCAAGAAACATTAGCCCTGTTTTCGCGTAACCGTTTATATTTTAACATTAAAATTTAAAATTTTTTTGGCACCACTTTTGTTGAATGTCAAAGTTTATTTAAGCAAACACGGAAAAAAACATTTTATTTTCAAATGCGAACTTGGCTTCACTTTTATCGAAACTTAAATTTAATGCCAATAATTATACAAGTTAAAAATAAGCGTGGATAGTTTAAAATTTGTATAGGTAAGCGTATATACGGTTATGCGAAAGCAGTGCTATTGCTAAAACCGAGCTTATAATAGTCATAAACTTGGATATTACCAAAAAAAAGCTGTAGGAAAAAGCTATAGAAAACAAAAATCAAACCTACACAGAAAAAAATATTCAATGGAAAAAAACAATTAAATATTTGCTCAGCTTAAAATTTCACATTCAATTAAATTTTACTTGAATCAATTAACCATTTGCTCAAATCTGAAAAATTCACAAAAAAAATTCATAAACACAAAAAAACTCATCATAGTAGGCTTTGAGTAACAATGCGATGAACGCTGTTGCGTTTTTTGTTTTAGTTTTCGTTAGTCGTCAAATAGAAAAGTACTTCCTCGCACACAAGACGGAGAAAAACAAAATAATATAAAGCACAAAAAAAAACAATTTAAGCAAAAGTCTTGAAAAGACTGCCAAAAAACACTACAACTGTAAAATAATGATTAACTATTCACTCAGATCAAGCATTGGATTAATCAAAAATAACACAAAATTATTGATTAATCGCTCACTCAAATCAAGCATTGGTTTAATCAAAAATAACAGAAAAATTACAATTAACAAATTACTCAAATCAAGCATTGTTTTAATCAAGGAACAGTCAATGACTGACCTACAATTTTCGTGCTTGATCCAACAATTTTCCTCATTAGATGACTTTTAATTAAAATAATGCTCAACCTGGTGTATTTCCTGCTTGATCTAACAACTCATTTTTATCTGTGTAATATTCTGAATTTTCATGATATTTCTTTACTATACGTAAGAAGCTTAATATAATTTATAAATACATTCCTTAATTGAATTATTTAATGTAATTTTTAAATATAAAGCATTTGTAAAATAACCAATATTTATTAAATAATTATTGATAGTTTCCAAATTTTTTAATGAAGTTTTATAGTGGAGATTTCTTTAGTGAGGAAGTGCATACTAATGTCTATATTTGGAAGTGGTGCAAGCCGTTATTTATGACATTATATATCAATTTTTGGAAGGTGTTTAAAAGTATCTCCATTTGAATAATAAATCAGGGGTTAACTGCTTTTTTTGGAGTACTTCAGAAGTGGTTTGATTTGGACTACTTCCCTTATTTTTTGCTGGGACAATATTATCCCCAATTTGTATTTTTTTAACTACGTTCTCAAGACTGGTAATTTAATTTCCAAGCAAAATTTTAATTTTCCCATCCCCTGGCCCAACACTATGAACTTCTTCAGGCAGCAACAAATTCACATGTTTATCAAGAGTACACAAAAAACTATAGGAAAACGTTTTAGTTTTTAAAGTTGGCATCAGTTTTATAAAGGGGAACTTTTCCTTTTTAAGACTATAACAAAACTGACGGACAGACAGAGGAACATTGCTAGATCGACTTCGAATCGATCATGGTTCAATAATAAATACATATTTAAGTATACTTTATCTTTATACCGATAAATATTTCAATACGTTTCGTACAGAATGACTAAGTATATATTCCCCCATACTCCGGTTGGAAGATAAAAAAAAACTTTCTTTTAACCACAGTCAACTGCTACAAATTCTATATAGGTACATACCACTATTTGATGTTGGCAAAAAAAAAATCAAAATCAAATATTTGCAGAATTGTTGCTGTCAGGAAGTTATAAATACGTTTTGATGTGGAATTAAATGGTTTTTATTCCTAGAGAAGATTAAAGTGCACCTGTAACCCACTGGGACGAAATTGTTGATAACGCTGTCTTCATTTAGACCAGCCAAATAATCCTCCTATCCTTTAATTTTCTTAGAGGGGTATGGAGTAATTTCAAAGGAACGAAAAACAAAAAATTTTCTTTTAAGACGCCATACATTGTTCTTCATCGACTCCTATTAGGATGCACACTTTTCCATGTTTTGGCAGCCACTTTATTGTGACCTATGATTGTTTTTTACATTTGTTCCTTTTTTAAATTGCATTACTTAATTTTTTTGTTTAAATAAATTTAAGTCGCAAACTTTCGTTTGTTTACGTTTTTTTTTTTTTTATATAAATATTTTTTTAATATAAATATAGGTACTTGAAGAAAACGTCAAAAAACAGGGTGTTGAATCAAATTTTCATACTTATGATTGGAATTAACCCTTAAAAGACAACAACAATTTTTAAAAAAATTTGTTTAAATAATTTTCTATAGAAAATTCTTTAAAATTCTTTAATAACATTCAAAACTGGAATTTTATGAAAAAACATTTATGTGACAGTTAAATTTTGTTAATAAATATAATTAATATAAAAAAAATCTAAGTCAATTTTAAATTTGGTCATACATATATGAACATGCATGCTTTAGCATACAAAACACTATAATCATTAATGATGGTGCATGATGATGTATGTAGGCTCATATATGAGGTTGCATTCCATATATGATGGTGTATAACATATACCTTTCCACATATAGTTTCATACATTTACATATATGGACTATTATATTACTTGTGTACATCCATATATGCTTCCATATATGACATACATTCCCATATATTGTTCACATAGTATCATACATGGAATCATGTATGAGCATGTATGAACATACATGGTCATTTTCACCCGGGTTTAATAGTACCTTTTATAATAAGTACCTTTTATAAAAAGTACCTTTTATAAAAAGTACCTTTTATAAAAAGTACCTTTTATAAAAAGTACCTTTTATAAAAAGTACCTTTTATAAAAAGTACCCTTTATAAAAAGTACCTTTTATAAAAAGTACTTTTTATAAAAAGTACCTTTTATAAAAAGTTTTTTTATAAAAAGTACCTTTTAAAAAAAGTACCTTTTAAAAAAAGTACCTTTTAAAAAAAGTACCTTTTAAAAAAAGTACCTTTTAAAAAAGTACCTTTTATAAAAAGTAGCTTTTTATAAAAAGTAGCTTTTTATAAAAAGTAGCTTTTTATAAAAAGTACCTTTTATAAAAAGTACTTTTTATAAAAAGTACCTTTTATAAAAAGTACCTTTTATAAAAAGTACCTTTTATAAAAAGTACCTTTTATAAAAAGTACCTTTTATAAAAAGTACCTTTTATAAAAAGTACCTTTTATAAAAAGTACCTTTTGTAAAAAGTACCTTTTATAAAAAGTACCTTTTATAAAAAGTACCTTTTATAAAAAGTACCTTTTATAAAAAGTACCTTTTATAAAAAGTACCTTTTATAAAAAGTACCTTTTATAAAAAGTACCTTTTATAAAAAGTACCTTTTAAAAAAGTACCTTTTATAAAAAGTACCTTTTATAAAAAGTACTTTTTATAAAAAGTACCTTTTATAAAAAGTACCTTTTATAAAAAGTACCTTTTATAAAAAGTACCATTTATAAAAAGTACCTTTTATAAAAAGTACCTTTTATAAAAAGTACCTTTTATAAAAAGTACCTTTTATAAAAAGTACCTTTTATAAAAAGTACCTTTTATAAAAAGTACCTTTTATAAAAAGTACCTTTTTATAAAAAGTACCTTTTATAAAAAGCACCTTTAATATAAAGTACCTTTTATAAAAAGTACCTTTTATAAAAAGTACCTTTTATAAAAAGTACCTTTTATAAAAAGTACCTTTTATAAAAAGTACCTTTTTATAAAAAGTACCTTTTTATAAAAAGTACCTTTTATAAAAAGTACCTTTTATAAAAAGTACCTTTTATAAAAAGTACCTTTTATAAAAAGTACCTTTTATAAAAAGTACCTTTTATAAAAAGTACCTTTTATAAAAACTACCTTTTATAAAAAGTACCTTTTATAAAAAGTACCTTTTATAAAAAGTACCTTTTATAAAAAGTACCTTTTATAAAAAGTACCTTTTATAAAAAGTAACTTTTATAAAAAGTACCTTTTATAAAAAGTACCTTTTATAAAAAGTACCTTTTATAAAAAGTACCTTGTATAAAAAGTATCTTTTATAAAAAGTAGCTTTTATAAAAAGTACCTTTTATAAAATGTACTTTTTATAAAAAAGTACCTTTTATAAAATTACTTTTTATAAAAAGTACCATTTATAAAAGTACCTTTTATAATAAGTACCTTTTATAAAAAGTACCCTTTATAAAAAGTACCTTTTATAAAAAGTACTTTTTATAAAAAGTACCTTTTATAAAAAGTTTTTTTATAAAAAGTACCTTTTAAAAAAAGTACCTTTTAAAAAAAGTACCTTTTATAAAAAGTAGCTTTTTATAAAAAGTAGCTTTTTATAAAAAGTAGCTTTTATAAAAAGTACTTTTTATAAAAAGTACTTTTTATAAAAAGTACCTTTTATAAAAAGTACCTTTTATAAAAAGTACCTTTTATAAAAAGTACCTTTTATAAAAAGTACCTTTTATAAAAAGTACCTTTTATAAAAAGTACCTTTTATAAAAAGTACCTTTTATAAAAAAAAAGTACCTTTTATAAAAAGTACCTTTTATAAAAAGTACCTTTTATAAAAAGTACCTTTTATAAAAAGTACCTTTTATAAAAAGTACCTTTTATAAAAAGTACCTTTTATAAAAAGTACCTTTTATAAAAAGTACCTTTTATAAAAAGTGCCTTTTATAAAAAGTACCTTTTATAAAAAGTACCTTTTATAAAAAGTACCTTTTATAAAAAGTACCTTTTACAAAAAGTACCTTTCATCAAAATTGCCTTTTATAAAAAGTACCTTTTATTAAAAGTACCGAAAGTACACTTTTTGGTACTTTTTTATTTCCTGAGGTATAAATAAAACAAACTTTTTTGTTTTTTAAATCATTACATTGGTGGAGGGTATTTAAAGATTCGGCACAGCCGAATATAGCTTTCTTACTTGTTCCTTTTCGGAAGAGCTAAGAGCTTTGGGAGTCCCATTTTTATTTAAATTCAAAACAAAACTGTTTTGTTTTTGTTGTTTGAGGGATTGCTATTCATTACAAATTGGATTCAGGTCCTACTTGGTCTGTATTAAAAAATTCCTTATTCAAGTGATTCATAAAAAACTAGTAATTTTTTAACAAGTTGCAGAAAAATATTTTTTTAAAGGACTTCTTTCAGTCTTTCGATTATTGTTATTATTTGACATTTTTAGCTAGATAATGGTCTCTATCAGTGCATTTTTTTATATTTTTCCGCTTATTCGTTACAAAGATATATTCGATTAAAAAGTGAAAAACTCGATTCCTTATTGATGTGATTCGCAGTGTATGTAATGCATAAATACTAACTTGTACAATGGATATTAACAATAACATCAGTTTAGTAGTACTTTTGTTAAGGACAAATAAAATATATGCAACAAAAAAACCGCAAATACAGGACAAGATTGCATAGAGTCATATATTTGAAATTGGAAAATATACACAGAAAAAAAAAAGTTGTCAATTCAATTAATTTTATTGTTAATACAATTAAACATTTAATTGAAACTGAGCCTACATTGGATATTGTCAATACAACAATGGCTATTGTAACTTTTTTAAAAAAGTAAATCTAAAAATAGAATAATCTAAAAATAGAAATAAATAAAATAAAAATAAATATAAAAAAAAAAAAAATCATCCACCGACAACTGTCATCGATCCCGCAACGTTAATGCTACGCGTCTAGTACACTACCACTGTGCTATCCCCATATGTATTTATACTTGACTAAACAGCATATTTAAAAAAACACTAAAAACAAATTGATAAAAAAATCTAAACAAAAAAAAAAAATATAAAAAAAAAATCATCCGCCGGACCTGGCATCGAACCCGAAACTTTCGTGCTACAAGTCTAGCACACTACCACCGTGCTATTTCTCATATATATTTATAGTTGACTAAATGTGTACGTAAAGTGTCTGTAGAATCAGTGTGTACTCTTTGCTGTTTTTACAGTAATAAAAAATGTGGCATTATATTTAAAAATAAATAATAATGTGGCTTCAAACATGTTTAAAAAATTTTAAATAGAATAAAAAAAAATAATCACAAAAAAAAAAAAAAAACAAGTGTTTCGCAAACTAGCGGCGAACCCGCAACCTTCATGATTCGAGTCTGGCACACTACCACCGTGCTATCGTCACATATATGTTTGCTTGATTAAATGAGTTTATAAAGTGTCTGTGTTATTAATAAAATAAAAATGAATTATTGTCACATTAACAATATACATTGTTGATACAATTAAAAACGTTGTTGAACTAGTATTTAGTTGTTAACAATTTGTTTGGTTACTTTTGATTTTACGATATTTTTTTCTGTGTACACTCAAAAAAAAAAAATGAACTAAAATCTGGGAAGATTAACTTAATTTTAAGAAAAAGAGGGAATGATTTGGCTCCAAAGATTTTTTTCTTGGTTTTAGTTCATAATTTTCCCAAAAATAAGGAAAACAAAGTTAATTAATTTTAAGCCAATTTTAACTAGAAAATGGGAAAAATTATATTACAATTTAGTTCATTCACATTTTAAAACTGGATTGGGTCTATACCCTGGACCCATGGGTTCGGACCCCATGGGTCCAGCCCCGGTCCTTTAGAGGTCCCCATAGATTTTGACCCAAAATTTGTGTCCGTTTCGCTCTAACTTGCTTAGTTTTTGAGATACGGTAATAAGGGGTCTGATAGGGTCTTGAGCATCTTATAAAATGGATATCTCAAAAACTATTAATCGGAGGGCTTTCGAGTACTTTGCGGAAGTGTTCTACGAGTCAAGAGCTACAAAATGCCGTTGGACCTTTTCTCATGTTGGCTGTATTTACCGAGATATGTGCATATTAGAGTGTCCCTTATTTTGGAAATGTTGGAAATCTTGAGACGGTACCCGCTCATTTTTTTCCTTTTGACTTAAAAATAACTCAGGAAAAATTTTACGCCCCTAGGACCACGCCTTCCCTACGCGACGGGCCCTTAAAGAGCGGGGCCTAAAAAATCATTTTTCCATACAAACCAAAAAATTTTTTTTTTGATTTTTAATTTTTTTGTTATTATTTATTATATTACTTGGTTTGCTTATTCACAACAAAAAATTTGATTTTGGTGGGATAAGTCTTTCAGCGCTAAAAAATTTTTCGCAAAAAAAAATTTTGAGCCGCCGGGGTCCTACAGTAAAAAAATTTTAAAAAATATTTTTTTTTAGTTTTGACCAGCAACGGTTTTAGCTGCTATGTTGCTTTAAATGATATATATTCATAAAAAAATATTTTTTGTATCTGTGACATCTTAATCGTGTTCTAAAAAAGGATAAAAAATGCATTGATGATTTTTTTCGATACACGATAAAAATGTCACAAATATGAATAATATTTTTTTTGGAATATATATCATTAAAAACAACATAAAAACTAAAACCATTGCTTTTCAAAACTAAAAAAAAATATTTTTTAAAAATTTTTTACCGTAGGATTCCTACGGCTCAAAATTTTTTTTTTCGAAAAAGATAAAGATGTCACAGATATGAATAATTTTTTTTTTGGAATATATATCATTTAAAGCAACATAGCAACTAAAACCGTTGCTGGTCAAAACTAAAAAAAAATATTTTTTAAAAATTTTTTACTGTAGGACCCCGGCCGCCCAAATTTTTTTTTTGCGAAAAATTTTTTAGCGCTGAAAGACTTATCCCTCCAAAATCAAATTTTTTGT
Source organism: Pegoplata infirma (assembly GCA_963921195.1). Taxonomy (NCBI): domain Eukaryota; kingdom Metazoa; phylum Arthropoda; class Insecta; order Diptera; family Anthomyiidae; genus Pegoplata; species Pegoplata infirma. Next base: position 197,337,560 of record OY992539.1, read on the forward strand.
CGTGAATAAGCAAACCAAGTAATATAATAATTAATAACAAAAAAATTAAAAATAAAAAAAAAATTTTTTTGGTTTGTATGGAAAAATGATTTTTTAGGCCCCGCTCTTTAAGGCCCCGTCGCGTAGGGAAGGCGTGGTCCTAGGGGCGTAAAATTTTTCCTGAGTTATTTTTAAGTCAAAAGGAAAAAAATGAGCGGGTACCGTCTCAAGATTTCCAACATTTCCAAAATAAGGGACACTCTAGTGCATATATAAAATCTCGGGAATTTCAAATTTTATATCTAAATTTAGGGTCTTGAGACCCCGACAGATATGCAGAGCTAGGCTATTCCATATTTTTCTTTGTAGTCTTTCTTTTGAAAATTTCCTCCGTTTCGCTCTATCTTGCTTAGTTTTCGAGATATCGCCATTTTGAATTTTTAACTAAATTCTAAGAAGTTATTTACTAAATTCTCAAAAATTAATAACTAAATTCTAAGAAATACACTTCCTCAATTCAAAGAAGAGAAATACGATTTTAGTAAATTTTAACTAAACTTGAACTAAATTGTTTTTTAAGAAATATGTCTTAAAAATAAAGATACGTTTCTTAGATTTGTAGAAAATTTCTTTGGCAGTAAGAATTTTTTCCTAATATTTAAAAATTCCATTTAAAGAAAACTATGAACTACTTATAAATAAATGAACTAAACTTTTTCTCCTCATAGTTAAGAAAATTTCTCATTTTTTAGTTAAATTTTACTAAATTTTAGGAAAATTCATGATAAATTTTCAAAGACATTTTTTCCTTAACTTTAGTTATGTCTTTTTTTTCAGTGTACAAAACCATATCTCTCAATATAAAAACAGACCCATTGTTCAAGATAAGAAAAAGGTTGACAACAGAATGGGGATAAAAAGTGTTAATTCATAATTTTTCAGATGGTTTCACAAAATTGCCTCCAATCCCGACCATTCAGAAAAATCTTTCCACCACACAGAAAAAAATATGGGGAAAAACAATTTGAGTAATCACTTGTTTAAATTTAAAAAAAAGTTTTGAGTAATTTTTTAATTGACGCAATTAAAAATTTACTCAAAAATTTAAAAACAAATTGAGTAAATAATTTAATAAGAATTTAATAGCTTTTTTATTTTTTTTTTGGAATTTCCTTAGTTTTTTTAATTCTCGTTTAGTTTATAGTTTTTTGTATATATACATGAAAGTTTGTAATCATATTTATAAAATTTTTTTATGTCTTTAAGACAAAAATATATTTGGTAAAGTTTGAAAAAACATGTTTTTTTTTCTTTGTAAAAAAATATGAAATTTTTTTAAACTTTGTTTTTTTTAGAGTAGAAACAGAATAAGCCCGGCACGACTTTTTCCATACGGTTTGGCAGATGCCGATGTGAAATAAAACTTGTTCTGTTTTTAAAAGGTGGTGCTTCTTGTTCTGTTCCTGCACTTAATAGTGTCAATTAAAAATTTACTCAAATTTTTTTGGCAAACATTTAATAAATTTTTATTAAAAATTTACTCAATACTATTAAATCGTTTACTGGTGGAAAATTGAGTAATTTTTTACTCAATAGTATTAAAAATTTACTCAAATTTTTTTTTTATTTCTTTCTGTGCACTATTAATTGACAAATCAATAATAACACTTTTTTAAGATTTTGCGACATTTTTCATAGATAAAATTTCTAAGATCCTTCTTTAAAACAAACTAACAATTGAAGTCTCCCAACCGTTATACACATATTTTTTAATTTTATATAAAATATACGATTTTAAGATTGGGGTGTGTCGGTTTTTGGCACCTTTTAAAATAATAATATCCTTTGGGAAAACTCCGGTAACCCCCGAATCCGATTCTTTACGAGGTTATGCCACCATTTGATAGGTATTAAAAATCTTTTCTGATCTTATAAAAACATCATAAAGTTTCTTAAGAAGAAATAGCTCAAAAATCCCAAAAAAAAAAAAAAAAAATTTTTAAACCCAATTTTTTTAACCCCCGAATCCCTGAGAGGACCGATAAGCGGAGACACCCTAAACTTAAAATCATCTATTATATATATATTTTGGTAGAATTCCGTTGTAATATATACTTAAAGTTCACCTTGTCTGTACTTTACTGTATTTGACACACATGCTTATATTATTATACTCGCATAATACTTGTAAAATACACATAATTGAACATTTTTGGTCAAAATAATGTTTTATGCGTATGTATGAATGTCAAATGTATTAACATATTTTTATGTATGAATGTATGTCGTCTATGTGTAAATATCGAATATTGGCTCATTTTATATGCAAAACAATGAATTTTTGTTTTTGGTATTCATGTCGATAGTAAATTACAATACACTTCCATAATGTACATGACATAAATAGATTTAAAAGGACCAACAATTTTACAAAAAAATTTAAATTTCCGAAATTAGTTAGATATAAATATCTTAAAAACCTGAAAAAAATTTTACAGAATTTTCAGATGCAATTCCAAAAATGGTCAAGTGAAATTCGAAGATTCTATACAAATCAGTTTAGACTATTCGAAATTCCATTTTTAATGTAAAAATTTCATTAGGAATTGGAAAAACATTAATATTTGAATAAGATTACACGAGTTCTTTCGAAAAATATCACTTGATAAGACCAATTAAATTTCGAAAAAGATCATTCAAAATTCGTCATAATATCAGACGAAATTCCAAAATTACTAATTTGGTAAAAATGTTGGAAAAAGATTATTTGAAAACGATCAATAGAAATTAAAGCGGAATTTTTCAATTTTAAACTAATTTAAAATGAAATTTTCAAATTTCAAATGGAATATTTAAATTGCAAATGGAGATTTCTTATCGAATCTTTTTTGAATTATAATTAAAAATGGTTAAATATTATGTTAAACAAAATGGATCAAACAGTTCTGACATTTATTTTAACTCCATAAATACCAAGTTTATCTACTCTCTCCCAGTATCATAACACCGTCCGACAGCCAATATTAAACATGAACCGGATGACATAAGTCTGAAAGAAGAGACCAAATGGAGTAAAACTGCATTTTCATTTCGTGATCCGGTTTCCTTTTAAAAGGACTTTAAAGTTCTAAAGGATACATTTTGTAAAATATTTTTGAAATATTTGTACTTGTCCTACGATGACATTGGTGGTGTCAAATGAAAGAGCAGGATCTCTCCTAATTTTTCATTTTTTTATTTTGCTATATCAGGATAAAAGGATGTGAATAAAGTCATTTAAAAACGTTATCAAAATATTTGTTGAAAACTTTAAATGATATTGAAGGATAAATTTTTGAAAGGACGTAACTCTATATTTTTTCCCGATATGTAAAAATAATAAAATAGGAAAATTAGGGGAGATCCTCCTCTTTTATTTGCTATCACTAGTGGCATGCTAGGACAAGCACAAATATTAAAAAAAATATTTTATAAAAATTTAGTCCTTTTAAATTTTGAAGTCCTTTTAAAAGGAAACAGGATCACGAAAAAAAAACTGTAAATGCAGTTTTTTATTTGAGAGTTTGAGTTTGACTGTGTAAGGAAGCGGACGCGTTTCTTAAACACGGCGTTTTGAATTGTTTTTTAAACGTAAGAAAAGACGAATTTATTAGTGAAGTGTGCATAAAAACGTTAATAAGCATACAAGAAACAATACTGTGTAAAAAACTATCAGTGATCTCACGTTAAATAAAACATAATTTTATATAAATATTTGTTAAAGTGCTTACAAAAATACTTAAACATTATTATTTTCTATCAAACTTGATCAAACCAATCAGCTGGTATCTAAACCGTTTAAGAATAAAGCTTTATGTTAACGATTTACATGCAAACTATATAAAGACCATACTTTAAGGTTCTTACTACCTACATCTAGATAGCGCTAGTAAAAGGTGTGTGTATTGGCTATTTCCGGTTTAACTATTGTGAATGGTCCTGAAGGTGTGTGTCCTTGATAATTTCATTAATTGTAAATAGTGCACAGGGACGGATCGATACAATGCAAGGCCAAAACGTAGGAGATATGCCTGTGGCTGATCTTATGGCTGAGCTTATGGTTTCAATGGCAGCATTACTAGATGATAAATTGAAAAATCTACCAACTAAAGGTGATATTGACGAAATATCAATGCATGTTAATAATATAAAAATACAAGTAGAGGAACTGAAAACCGAAAACCAGGCCTTAAAAGAAGAACTTGAGCAGTTACGGTCTGATAATTTACAACAAAGTATGCGCTTTGAACAAATAGAAGATCAAATGAAGAGAAGAAACGTAATATTTAAAGGTATAGATAGGGAGAAAAGTCTTTAAGTGAAGCAGTCAAAGAAGTCTGTAGTAAAAATTTGAAGATTGAAGAGAATATATGCATAAAGTCTACTAAGAAACTAAACTCTTATGATGGAAAGTTAACGATCTTAGCGGAAATGGAAACAGCCGACATTGCAGACGATCTATTAGTTAAAAGTAATCTTCTTAAAGGATCATCAATTTATATAGAGAAAGATTTAAATAAAGTGAAACTACAACGAAAGAAGGTGATGCTAAAATTAAAAAAGGAGCTATTAGAAAATGATACAACTCATCGCGTAAGTGTAATAAATGAGAAGCTTAGAATCAACAACAAATGGTTTTCATGGAGTAAAAACAATATTCTTAAATGCGGAAGTCTCAATGGTAGTACAGTCTTGGAAGACTTATATAAGAATTGTATATTAGACCTAGATTATAATAGTTTATTATCTAAATTAGCAATCAAATAGCAAACAAATGAATGTGAAGGTAATTGTAGTAAAAAAGGGAGGGGCACTACAAATGTAAGTAATTTTATAGAATTAAAAATAATTTCATACAATATATGTGGTTTACAAACCAAAATACTTTTCCAAAATTTCTTCGAATACGTAAAAAGTTTTGATATCTTCTTTTTGTTGGAAACTCATACAGAAGAGCATAAATACGTCAATTATGAAAAATATTTTAACGGATTTTATATATACTGGAAACCTGCTACCCGGAACAGCATATTTGGTAGAGCTAGCGGAGGATGTCTCTATGGTGTAAAAAAGGATTTAGTTAAAGTTGGAATCAAACATTTTTTCAAGAGAATAAATTCAGTTGATATAATGGAACTTGTATCAAACAATTTAAAGATAACACTATTCCCCCTCTATATCAGAGGTTCAAATTGGAAAACTGAGTTCCAGGTGGTCAAAAGCTACTTTGCAGAAAATGATGTTGCAATCCCAATTTTAATAGGAGACTTAAACGTAAGAATTGGCAACTTAGAGCAGAGCATCGAAGATATCTACAAAACACAGTGTGTATTAAGTGAGAAGAGAAGTTCCAAAGATACAATCTCCAACGATAAGGGAAAAAATTTAATAGATTTTTGTAACGATAATGGACTGCTGATTCTTAATGGTTTATCTAATAGTGATGCTGATGGGAGTTATACATTTTTTAGTACCATGGGCGATTCAGTCAATGATATTTGTGCTGTTTCGCAGGAAGGTTTACACTTGGTAGAAGATTTTGTGGTTGAAAATCACATAGGATCTGATCACATGCCCATTGTGCTTAAAATGAAAATACCATGTAAGAAAGATATTAAGGAAACTCACAGTGTTTTACCAAAACTTATTTGGCATGATAATTATAAAAACCAATATAATGTAAATCTGGTACGAAATTTGACAGAAGCTATAAATGTTAAACAAGAGCTAAACCTGGATGATATTACAAAAGCAATAAATAAATCAGCAAATCAGCCCAGAGTTAAAACAAACTCAGTGTCACCCAAATGTAAGTGGTTCGATAATAAATGTATAGCTGCACGAAGAAAATCATTTTATTGGCTCAGAAAATATAGAAAATCAGAAAATCCTAGGCATAAACTAAATTATCTCGAAGCCAATAAATATTTTAAATATGAATGTGAGAGTGCTAAAAATAATTATTTTAAGCAACTTGAACAAAATATAAGTCACGAAATAACTACAATGCTGCAAAAAACAAAATGTAAGAAAGCACCCGGATTAGACGCTATTCCGTACGAATTTTTTAAATACGCAGATGAAAAACTAATAGAGGAATTAGCTAAAATATTTACAAAAATGTATGATAATGCGACTGTTGATCAATCTTTTGAGACAAGTATTATATTGCCAATTTTTAAAAAAGGAGACAAAAATGACCCAGCTAATTACAGAGGCATTTCTTTCATGAACTGCCTAACAAAGATTATGATGGGAATGCTAAATGAGCGTTTATCAAAATGGGTGGAAACAAACAATATTCTCTCAGAATTCCAGGCAGGTTTTAGAAAAAAATATTCAACGTCTGACAATATATATAATCTTGGTTCAATAGTACACATTAAAATGGAAGAAAAAAAGAAAGTTTACGCGTTCTTCGTGGATTTTAAGGCTGCTTTTGACAAGGTGTCCCGAAAATTGCTGTTTTATAAGTTGCGTTGTATGGGAATTTCATCTAAAATGGTAAACTTTATTGAAAGCCTTTATACTAATACCAAATCTGTAGTGTGGGCTGGGGATGAATTTTCTGAAGAGTTTTCTACTTTAACAGGTGTAAAACAAGGTTGCTTAATGTCACCTTTGTTATTTGCGTTGTACTTAAATGACTTACATGAGTATCTAGAAGGTGGGTTATGTGTAGACGAGATCAATATCCGTTTGTTGTTGTATGCAGATGACATTGTCATACTGGCAGATTCAATTGAAATTTTACAAAATATGATTTACAAACTGGAGGAATACTGTATATCTTGGAACATGGAGGTTAATTTAAGTAAATCAGCTATCATGGTTTTTAGACGTGGTGGTAAACTATCCAAAAAGGAAAAATGGAAATTCAAAGAAGCTGAAATAAAGATTGTTTCTGAATATTGCTACCTTGGTGTAATCCTCACCCCAACGTATAATTTTAAAAAACATTTGAATAAAAGAAACCAATCTGCCAAGAGCAGCATTATGGCTACGTGGAGTTCTTTCTATAGTAAGGATAATGTGTCACTGTGTGCGAAATGGAAACTCTTTCTAGCAGTATGCAGAGCAATTCAAAGTTATGCTGCGCAAATTTGGGGCTACTATTTATTTGAGGAAGTAGATAAACTTCAATTATACTTCATAAAAAAGATTTTAAGACTACCGGATAACTCTCCAACTTATGGAATTATGCTTGAAACTCAAATTGAAAACGGACACATTTACACACTAAAATTGCATCTAGGTTATATAATGAAAACCCTTTTTGATTATGACGACAACAGGCTGCCTTTCAAACTGTCTAGGAAAGTATTGAATAAAAACGTATTTTGGGCAAAAAGCTTAAATGGCATTGGTAGTGTATATGGTTTATCTTGGGATACATCAAATCTACACAAAGAATCCTGGAACGAAAAGTTTGTTAATTTGGTGGAGCAGATAAAACTGAAAAATTACCATAAAATGTGGCAAGGTGCAATAAGCAGTAGTACTAGAATCTATAAAGAGCTAGACTATAATTGTGGAGTTCAATATTTTAAGGAAGAATTCAGCAGGTCAAAAATCATGTGGATTTTTAAGGCTAGATGTGGGTTAATACACCTTAATGGTTCTTACTCGAATAATCAAAGTCTGTGTACAATATGCAATATGAATGAAACAGAAAATATGCAACACTTTCTAGGAAGGTGTCCAATCTTTTCATCGTACAGAAGAAGATTTTTTGGAAAAACTTTGTTAAATGAACACGAAATTATTAACGCTTTAAATGGTATAAATGATATTAATTGGGAAAATTTAGTAAATTACATTAAAAGTGCCCTTTCATATAGATCGTTAATCTTAAACGAATATAGTTAACATATTCAAAACAAACATTTTATTTAAAAAAATAATAATATTAAATAGAAATCAATTTAAAAGAAAATTATGTCAATCAAACCTCCGACAGACGACTTAGTGTCAATGTCGATTTGTTCTAAACATTCAAAATATAAAATAGCATTAAGTAACTATTTGTAAAATTATATTTTAATAAAGAACATTTATCTATCTATCTATCTATCTATCTATCATCTATCAGTTTTACTACATTTAGTCTCTAGTTCTAAACATATATTAGCCAGTTCGTGTTCATCGACTTTTTCCATTTTTGTCGGACGTTGTAATAGTTGGCCATGTTATATAGAAACACACAATTTATGCAAATCTGAAATGATAATGACCAATATATTTATACAATACATGTAAATATGTAGTTGCCTATGTATTAATACACTGAAAGAAATTCTATTCATAATTCACTTGAATTCTGGCAATGATTTTGTATAAAAAATTTCATAAATTTTATAACATTTTATTGATATAAAAATTTTAATTTTTCAGAGTTGATGTTAAGAGATTTTTTCTCTTTTTACAAATGTGCCCCATTTACGAACTTTACCATAAGATATATTTCAAAAATAATTTCGTTCTGTATCATAACTCGTTTTTCTCAAATAAATTTTCATCAGACAGACGGACATTGCTAGATCGTCTAAGAATCAATCAAGCATCAGGAATTCATAATACTTTATGAATTCCTAAATCTCCTGGTGATGATTCTCAAAGAGAATCAAAATATTGGAATGGAATAAAAGAATATTTATTTACAAGAAAAAACTGGCTTCGAGCTCGAAGAATTTTTATTTATTTAAAACTGTAATATCCCAGCAAAATTTTCGGTTGCAAAGAACGGATTGTGGAACAACTTATACTTCCCTAGAACCTGTTCTAATTCTTGTGCAACACCGATTCTTTTCACAAAGGGATTGTCCCAAAAGCAACAGGTGTTTTTAATCAAAATTGGAACACATTTTTGTTCCTCGGAATCGGTTTTGGAAGAAAGATTTGGAACAGAAATGAGAATTAAAGAAATATTTTGAATTGCATTCATTTATTTAACAAAGATAAAGACAATCATATATAACATGGAATATTTACTTTTTTTTAACACACATTTATCCTTTTTCGCCTCCAAAGTTGCATTATGGGCCTTACAATAATGACATACCAGAACATGGATTTTCTGCAAACAAAAATGAAAAACATAATATTATTAGTGTTTGACCCGACCCAGACAATGAAAATTTAATTTACTCACCTTTGTTTCAACAATTTTCACGATTATATCCTGCTATTTTAATAGAATTTCTTGTTTTATTCTTGGTTAACAAAAATAAATTGATATTTATTTTTTAATTTTTTTGACACTTAATTTTTTTTTAATTTCTGAGAACCAAAATATTATGAAACTTTGATTGCAGAGAACAAGATTTACAATAATTTTCACTTAACTTGTTCTGGATAATTAAAGTGTAATAGTGTATGGTTACCGAAGAACCTGTTCTAGAACAAGTGTTGTCAGAATCGGTTCTGAAAAATTTTCCTGGGATATTATATTTCACACTCCATTTATAAGGAGTGGGGATTTAGTGAATTTTTAAGTTTTTGTGTCCATAAAAATTCACTAAATCCCCTGATGATGATTCTCAAAGAGAATCGAAATGTTGGAATGGAATAAAAGAATATTTATTTACAAGAAAAAACTGGCCTCGAGCTCGAAGAATTTTTATTTATTTAAATTGGAAAGGTGGAATAATAAAAACTACAATATCACAGTTTTTTTAAGGCCAAAAAAGCTGATTTTTAATAAAAAATAAAGTTACATTATGAAAATATTTCTTTCAGTGTAAATGTGTTATGTACATTAAAACCCGCATTATATATATATTTTTGTTAGTTCTTTGCTAAAACTTGTTCATGATGAAAATGGTAAATATGGTACAACAACACAAATTGCATACAAACATATTGCATGCACAGTGGACATTGTACACTAGGGGTATAACCAAAATAAGAACCTATCATAACGGTATGGGCAATGTTATACTGATAACAAAAAACGGTATCCGGGGTCATTTTGGTCCAAAAACCTTCGGCACCGATTGCAATTTCTAAAACACCTCAAATTTTAATTTTTGTATGTTTTATGGTGGGAATCCGTCCCTTTCAACGTTATTTTGATTTTCGTCGTTTTACAACAAAAATAAAACTAGAAAAATTAGCAGTACGATTTTTAACATTTGAAACATGGGTTGAATAAATATTTGAAAAAAAATATTAGCAAAAACTTCATCGCGATCGGTGCCGAACCTTTTTTAACATTCGCGAAAAAAAGAGGACGCATTTCTTATTGATTTTCTATGTACTTTCTCACTATGATAGGCCCTTTTTGATATTTTCAAAAATATGCAAATGGTTATATCCCTATTGTACACTCAAAATAACAAAAAAGTGATATCTGCAGAAAAATCTAAGACAGCAAAAAAAAATATCTCAGAAACTATTCGAGATAAACGAAAATTATAGGCTATATATAAAAAAAAAATAAGCGAAATAACCCAAAACGGACGAAATTTTGTAAACTTCGTTTTACACTTTTTCTGAGAACAGTTTTTTTTTTTTTGAGTGTACCTTTCTAGATTCACTACATTTGATATTCGCTTATGTTTAACATAAACATAAGTGAATGCTGTTGTTAGTTTTATGTGTGAGTGTGAATAAATTTAAATGCATCCCAGCAAAACCTTGGTAACCTTCGAGAACTTGGAAACGGTTTCGAATATCGATATAAGGCAAATACACAGAAAAAAATAAATAATATATTTAAGTAAATTTTTAATACTATTGAGTAAAAAATTACTCAATTTTGCACCAGTAAACGATTTGATAGTATTGAGTAAATTTTTAATAAAAATTTATTAAATGCTTGAAAAAAAATTTGAGTAAATTTTTAATTGACACAATTAAAAATTTACTCAATATTTATCTATTTATTTTTTTAAAAAGTTTTAATTTTTTTTACAAAAAATAACCAAAAACTTGTTTTTTCGGAACTTTACCAAACATATTTATGTCTCAAAAACATAAGAAAATTTTATGAAGACGATTACAAACTTTCATATACAAAAAACTATAAACTAAACGAGAATTCAAAAAACTATGAGAGTTAAAAAAAAATTAAAATAACTATTAAATTTTTATTAAATTGTTTTTAAAATTTTTAAGTAAATTTTTAATTGCGTTAATTAAAAAATTACTCAATTTTTGTTTTTAAATTTAAACAATTGTATGCTCAAATTTGTTTCCTCCATATTTTTTTCTGTGTAATGATTTTATGAACTACCATTTACGATATCTTTGGCGAAAGAAAAATCCGAATGCTATGCGGTTTGACCTGGAATTATCCTAGATCAATTTACACACATGGAATTGGCAATCCTTCTTTAAACCAAAACAGTTTAAAAATTGAAATCAGTTAAAAATTTCAAAATTTTTTGGTAGAATAGTGTTATAATGCCATTTATACCCTACACCACTTTGCGGTACAGGGTATAATGAGTTTGTGCTGATGTTTGTAACTACCCGAAATATTGGTCCTAGATCCACCTTCAAGCATACCGATCAACTCAGAATCTCTTTTTAAGTCAATTTAGCGATGTCTGTCTGTCCGTCCGTCTGTCTATGTAAATTTTTCTGCGTACGATACAGGTCGCACTGATCAACCGATTTGGCTGAAATTTAAAAGTTAACATTCTTTTGGCCCAAGGCAGTGGCGTATACAGGGGGGGGGGGGGGGGGGGCCCGGGGGCCCGGGCCCCCCCCGAAATGATTTCACAAATTTCAGGATTTGGTATAAAATAACAAGAACAATTTTGAAAAACTTCTTAAAAAAAAAAAAACAATAAGAATCTAAAATTTTTTGAAGAAAAATGTTTTGAAACTGATAATTTTTCTGTTAAAAAAATCTCAAAATCTGAAAAATTTTTCTAAGAATTTGAAACTTTTTAACTTAAGATTCTAATGAAAAAATATCTAACAACCTGAAGTTTTCTGTACACAAAAAACGGACCTAATTGTAAGTAAACTGTAGTCAAATCTTAAAATGCGACTTTGTCTTTTAGAAAAATGTCTCAGAACGAGACTATATCTTAACAAGTAGAAAAGTTAAATTCGACTTTGCCGAATCTATGAATACCCTCCACAATGCATTTTTTTTAAAGGGTAGTACATTTTTTAACGTGAAAAAATTAACAATTTTGATTGGAAATATTTTATTTTGAGTAAAAAACTCTTTTTTTGTCATTTAAAAAAAAAAAAAAAATATTAATTTTTTTTTGAGTGTAAAATTTTTTCGAGTGTAATGTTTATTTTACTGTAAAAATATTTCTGAGTAAATGAACCTGAGGCTTTTCTATATGAAAAATATTTCAGAATCTGAGAACTTTCAATAGGAATAATGTCTCTGAATCTAAAAAATGTCTCAAAATTTGAGATTTTTTCTATAAAAAAATTCTTAGAATCGGAGGCTTTTCTATATGAAAAATGTTTAAGAATCTGAAAACTTTCTATAGGAATAATTTCTCTGAATTTTTCTTACAATCTAGAAAAATGTCTCAGAATCTCATACTTTTTCTTACGAAAAATGTCTCAGAATCAATTAATTTTTCTTAAGGAAAATTATCTCAAAATCCAAGATTTTGTGTATAGGAAAAATGTCTCGGAGACACAAGCTGAGACTTTCTGTATAGAAAAATGCTCAAAATCTGAGACTTTTTCAATTGTAAAAATATGTTTTTCTATAAGAATAATTTCTCATAATCTGAGTATTTTTCTATGGGAAAAATATTTCACAATCTGAGACTTTTTTTTTAGGAAAAATGTCTCAGAATCTGAGGCTTTTCTGTATGAAAAATATTTCAGAATCTCACAATTTCCTATAGGCAAAAAGTCTCAGAATCTGAGACTTGTTCTATAGGAAAATGTCTAAGAATTTGAGACTTTTTCTATAGGAAAAGTGTTTAAGCATCTGATACTTTTTCGATACGAAAAATGTCTCAGAATCTAAGAAATTTTCTGTATCTAAGAATTTTTCTATAGGAAAAATATTTAAGAATTTTAGACTATTTCTATAGGAAAATATTCTAGGAATCCGAGATTTTTTTTTAGGAAAAAGGTTTTAGAATCTAAAACTTTTTTTATACTGTTTTCTTTTTAAAAAGGTCTCAGAATCTAAATTATTTTTCTTATAGAAAAAGTGAAGAAAAAGAAAAAGATTTTCTTAGAATCTAAAACTTTTTGTGTAGAATGTTCCAGAACCTGAGAAAATGTGCTAGACTAGAAATATCTCAGATTCTGTGAAAATGTCTTACAATCGGAGTCTTTTCTTTTGGAAGAGTATTTTATGAATATGTTTATGGAAAACGTTTCTGAATTTTCCCCAGAAACGTTTTTCATTGGAAATATGATTTTTGAGTCTTAACTGGAAATTGTCATAGAATCTTAGACTTTTCTTTAAAAAAAATCAGATTCTGATAATTTTCTTTGTAAAAATGTATAAGCATCTGATACAATTCACACTTTAAAAAAAGGCTTAAGTCTCTCAAAAAATTTTAAAATATAAAAAAAATTTAATTTTTTTCCCCCAACAGTTTTAAACTTACACAAAAATAAAGAATCTGATTGTGTTACATTCAGTTCAAGGAAAATATCGAGAAAAATTCTTAAACATGTGCTGTTATGTACATTTTTTGTAAAAAAAAAATTGAAAAAAATGTTGGGCCCCCACCGAAATAAAATCCTGGATACGCGCCTGGCCCAAGGCATAAGCCTATTGAAATTGGAAATCGGTCCATGTTTTAATTTGGCGCGAATGACTCTAATAACCGTATTATAACTGGTATCGATTCCAAATTTAGCAGGTAATCGTATTTTGTATACACTAACCAAATTTTTTGGGGGATTTGACCAGCACTTCTTGTACAAACCACCTTCCCGAAATTTACATAAATCTCTTAATATTTATGAAATATGGAAATGTTTGATTAAAATTTTGTTTGTAGTTGTTCAACGTGTACTTTGGTAACATTATCAAATCTGAATATAATTGGACAATTTTTGGACTCAGTCTCCTATACAATATTTGCCCGATATTAAAAAAAAGACAATTTCTCTTAAAATAGGTTCGTGTGTGTTTTCTACACTAATTGTGTTTCACTAAAGTTGAATGAAATAATTCGAAAAAATGCAATAAATCTAGTTCTGAGGTAAATAATATCCATATCCTTTTTTAACCCTTAAACGCACAATTGTGAGTAGGTTATTATGAAAATATTATATAAGGGACCACCTCCCTAAGAACAGGAGATAGTACGTTAATATGTTCTAAGAAAAGACCAGCTATTAAACTTCACTAATACATTTTTTTTCATTATTCGAAACGCCTTCAACAAAAAAAATAATAACATCAGTAGGCCATAAAAAAGAACTCAAGCTATGTTTTCAAAATCCTGCGAGGGGTTTGGTCTAATTGAATACCTTAATTTTTTTTGGACCCATTCAAGATACAAAATTTCGCTATGGAACATCCGGTCTATGTGAGAAGTCTATAACTCCGCCACCTCTAACATAAGATACAAAATCGTGTTGCATAGTGTAATATGTGTCTAATATTTTTTAGTTTTATAGCAGTAAAGATTAATAAGTATTTAGTTTTGCTGGGATATATATATATGTGCTAACACCGGCATACATAAAACTAACACAAACACAAATTTACCGAGATATGTATTAGCATAAACGCTTTCGTTTATGATCATGTAAAATCAATGAAGTTCCTTGCAATATTATTGCATTGTTAATACAGTATTGTGGTCTGTTCTTACGTAGTATTATTGTGACTGTAATTGTAATATGCAATAATATGTAGCAACGTATGTATGTGTAGAAATGCATGTTAGATTATATTTCATCAACATCTGGAAATAATGACACAAAATATGCATTGATTTTTGGAATTTGTTTCATTCAAGTTTGTATTATCACCTGGTAATGTAGATTTAGTGTTGATGCATATAAAAATATAAAATATTAACAATTTAAATTTTGAAATGAATTTGCAATTCTTAAATACTCACGCAAAGAAGATTTATGATTGTGGAAACCATAATATAAAAGCGTCATATTATGATTGAAAATTTTATCATAACCATAATATTTTTGCAGCAATCTTAATATGATCCTTAATAATTGTAAATTTACAATTAAGAACCATAATTTGATTGCAGCAAAAATTTTATGATTTCTATCATCAAATTATAATACAATTTTCAATTATAATATGACGCTCTTAAATTATGATTGCTACAATCATATCGCTTCTCTGACAATGAGTATTGTTATTTACAACGAAATTTTGTGTAGCGAAATTTTGGAAATCTCAGTTCGACGAAATTCAAAAGCTCAGTTCGAAAAAGTACCTACTACAAAAGTACCAATTAGTGCAACTCATAAATGAAATTCTGGGTAGCGAAATTTTGAAAAGCTCAGTTCGACAAAATTAAAAAGCTCAGTTCGAAAAAGTATTATAAAAAGTACCCTTTTGTGCAACTTTGCAACATCATAAATTTTATGTCGTGTTTATAATTTGGTTAGCATTCTGTATTTGAAATTAAAAATATTTTCATTAATGCAATTGTAATCCAACATACATGCCATGTTTCAATTTAAGGGTTAATTAACAAAAAGAAAATTTTTAATAATTTGTCCTACATCCTGTTTACATCCCGTTTTTTATTATTGTTATTGTTATAATATCCTTTTACGCTTAAAAATAAATTAAGTGTTATAAATAAAAATAAATTTTACACTATTAATGTTTTACAAAACAAAAAACACCATGTTTATTAAATGCACGCAATTTGTAAGAATCATACCAACCAACCCATCCCAAAATCTAGCAAATAGACAAACCCTCCCCGTGCCTTTAAAATATACTAATAATAACAACACCACCACAGAATAAAACAAAAACTAAAACCTTTACTTCCAATTATTTTTCGTTTTTTTTTTGTTTTACTGAAATGATAAACCTTAACAATTGCAAGCCCCTTTTTCGAGAACATTTTGTAAATTAAGGGCCTTACCAAGAAAGACGTTTTTTTTCTAACTTTCACTTAACAGAGGAAAATTTGAAAACTGATTTTAGTTACTGAATTAGCACATTTAATTACTTTAGAATCATAAATTCCCACGAGCTCGAAAATTGTTGTAAAAAAATTGCGATCCACGATAAATCAGATTGAAAAATGTGGGATGTAAAATTGATAAAGCTTTTAATTACCTTTAATTTAATACAAAAAAAATAATTCCAATGATTCCAGTGTCAGAAGATATTTTTATGTAAGTAAAACCACTTTTTTAAAAAGTTAAAAAGTTTGCAATATTTCAAAAACTGTTCTACTTTCAAAACTTTTGACTTCAATTAAGGATTCAGGACGAGGTTTTACATGGGAAATAAACGGTCGTCCAAAGAACCCCCAAATCCCATATGACCCCATTTTTCCCAACTTAACAGATGACCTTAACTAATGATTCAAATACGAGGATCCCTGCAAAAACAAAATTTTGTGTAAAAAATCCCCCCCCCCAAACTTAAGAGCTGGATCTGCCTATGACCAACATGCGTAAGAGGCGTGGAAGGTGTTTTACTGGTAAAGCCAAGACCATCAGATTTGTTGCGTGTGGAAACAGTACTCACCTACGCTGCTTGGGACTGAGGAATACCGGCCTTTACAGACGGGACTTCATCGGTTACTGTTGCAGTAGGCGTCAGGCTGCCAACACAACTCCTGGGGTTAAGCACTAGATCGGTAATCCACTCCAGTTGGCCGAGCCAGATAAGATCGTACTGACGAACAGCCAACCACAAGGTTCAACCAGTTGGAACACCTACCAGGTCCTAATTTCAAGATATTGCAGTGGAATTGAAACCGGCTGGGCAGGAAAATTAAGGATATTACGGACTTCACGGATAAGAGAAGAATACCGATCACGGTCCTCCAAGAGACTAATCTGACGAGCTCGTCAAGCTATAATGTCATAAGTCAAGACTGTGAGAGGGACAAAGGAGGCGGCCTTGCTTTTCTTTTCCATAACTCCGTTAACTTCCGCCCGCTGTCCACCACACCGAACGATGATCACTTGGAACTCCAGGGGGTCGTCGTTCGATAAGAATATGTTAAGATTGTAAATAACTACATCCCTCCAACTGCAACCTGCTATCCAGGATATGGCACTTCCAGTCAGTTCATAATGGAGGGTGACAACAGAGTCATACTCGATGACCTAAACGCGCACCACGATAGCTGGCACTCTGGGCTGAAAAATTATGCGAGAGGTAACATCTTCGCCGAACAAATTAAAACACAATAATTATTGTGTTATAAATGAGAGGCACCCTACTCGCATCACCGCAAACTGTCGTAACTCACCAGATCTTTCAATAGTAATATGACCTTGTAGCCTGCACCAAATGGCATACCGACATCCCCCTCAACTCTGATCACATCACGATCACCGCTACTATCGAAAAAAGTCCGGACTTAATATCTGCTGTTAAACTGACTTTTGTGTACTTTCAGAAATCGGACTGGTTTAAATTTAAGGAGATGTCGAAACTACAATTGACTTTCCCTCGAAAACTTCTGAGGGAGAAAGGAACCTCCGAAAGATCTTTGTTGAATCGAAAAAACGCTGCATCCTGGCTGGATGCATCGCTAAAATTCACCCGAACTTCCCGCCCGAGTCATGTCGTCTAGCAGATAGACGAGATGCCATCAGCGGACCCACGTTTAAGAAAACTGAGCACTGAGATTGATGTTCTAGAGTCTGTTCACTGCAAAGATCTGTGATTACGTCACCTTAAAGAGTCGGAGCTTCTATACATCTTTCGTCAGCAATTAAGAACCCTACCAATCCCCGCAGATGCGGAAGACTCACTCCAAAGGCGCTGTGCTTCCTAAAACTGATAGTTTGTAGAGCATCTGGCCAGACTCAACAGGGACCACCGAGGCATCCGAAGGAAGTTTAGATCTCTACCTCTGACAGAAGATGTAATGATCAGTCCGGAAGATCTCTACTAAGCTATTGGGTAAGCGAAAGCCTCAACAACAACTGGTCCCGAAGGTCTGTTGTCATACAGCATGTATCTCAACTCCTTGGAGATTTCAGATATGCGGGAGCTTGGGAAGATTATTACCTTCCCCATGCCTGGGAAACCCATTAACTTGGGGAACTTCTACAGACCTATAACCCTACTGTCCTGAGTGTTTAAGTTCCTGGAATCCGATATTATCCCTTCGCTAAGGGAGAAATTTCCCAATGGCAGACCACAAACATGGCTTTCGTTCTCCGCACATCACTACGACTGCGCTGTGCGAAGTGATTACAGCCATAGCCGCCGGCCGGAATAGTAGGTGCCCACAAGAGAGCACTATAGTGGTCGCTCTCGATCTGTCTAAGACCTTCGACACCATCTGCCGTTTGAGGTATTTGCAAGGCCTCTAAGACTCTTTGCTTCCAAACGCCCACAAAAGATGGTTGGGAATATACATGACTGGTACACTGATAGAAATTTGTACATGACAATAATGAAAATCTTCATTAATGTTATGAAAAATTACGTTAAAAAGGAACCTATGTAGGGTTTCATTAAATTAATGAAAATTGTTCATACAAAATAAAAATTGTAATTTATAAAAATTTTTCACTACTTTAATGAAAAAAGTATTTAGTTCTTATGAAATACTTTCATTGAATAAATCCTATTTTTTATTTTTGAAATAAAATACTTTCATTGAATCATTGAAATATATGTATGAAATTGTAAAGATCTTTTTATAGAATTAAAAAGTTATAAAAAATGGTTTTCACTTAGTTTTCTCGCACAAAATTTTACTCTAACCTTAAATTGTAACATATTATTAAAACCACGATGTAATAGAAAACAGCGCGAGTTTAGTAAATATAAAATTAATAGTTTACTTTTTATTTTAAATTTTATAAAAAATTCTGAAAAAATCACAAAATATCCAAGTTAAAAAAACACTTTCACGTATTTTTTATTTTATCTATAGATTTCACTCAGTTTTCTCACACAAAATTTAACTATACTTTTAATACATAAGTAAAACCACGAAATAAATACTTGTAATTAATCAATAACATTTCATTTTAAATTTCGTATAAAAATTCTAAAAATAAAATCACAAACTATTTCGTGCCGCTCTGATCAGCTGTTTTTTTCGCGCGTAAACTAACAGACTAAACAGACGCGACACGACAGCAAATTTTATAAAAAAACTTAATGAAATTTTTTAATGAAACTACGAAATCTAATGAATCAAAATTAATGAAAATCTTGCACAATATGTATGAAATTTCATTCAGCATATGAAATATTTCATTGTTGTAATGAAACAACGTTAATGAATTCCATTCATTAGTGATATGAAGGGTTTTTCTATCACTGTAGTCAGTCATGTGTAGAATTCAGAGGTTCTAGGTCGGAATTTAGGAGAAATAAATAGGGTGTGCCTCAATACTTACATCTCCAAAATCCCGACCCCATCTCCAGGGCTGAAACTTATCTACGCCGATGACTGCAAAATTCTGTGCACATGCAGAGATGTCAAAGCCCTGAAAGAGCAGCTTAACAAATATTTGCCAACGCTGCGCTACTTTTGGGCAGACAGGAACCTCGAAATCTCAACATCCAAGTCGGCGACCACACTCTTCATCACGTGGACTAAAGAGGTTACCAAGGAACTTAATATCCACATAAGAGTTTCCCCAGTGAAAAAAACCCAAGATTCTTGGGATCCACTTTGATAGCCTTTTTATGTTCGCCAGGAACGCTGAAGATATACCAGGCGAGTGAAAGTTTGGAACTCCATTGTAAAAACGCTAGCGAGCAGCCAATGGGCTTCCCCTTGTAGATTATGCCTTCCGGTCCAAACGTTGAACACGGGCCTCTGGGTGTCATTCAATGGAATCTGAAGACAACCAAAATTCTGATCGGTTAGTGATATTGCTCTCTTCTTAATCGCCAATTTGTGCATGGGTGGTATATGACGGAGCATTCTAACCATACTAGCGTCGTGGGTACGCTACAAGTAATCGGCCACTGGTCACCTCACCAATATGGTGCAGAGTGGGAGCCTAAACGAGGCGCAGGCTCGCCTCCACACCGAGATTATGTCTGAGTCTAGAGGGAGGATGAGGGACAAAGTCGTACTAGGTAGCAGGTATTCTCTCCTTTTCGAATCAGAAAAGAACATGCCGCCTAAGGTCCGTACGACATTGTCTCAACACAGATCAGGTTACTCTAGGGAATTTAATAGTAACCTGGCCAGAGTTAAATCGGACGTCGCGGACACCTGCCCTTTTGCAAATCTGCACCCCATAACACCGACCACATTTTCGAGTTCCTGCTCCAGCCCAATACAATAACTTCCACGTTATTTTCCAGGTCATTTCGTGCATCAAAAACTCTGTAAATTCCATATATGTCCTGTTTGAAAATTTTGGTTTATTTTTTTTTTTTTCAATTTTCGTTTTCTGGGTAAGGCCATTAACTTTTCTTTCCCACTTTACCTCTGACTTTAAATAAAAGTCAAAAATAATTTTCAAACGTTTCTGTTTTCTTTTTTTCGCCATGTTACTACAATTGTCATCGTCGAAGGCAGTTGAACTCGTTTATGATGCGTGCAGGAATGAATTTATATTATTATTGCCGCGTATAAAATTTAAATTAAAATTTACGTAGAAAAAGGAAATACATACAGCAATAATATAAAGCAACAGAATGAAATGCCATACCATTTCTAGCTTAACTAGCAAGTATTTTAGCAACTCTGCCAAACGGCTACACACACACAATACGTTAACACTTCTTAGAGTAGAGTACAGTGGGACGGAATGGGAACGATTTTTAATTTTAAAATAAAAATTAAAAAAAAAAAAATCTGAATGAAAAATGTGTCACAATCTGAGAATTTTTCTTTATGAAAAGCGTCTTAGAATTTGTATGGATTATTTTAAATTTGTTTCCCACTGTGGCCTCTGCCAGCCTGACACACTCACGCAATACATTAATGGAATACAAAATGTTTTACTAAAAATTCCAAAAAATTTTCTTTACGAAAAATATATTAGAATCTAAGAAAATATTTATAACATATGGGCAATATAAAATGATTAGCGTTTTCTTTTTTGTTGAAATGTACCTTTAAATATCTAACTTCAATCTGGCACACTTAAAGTGACAATCAAAGAGTGCTGACGAAGGAAGGGTGGCTTCTTCCGAAAGCTGTCGATATCTCCACTTAGCCTGTTTCTATATGAAAAATGTCTCAGAAAACTGAGAATTTTTTACAAAACAAGTGTTTCAGAATCTGAAAAAAATAATTAGACACACTTTAAGTGACAATCGTAGAGTGCTGACGAAGGAAGGGCGGCTTCTTCCGAGAGCTGTCGACATCTGCACTTTGTCTTTGTTATGAATTAATTTTTTTCAACTTTTCTATATAAAAAATGTTTCAGAAAACTGAGAATTTTCTACAAAAAAATGTCTCAGAATTTGAAAAAATCGGTATAAAAAATGTGTCAAATCTGAGAATTTTTCTATACGAAAACTGTTTTACAATCGGAATGGAAAATTTTAAATTCGAGTCCCACTGTACCTACACTTTTTCTCATCAGTGTCTACCAAACCACCTTATAAAAAACAAGAAATAGAAATAACAATAACAGCGGATACGGATGTGTGTTTTATATTTTGTTGGTTTCAAAACAAATTTTAAGTTTGTAAGAAAATTAAATGCTATAAATTATCAAACAGTTTTTTTTTTTGAAAATAGAAAAAATAAACGCGTGTTCTTGTGCTTATTCCTTTCTACTCTAGTAAACTTTTCCACTTTTGCTCTGTTTACCGCTACTCCTCCGTCCTTATCCACGTTATGTAGCCTCAGTCTGGCAGGTAAATTTAAATGCGATTTGTTACGGTTTGTGTCAAAACATGTACAATATTTTAACATTTAAAGAAAAATTTGAATTTTCGATTCAATTCAATTCTACAACAACACCTAATATACAGTGGTCGACGAAAGGGTACGTACGGTTATATAATAGATGAAATTCCTTAATGAGAAAGTTAACAATAATAGATCTAATTATTATAAAATAAGTATTTTTGTAAAAAGTGCTATGTAGGTAATTTATAAAGCTTTAATTTAAGCTTAATGGCGTCCAGATTGAGTAAATATTAAATGTGCTACGAGAGTCGAATTATTGGCAGACCTTTTTATGAAAATTTTTAAAAAATATTTTTGAATCGATTTTTTTCAAGATCAAGCATCAAAAATTAAAAAAAATGTTTTTTTAATTTTTCCATTGATTCAAACAAAAATTATTATTTTTTAAATACAGTATTTTTTCTGAACTTCTTTCGACCCACAATTTTTTGTAAACAAAGAAACGATTTTATTGTTTATTAATTTTAGTACACCTATGTTTAAAGTAATGCGATATGAAAATAATCAAACACTTTCTTTGTTTACAAAAAATTGCTGGTCAAAAAAATTTATGGTCAAAAAAAGCCGATTTCTTCTTCTACATTTAAAAAATTTTCATTTTCGTTTGACTCGTTGGAAAAGTTTGTTGATAACTAAATATAAACTATTGGATAATTTTTTAAATTTTCCATGTTTGAGCTTATAAAAATCAACGTAAAATTATTTTTCTAAAAATGGTCCATCAATAATTTCAATTTCCATTGTGACCCTCGTAGCACATTTAATATTTACTCAATCTGGACACCATTAAGCTTAAATTAAAGCTTGTTAAATTACCTACACAGCACTTTTTTCAAAAATACTTTGTTAATAATAATATGGTCTATTATTGTTAACTTTATCGTTAATAAATTACATACATCTACTTTATAGTCGTACGCACACTTTTGCCGGTCACTGTATATAAACGAGGGGTGTTTTTTTTTTGTGGTGTAAACGGTAGTGACTTTTAAATATTTTTTTGCATATATTTAAATCTTATATTTATTACTATGTTTTTTATTAAAAAAATATATTGTAGAGAAAAAAAAAAAAAAATGTGTATATATTTTAAATGAAATTAGTTTTTCCTGCCACCATTAGTAATTTGTTTTGTTATAATTGCTTGTATGACAATTGACTGTGTTTTTTTATGTGTGTATAAATGTTGAAATGTGTGTGAGTGGTTGATTGTATAAAAATGAATTTATACACTCAAAAGAAAAATGAAATATGAAAAAATATATGAAAAATTCAAAAATCTTTTCGACCATACACACAAAATAAAACTGGTCAAATTACCAGAAAAATTCTCGTAATTCCATTTTACCCATATTTGACAGTTTTCCTTGTTTTTTAACAAAAAAATTTTCGATCGAAATTTACATTTTTTTTTTGTAATTTTACAATTTTTTTTTTGTAATTTTACAAATTTTCAACATTTTTTACAAAAAAAATTTAGTAAATTCACGAGATTTCCTTGTAAGTTTTATTGCGCTAAAAAAGTTGTAAATTTACAATTTTATTGGAAAAAATCTTGTAGAATTACGAAAAAGCACGTAAGTTTTACTAGGAATTCTAGTAAATAGGAGGTAGCAAAAAATGTAGTAGAAACACGAAACCTACTTGTTAGTTTTATCGCGTTAAAAAATTTTTAAATTTACAATTTAATTGGTAAAAAGCATGTTAAAGTACAACATTATGTGTTAAAAGCTTGTAAAATTACAAGGAATTGTTGTCAAATAGGAGGTAGCAAAAAAAAAAGTTACAAACATTTCTTGTCGTTTTACAAGGTTTTTTTCTGAGTGTAAGAATTTATATTCCTTTTCAAGCAAGAGTTGCAAAAATAGAAAAAAAATGTTTTTTTGAAACGCCCTAATGTACACAATACACCATTTACAGATGTAATTCGAAAAAGATCAATTGTAATTCGAAGATTCTATTTGTAATTCGAAGATTCCATTTGTAATTCGAAGATTCCATTTGTAATTCAAAGATTCCATTTGTAATTCGAATACTCCAATTGTAATTCGAAGATTCCATTTGTAATTCGAAGATTCCAATTGTAATTCGAAAAAGATCAATTGTAATTCGAAAAAGATCAATTGTAATTCGAAAAAGATCAATTGTAATTCGAAAAAGATCAATTGTAATTCGTAAAAGATCAATTGTAATTCGTAAAAGATCAATTGAAATTCGAAGATTCCAATTGTAATTCGAAAAATATCAACTGTATTTCCATTGATATTTTTCGAATTACAATTGGAATCTTCGAATTACAATTGATCTTTTACGAATTACAATTGATCTTTTTCGAATTACAATTAATCTTTTTCGAATTACAATTGATCTTTTTCGAATTTCAATTGATCTTTTTCGAATTACAATTGGAATCTTCGAATTACAAATGGAATCTTCGAATTACAATTGGAGTATTCGAATTACAAATGGAATCTTCGAATTACAAATGGAATCTTCGAATTACAAATGGAATCTTCGAATTACAAATAGAATCTTCGAATTACAATTGATCTTTTTCGAATTACATCTGTAAATGGTGTAGATTCGAGGAAACAAACTTAGCAGACATATGATGTAATCAGAATTATTTTTTGAGTGTATATTCAAATATACCCAATAAGGTGGCTGCTTCATGGGTCAGTTGTGACCTTTATTTCACTATCGGGTATTCAGTAGATTCTGAGTTCTAGCAAAAAATATTGAATATAGTATTTAACAAGTGAGAGTGATAAAAGATTCGGCTGTGCTGAATGTAATAAATATTTGTGCAATATGTAATAAATATTAAAAAGCGAGTGAGAGTGTTAAATTTGGCTGTGCCGAATCTTGGATACACTCCAACATGTTACTACATAAAAAAAACATTAAGGGGCGGTTTTTTGGAGGAAGATTTGTCAGGGGTGGTGGGGAAAACCTTTCCCCACGCGATAAATGTTTGCTCATTTATTTATTATGCTTTTTGAACTTTAATAATACCATTTTTAATTTAATGATTTTTTTAATCCTACGCCCATAAAAGGGGGCGGACCGAAAAAAGAGGAATCGGCGGGGGACACATTTTCTTTTGCGATTAACAACTCGTTTATTAAATTATTTATGTTTAAATAATACAATTTCATCATTGTTTTTTACAACCACGCCTTAAAAGGTGGAAAACAAATTACATTTTTTAATCCCCTTGGCCCAAGTAAAGGTATATGTACTTCCTATGACGTAAATACGTTTAATTTTTTAAACAAATATACAAAAAATCATGTAAGAAAATTGTCCTTTTTTGGGTTGTGTTACTTCTTGTGCCCATTTACGAACTTCACCAATATTCCTGCCGAACTTCAGGAGTCCAGCTCTTTTATTTGGTGATAATTTTTTATAAACCCTTTTTGTGAGCGGTATATTTTAAAAGGTTGAAAGTTATATCCAACTTTTGAATTTTTTCCTCATCTAAATTCGACCCTAATATTTATTATCATATGAAATTTGCATTGTTTTGCTGGTTTTATATAATGTCAATTTTAAGCTGAACTAATGAAAATTGTTCCACATTGTACACACACATACATATGATTATTTTGTATGTTTGTGTGACATGATATGTTAGTCTCATGGGTTAATTCTTTAAAATTTATTGTATTTTCATAAAATTTAATGATGTCAGTTAAAATTAAGATTAAATTTGTAGTATCAAATTGACAGGATAATATGTTTAGAATATATTTTTTGTTAATTAATGAAAATATATTGTTTAAACTGAGTGGGAAAACTATTTGTTAGTATAATAATTTAAGATCCTTACAAAAAAAAAAAAAAAACACAGTACATACAATTTCAACTGGTGAGAGCCAGTTTTTCATTTTAACAACATTCTCACACCCTCCAGGCACAGTAAGCAATTATTTTTAAGTCCACCTGTCCGTTCGTCTGTGAAAATCCCGATGCATTTCAAATGAAAAGGGCTACCTATGAAGCTTGGAAGGAATATTTTTTATTGTCATAGACGGAAAAGTTCGTAAATGGGCAAAATCGGGTAAGGGGGAAAAAATTTCCCCTGTGAATAACTGATCCAACTTCTGAAACAAATGAAACACTTTTATGTCAGTAGAAGTTTAAAGTCCTTTACTTGCACCAAGGGGATTTGGAAATGACATTTTTACTGCCCGCCCCCTTTTTGTGGTCATGGATATAAAATATATTGTAAAAAGCGATAAAACTGTTTTTCTTAAGCGCAAATACACCCCGACCCTCAAAACGGAAACCGAAACATAACGTAACATAGCATAGAAAAAAAATTGCCAATAACGAAATTCATAGTATTTATGAACAAATACATAAATAATTATGAACTTTTTCATTAAATTTTTGAAATTTTTCATTAAATTTTTGAACTTTTTCATAGTATTTATGAAAAATTTTTAATATTCCATAAATTCCACATATTATGATTTATTTATAAATACTTTGTAAAAGTTCAAAAGTATTATGAAAAAGTAAATACATTTTTATGAATTTGCTCATAAATACTATGAATTTCGTTCATTGGGATTTTTTTACAATGTATGCCTTTTGACCAGATTTCAAAGTGAAGTTTTAGACGAAGCTGAATAATGTTCTTGAAAAATCCTGCATTTCAATAAATGGTTCCTTTTTAATTTCGCAAACCAATCCAGCCAACGATTGTTCATTAGACTGGGTCGACCATAAAGGAGAAAAAAAAAGTTCCAATTGTACGGGCTTAATTTTAAAGCTTATCTCGAAAAAGTTCCATAGCCAAAATATTAGATTTTTAGGTCGCGATTTGGTACCGCCGAAATGGTTTTTTGTTCATAGCTTTGTCAGTTGATGTCCGATCGTTTTAAAAAAAAAATTGTTAGAAAGTCCTCAGCGAGTACTAAAGTTGACTCATATCTGGTTTTAACCTCAGAGGTCATCTTCTTGTTATGATTGTCAGTTTCTCATCTTTCTACCCACTTAAATGATTTTTATTTTTCCATTAAATTATAGCACTAAAAAATTCATGAAATTCTTCCCTTGGAAGTATCCAGTTAAATTTATTAACAAAAAAGTTACATTTGATTTAAGATTTTCATATACAATATAGAGTTAAAACACCTCAATTCAACGGAAAAAAGTAGAATTTTTGACCTTACCCCTTTCGAATTTGATGAAACTTGGAATATTGTTGGGCCCTTACAAAAAAATCATAGCGCCAAAATTTTGGACTTCTGGTACTTTTTATTCCCGAGATATGGGGTCTTGAAAATTGGCAAAATCGTATATATTTGACAAAAGTGTTCTGAGATAAATAAAGATAACTCGAAAAGTAATTGCAATACACGTCTCAGTCAGGCCGCAAATAATAGGTAATAAGACAGCCTTTAAAATGGCATTCCCCACGATTTTTTTTGAAAAAGGTCAAAGTTCATTGGTTTTAACCTCAATTTTTGGAGAGCTATATCTCAAAAAACGATATTTTAAAATTTTGGAAAAAATATATGTGATTAAGAATCATCTATACTACTTAAGTTTAAATTTTCAGGATGGAGACTTCATTGGAACTTTTTATATTAATAGAAACGTTGTGACAGGAAAGAAAAAGCGGTGTAATTTCCCTTAGAAAAAAAATATTTTTTTTTTGTCTTTGAAATTCTGGTACCAAAATTTATTTTTCTGAATGTTTTTGACGTGCTGAGTCCAAATATGACCTTTAAACTGGCCTATCGCTATTAGTTTTCGAGATATCTGCACATAAATATGTGAAAATTGCTAAAATGCTATTGCTGTGATATTTTTGAAAATTTAGGTGCATATATCTTGAAAAGTAATAGCGATAGGCCAGTTCAAAGGTCATATTTGGACTCAGCACGTCAAAAACATTCAGAAAAATGAACTTTGGTAGCAGAATTTCAAAGACAAAAAAAAAATATTTTTTTTCTAAGGGAAATTACACCGCTTTTTCTTTCCCGTCACAACGTTTCTATTAATATAAAAAGTTGCAATGAAGTCTCCATCCTGAAAATTTAAACTTAAGTAGTATAGATGATTCTTAATCACATATATTTTTTCCAAAATTTTAAAAATATCGTTTTTTGAGATATAGCTCTCCAAAAATTAAGGTTAAAACCAATGACCTTTGACCTTTTTCAAAAAAAATCTTGGAGAATACCATTTTAAAGGCTGTCTTATTACCTATTATTTGCGACCTGACTGAGACGTGTATTGTAATTACTTTTCGAGTTATCTTTATTTATCTCAGAACACTTTTGTCAAATATATACGATTTTGCCAAATTTCAAGACCCCATATCTCGAATACTGGAATAACCAGAAGCCTGAAAAATTGGCAAAATCTCTTTTTTGTTAAAGTTAACATCAGTACTTAATTTCATTAAATTTTGAGGGGGTGCGGTCAACTCCTTGGTTGAATTGAGGTGTTTTAGCTCTATAAAGAAAATTAGAAAAAACACTTGTTATTATGCCTTTAAACTATATTTAATTTTTTTAGTTTGTAATTAAATACATACGAACAAGTGTTTTAAATCTTTTTATATGGAAAGTTAAAATTGAATGTAACTTTTTTGTTAATTAATTTAAGAGGGTACTTCTAAGGGAAGAATTTCATGAATTTTTTAATGCTATAATTTAATAGAAAAATAAAAATCATTTAGGTGGGTAGAAAGCTGAGAAACTAACACTCATGACACGAAGATGAGCTCAGAGGTCAAAACCAGATATGGGTCAAATTTAGTACTCGCGGAGGACTTTCAAACAAATTTTTTTTTAAAACGATCGGACATCAAATGACAAAGTTATGAACAAATAACGATTTCGGCGGTACCAAATCGCGACCTAAAAATCTTATATTTTGGCTATGGAACTTTTTCGAGGTAAGCTTTAAAATTAAGCCCGTACAATGGGAACTTTTTTTTTCGACCCTGTCTATTGTTCATACTTTGTTGAAACGTTTTGGTCATGTCTTGAGTGCGGGCAGATTCTGTCCAATTGGCGATGGTGGAGGGCCCTTGCTTGGGCGCCAATTGCTTAAACATTTTTTAAGTAAATTTGTTAAAATCAATATGCCTTTCCGAAACAGTATTTCAAATTTATACAAAAAGGAAATTAATAAAAGAGATCTTCGCAGGTTTTTTGATTTTTTTAAATGTGTCAAACGTTTTCATTGCCGAAGTTAATAGCGGTAAACTTTTAATACACTGCGCAACAAATTTGATATTACCGAATTGGAAAATAAAAAATAAAGTATAGTATTTAGACCAAAATCATCTAAGGGACCTAAAAGCTATTTCCGAGTTAATTTTTATGGCCTACTGAAGTTTTCAATTTTCTGTTTTCAAAGGCGTTTGGAATAATTAAAAACAAATCTAATTGTTATCCGATTTTATGAGGATAAAGCTCATCATATTTGGAATTGTATTGTCTTTAAGAACAATTTGATAAATATGTATTTTGTTAAATGAACTATAGCTCAGAAGAATCGATAAATTCGAAAAATTTCGTATAATAACAAAAAAAAATTGTAAAAATTATTAAAAACAAGTAAAAAAGTTAAATTCGGCCTTGCCGAATGTAGTGATACCCTCCAAAATTTCAAAAAGATTATTGCCAAAAACTTTATTTAAAAGGAAATTACTTTTGAAAAAAAAAAAATTTTGAAAAAAAAATTTCCGCGAAAAAAAAAATTTGGTAAAGAAAAATCCGCGATTTTTTTATTTTTTTTTTCAAAACATATGTTCGTGCTTGTTAAAATACCATGGTGTTCAATTATGTTCACATATGTCAACCAGAAGCCGAATTAAAGCATTTTGTATTTTTAGGTTATGTTGAATGTACTGACATTTTTGAGGTGTGCTTACATTTTCGCTCATAACTTTTGAACCGCTGAACCGATATCGCTCAAATGCAATACCAAACTTCTCGGGAGAACTTCCAATAAATATGGTAAGTTCCAGTCATCTCTGTGCAATATTTTGTCCGTGATAGAATTTTCCACAGACAGACGGACAGACGGACATCGCTAAATGTCTTAAAATCGATCGGGCATCATGAATATTAATACTTTATGGGGTCCCAGACCGATATTTCGATGAGTTACAAACGGAATGACAAACTTATATATACCCTCTATCACTAAGTGGAGGGTCTAAAAATTAATACATATGAAGGGCTTATTGCAAAAACTTGATAAGCAACATTTTATTTTTTTGCGATTTTAGCCTTCTACTGATGTTCCATTGATAGATTTTTGGCAGAAGTTTTTCTTAAACCCTTCCTTTAAGTATCTTGAGTAAGAAAGTTCTTCAAAAGATCTATAATTATCATTATTTCAAAATTATTGAGGCAAAAACCACGATTAAATGAAATGTTGCTTATCGAGTTTTTACAATAAGCCCTTCATATCTTTCTTTATGAAAAAAACAATTTACACACATGAACATCCCTATCCTTCTTCTACTCAAAACCAGTTCAAAAATTGAAAATCGGGTGAAGAGTGTCTGAGTTACGTGAGGTTTGGGGAGAGGTTTTAGAAAAAACCATTCAAATTTACTAGGTCTCATCAAAAGTATATACAGTAGTATTCTGTAACACAGTGCTATTGTTTTACAGTTTAATTGTTTATTTTCTATCATAAGCTTATTTTATATCAAAACAAGTATAATTCCCCTCGAAACATCAACACATTTGAAACTAATACCTCGATTTACACAAGTTGATAAAAAATAAAAAAAAAAATAGCACATAGGCAAGGATATATCGAGGAGATGGAGAGCGTAGGACACCATCCCCCTCACGATAAATGAAGAAAACAAGTTACAGTGTATCAACTCCTTGAAAAAAAAAATACTTTCTAATCCCCTAGGGGCAAGTGAGTGGGAGTGTTTAATTCGGCTGTGCCCAACCTTTTATACCGCCCAAAATATAAAAAAGTGGTCAGGGGCGTTTTTTTGAAGTGAAGGGGTCGGCGGGAGGCATTGGGGTACATTTGAACTACTTCTGACACAAAAATGGTTAAATTGTTATAAAAAATAAAACTGTTAAAAAATTACTTTTTTAATGGGAATGTTTAGTTCTTCAAGGGGAAGTTTTTCCCCCTGGTCCGATTTTGCCAATTTCCTGGGGTCGTGGGTTCGATTCGCATCAGAACCCTTGGTATGTTTCGTAAATGACAAAATTAATATAACGACTTTTTTTATGAAAAGTATAAAACTCTATCCTTTTTGAATTAACTGTAATTCAAGGGATAGCTGTATGTGTATTTATAAATATGACTCTTGTTATATTTGTTTAATTTGTTCCCTTGTTTTTGTCATTTTCATCACAGTCATTGTAACTTTCATTTTCTCATTTACCAAAAATAAAAAACATATACATACACAGTTGTCCCTGAATTGCAATTATTATGGTGCAACATTAAAAAAACACACCCAAACATAAAAAGTTAAATTGCCACAAGTGTTATAACACCGCATGGCATACATGCAGAGTGCATAAAGTCATCCAAATAATAAAAGATCCAACAGAATACCAACTGGGCCAAAAAACGTTTGAAAATTCAACGACACTAAATGGAGGGGGATTTCACAGGAAAATTTTTTAGCATAAGAAAAAATTACAAAAATTTCACTATTGGTATAGAATTTGGAGCAATAAAGTTTTATAATCAACATTAAAATATTTTTTTTGTATTTTTATAAAAAATAGTCAATTTTTTTTATTTGTCCTTTTAATTTTGCAATGAAAAAGAGTTTGATCAAGTTCGAGGCCATTTAATTTTCCCGTTATAAACTAATGATATTTTATGAAAATGAAATACGTTTACCAGCCAAATTTCAAAATGCTACCTATTTAAATACGGATTTTAGATCTATTTGGGCCAAATTCAAAGGGGACGTTTGTGTGGTAGCTAGGTCTAACCATGGAGCAAAATTTTTATATTTGTATAGGCTTCGTCCTTGAGTCAATAGAAGCTTTAATTTCAATTTTCAGAGCAATCGAATGAAAATTGCGACCTGTATCGTGCGTGAAAGGTTTACATGGACTGACGGACGGACGGACATAGCTAAATCAGCTCAAAAAGTGATTCTGGGTCAATCGGTATACTAAAAGGTGGGTCTAGGACCAATACTTATTTGGAATAGTTACGAACATCAGCACAAACTCAATATACCTAGTACGTCAGAGTGGTGTAGGGTATATCAAGTTATTTATTCGAGTTTTTCATTGTGCACTGAAAAGGAGAATTATTCTAGTTCGAGGTCATTTATTTTTCCCCCCAATGACTTAACATTAAAAACTCAAAAATATATTTTTTTTTTAATTTTCCGATGATGTTTAGTTAAACATAATTTGGTATAACTCTAGCTAATGTGATGGCCGTAGGATAAAGGTTACAGGTTCAATGGTTTGTTACTCAAACATTATTGCAATGTGAAAGGTTTTATGAAATACCCCATATGTTTTGTGGTTGCTGTTTTTATATTTTTTTTTGGGAAATTATTTCAGATTTTACCTTTGTACAACAAAAGGCAAAATTGTTGTCATACTTTAGCTGTATTTAAGTTGTTCATGCATGTTTTAACATTTTTATGACTTTATGATTTTTATATTCGTATTGCAAAAATTTTAATTAGCCTTTTGCAAAACAAATGCATTTACAAAAAATATAAAAACACAAACACTTCAATGAAATCTTTCGAATGAGACTTTAAAAATTGTTTGAAAATCTGAGAACTTTTCTATACGAAAAAAATCTGAGAATTTTTCTGGAACAAAAATGTCTCAGAATCTGAGAATTTTTCAATACGAAAATTTTTTCAGGAACTGAGAATTTTTCGATAGGAAAAATGTCTCAGAATCTGAGAATTTTTTTATAGAAAAAATGTCTCAGAGTCTGAGAATTTTTCTATAGGAAAAATGTTTCAGAATCTCAGAATTTTTCTAAAGGAAAAATGTCTCAGAATCTGAGAATTTTTTTATAAGAAAAATGCCTCAGAATCTGAGAGTTTTTCTAT
This sequence comes from Pegoplata infirma, assembly GCA_963921195.1. NCBI lineage: Eukaryota > Metazoa > Arthropoda > Insecta > Diptera > Anthomyiidae > Pegoplata > Pegoplata infirma. The sequence continues at coordinate 197,370,620 of OY992539.1, forward strand.
AGGAAAATTGTGTCAGAAACTGAGAATTTTTCTATAGGAAAAATGTCTCAGAATCTGAGAATTTTTCTATACGAAAACTGTCTCCGAATCTAAGAATTTTTCTCTACGAATAATGTCTCATAATATGAAAATTTTTCTATACGAAATATGTCTCAGAATCTGAGAATTTTTTTTACGAAAAATGTCTCAGAATCTGAAAATTTTTTCTCAGAATCTGAGAGCTTTTCTATAAGAAAACTGTCTCCGAATCTAAGAATTTTTCTCTACGAATAATGTCTCATAATCTGAAAATTTTTCTATACGAAAAATGTCTAAGAATCTGAAAATTTTTTCTATGCGAAATATGTCTCAGAATCTGAGAAGTTTTTCAGCCTTACAGTTTCTTGGAGAATCGGAGAGAATAATAAACTTTTACGTTGACAGCCAAGCTGCACTAAAAGCTCTAAGAGGCTTTTGTATTAAATCAATAGTCGTCTTTGAGTGCTACGAGAATCTTCAAAAACTATCCAGCAGTAACCTCGTCTCTCTAATATGGGTTCCAGGACATAAGGGAATAGAAGGGAACGAGAAGGCTGATGAGCTTGCAAAACTGGTTGCAGATGGGGTAGGGGACTTAGTTCATATTGAGTACCAGAATAATCTGGCCGCGTTACGACCTCAAAAGAACTCGCTACCTACTTTCTCTCAACAGAAGAGAATGTCGTTTACTCACGGGAGTGGTCACGGGACACTGCCTAATTGCTTTCCACGCAAGAACAATTGGACTCATCTCTGATTCCAGTTGTAGAAGACGTGATGAACCGAATACGGATAAAACAGTTGAACATATCCTGTGCAAATGCCCCACATTGGCCAGGCATCGTAAACAAACAAATTTTAGGCAAAGCTGAACTCGAGAATCTGGAGGAAATCGCAGTTATGGACCTTATGCGCGTTAAATTGTTTGCAACATGGACTAACGCGTTTTATCCACGTCGTTGAAGGAACATGTGTTATTGCTATGGACCAGCCGGTCTATGCGAGTAGTTCAAAATTTTGAGCTCCGCCACCCCTAACCTAACCTAACCTTTCTACGAAAAATATCTCAGAATCGGAGAAACTTAATTTTGAAGGATTTAAACACTTCGAATTTAACACTCTGATTTATTTTTCTCAGGTTTTGGGCATGGTGAAGGATGTTTATGTTTTATTTTTTAATATTTTTGCTATAAAAAATTAAATAATTTTTTAAAAATTATTTGGCATATTTTCAGCTTAAAAAAAATTTCATTTCCTCAAAGGTTCCTTTAAACACTTCAGCTGTAAAACTGAAAAAAAAAATAACAATAATTTCTCTTTCAGAATAAAAAAAAACAAACAGATGCGCTTCAGGCATGTTACACTTCGTTTATTTAGTTTGGTTCTTTGTTTTTTTTTTTTAAAGAATTTATACGTTTTTTGAGAATTTTTTATAATTTTTTTTTGTGTAAGAAAATTTATTACACTTTGCCTGGTGGTAAACACATTGCGTTTCACGCGCTGTAAACTTTTGACGCCATTTGCAAAATTCTTATAGGTAAGTTATTTTGTTTTTCGAAAAACAAGGAACAAAAGGAGTTAGATTTTTTTTTTGTATACTTTTGTTATAGAGTGGACTGAAAAAGTAAATTTTTGGGAAGGTTAGGTTAGGTTAGGTTGTAAGTGGCTGCTGACGTTTTACGTCAACACACGTAGACTCTGAGGTCCATTGTGATACCACGGGATCGTAATAGGTTTTCCTACTAGTCCCTGTCGTTAAACCAGTTTGAGCTTCTTATGAAACTCCTTAGATGTTGAATTTTGACATCCGACAAATCAGAAAGATCGTACAGCTCCCTAGATCCCAGTGAAGCAAGTCGATGACCAGAAAGTGCCGGGCAATGGCAAATAAAGTGTTCGATAGTTTCCAACTCCTCTTCATCCATGCAACTTCGGCAAAAGTCATTCGACGGCACATTTAACCGCTCTGCGTGCTTCCCTATAAGACAGTGTCCGGTAATTATAGAAACCACCGTCGAAATCTCTCCTCTTGGAAGCGATATCAGCTCACTTGTGCGCCCCTGATTAAGAGAAGGCCAAATCAGTCGTGTTGTCTCACACGTCCATCCATTTGCCCATCTTTGATTAGTCTCCGTCGCTGAACAAAGCCGTAGGTTTTGCTTGCAAGTTTCTAGAGGCATACCAACACATTCCAATTCTGTTGGAACCTGTAAGGTAGTTCCTAGTCTTGCAAGCTCATCGGCTTTGCAATTCCCTGGAATGTCTCTGTGCCCTGGGACCCATATGAGTCGTATGTCAAACTGCTTGGCCATCTTATTTAAAGACGTGCGGCAGTTAAGGGCAGATCTTGTTTTCAGAAACATTGAATCCAGGGACTTGACCGCGGCTTGACTGTCAGTATAGATGTTGACTGCGGTTGTAGACAAGACATTGCAGCTCAACCAGTCAGCCACTTCCTTTATTGCCAGCATCTCTGCCTGGTAAACACTGCAATGATCTGGCAATCTACGAGCCAGGCTCAATCCAAGCTCTTCCGAATAGACCCCAAAGCCCACTTGTTCGTGCAGCCTCGATCCATCTGTGTAAAAATTTATAGTAGCTCCTCTTCCCGGAGTATCCCCCATCCAAGACTCCCTGGATGGTATCATAGTGGTAAAGTGGCGCTCAAAAAGGCTCAAAGAGGGAGCACAATTCACATTTTGTGGTATTGTTATCTTTTTCAAGATCGCGCTATGGCCACAATCGCTGCTCCTCCATTGCAGCGTGCTATTAAGTCGAATTGCCGACGCAGCTGCACACTGCCTACCCAATATGTCCAAAGGTATCAGGTGAAGGAGGATTTCTAATGCAGCCGTAGTTGTAGTACGAAGAGCACCAGTGATGCACATTGACGCCATTCTCTGTACCTTCGTGATAAAGATACAGTTCGATTTTGTTTCTAAAGCAGGCCACCAGACAATGATTCCATACAGCAAAATTGGACGCACCACTGCTGTATAGATCCAATGAACGACTTGAGGGCTAAAACCCCATCGTTTTCCAATGGCCCTTTTACAGGAATACAAAGCAATCGTTGCTTTTCTCACCCGTTCCTCAATATTACGCCTGAAATTCAGCTTCCTATCTAGAAATACTCCAAGATACTTGGCTCCATCTGAGAAGGTGATTTCAGTACCGTCCAGAGAAATAGGATCAAAAGCAGGAATCTTATTTTTCCTTGTAAACAAAACAAGCTCTGTTTTACTAGGATTAACTCCTAGACCACAGTCTCTTGCCCATTTAGACAGATCTTTCAGAGAACCCTGAAGAATGTCCCGCAATGTTGGCAGATGCTTCCCCTTTACCGCTATCGCGACATCGTCAGCATATGCGACAACATGACAACCACGTGCTTCTAGAGATAGTAGCATTGAATTCAGTGCCAGGTTCCAAAGAAGCGGCGAAAGAACACCTCCTTGTGGTGTGCCCCTATTGACAAATCGAGATATGACGGACGCTCCCAATTCAGACGTTATACGTCTACTAGCAAGTAGGCTTTCCACCATTAAAACGATTTCGCGCTTTACTCCCAGACCAGACAATGCCAATATTATCGATTCTGGGATGACATTATTAAAAGCCCCCTCAATATCAAGAAAGGCCACCATAGTGTACTCCTTTACCGAAAGCGATCTCTCGATGGTACCAACGAGCTCATGAAGAGCTGTTTCCGTTGATCGTCCCTTGCTGTATGCATGTTGCTTTGTCGAAAGCAACCTCGGGTCAATCACTCTACGCAAATATGAGTCTATCATTCGTTCCATTGTCTTTAACAAAAAAGAAGACAGACTAATTGGTCTGAAATCCTTCGGAGCTGTGTGGGAACTTTTCCCAGCCTTCGGGATAAATACGACTCTGGTATCCCTCCATTTTAAAGGAATATACGACCAGTTGATGCATGCTGTGTATAGATTATACAGCAACGGGGCTATATAGTCCGACACTTGCTGCAACTCAGCCGGGATTATACCATCAGGTCCCGGGGATTTATAGGGCCTGAAGCTTTTTATCGCCCAGATTAATGTTGGCATATTTATTATTTCCGAAGCAATTTCAGATGCTTGGGCGTCAGAACGTTCCAAAGCTTGAAACGGCGTCATGGAATTGCCCGGAAAATGCGTGTTTAAAAGGAGATCCAACGACTCTCCACTGGAGGAAGACCACACCCCATTAGGATCTTTCAGGTATCCCAGGGTGCAAGGAGAAGAAGCCAGAACCTTGCGCAGCCTGGATGCCTCAGAAACGTCTTCTATGTTTCCACAGAAGTTTTTCCAAGAATCACATTTTGCGTTTCTGATCATCTTTTTATAACTCTTAAGTTGCAGCCTGTATGCAGACCAGTCCTCGTCCGCTCTTGAAAATTTAGCCTTATTAAAGAGCTTTCTGCAGGAATCTCTGCTCGTCTGCAACTCATTTGACCACCAAGGTGGCTTTTTTTTCCCTCTAGGCTTTGCAGAAGGGCAAGACGCATCCAGGCACCTATTACAAACATTTGTTATATGGTCAACCAGACAGTCAATTTCCGCCAAACTATGCGGTTCAGATAAGGGTACTTCATCCAAAAGCAAAGAAAAAGTCTCCCTATATTTCACCCAGTTTGTTCTCCTCAGATTTCTAGAGACTGTCTCAACCGGGGCACGCTCCCTGAGTAAAAACTCAATGTAGCGATGATCTGAGAAAGAATGCTCTTCCAAAACTCTCCAGTCATCAATTCTATCAGACAATGTATCTGATACAAGTGTTACGTCAAGAACCTCTTGCCGCGTACTTGTAACGAAAGTTGGTTCACCACCCTTGTTACAAATATACAGGTTAGTGCTTAACAAAAACTCCAAAAGTGATTCGCCTCTATCATTTGTGTCTGTACTACCCCATATCGAATGATGTGCATTAGCATCACAACACACTACTAACTGGTGTCCCCTAGATTCAGACTCCCGAATTTTTGGGAAACAATTGGCATAAAATTTATATATCATCCCAGGAAAATTTTTTGGAACAAATTCCTGGTTCAATAGAATCTTGAATATATTCTACGGTAATCACAACAACATTTTCTAAACTCAAAAAAATAAAACTGTAAAGTTAACAAATTTTTTTTTGTTAACTCGAGTTTACTGGCTTTTTAGCAAATTTTTAGTTAAAATCAGCGTTTTAACTACTTTTTCTAGTTAAGTTCAATTTACGAAAATACTAGTTTTGTACAAATTTTGTATTAATTTTTTTTGTTGACTTTAAAACTGAATTTTTACTAATAAATTTGCTGATTTTTTGTAACATTTTTGTCAAGTGAAAAATTTTTAACATTTCTTGTGTAGCCTCCTATGCAAATCTCATAAGTCCTACTTAAGCTGAACTTAATGCTGTGAAAAAAAAGAAAAAATAAGTGAAGTGGTAGTGTTTAAAACCAATGTTTACCAAACCTAAAATTTTTTACAAAAAGTTTAGCTGAATTCAACTAATAAAAAATGTTACGAAATTTTCAGCTGAATTTTTAGTTAAAATTACGTTTTTTTTTGCTACATTCATTCTACGAAAAGTTAACTAAATATTTTTTGTTAAATTAACTAGAAATTTAGTAGGTTCAAAATCAGGTGTTTTTTTAGTTAAATTTAACTAAATTTTTTGCTAACTTTACAGTTTTATTTTTTTGAGTGTATGTAAAATTATTTTTCAAAAAAACTACTTGCTCAAAAAACGATTGCTTTAACGACAATTTCAAACAAAAATCATTGATTCTGGAATGTTAAGTAGAACCGGTTGCAGGATAATTCTGGAACTGATTATTTGGAACAGAAAATTTTGCTGGGGTGGTTTCCGATGAACGTTTTTGGGTTAAAGAAAGTATTTTTCACATACCAATAACTTAATTAGGTATATTGGAAATATGTGTTTTAAACAAACAATATTTTGCTTAAATGCGCCTGAATTACTCCCTTAAATGCATTAGTTGCTTAAATGCGCCGTTGATATTTTAAGTGCGCATTGCAATGGCAACTCTTTAAACTACTTTATTAATCACAATTTTCAAACTCGTACACTTGGAGCTTCATTTACTTTTATGAATGCCTTCGTTTCTTAAAAAACACACTTATTTATATATCGTGATTTCAATCAAGAAGGTATTTCTAACATACCAATAATTTCATTTTCTATTTTGGAAAGATGTGTTTACAACTAACAATTGTTTTTTTTTTAAATGCGCCCGACTACTCTCTTAAATACGTTGCTTAAATGTGCTATTGATATTTTAAGTTGCGCATTTCAGCGGCAACTCTTTAAACTACTTTATTAATCATAATTTTCAAACTCTTACACTAAACCTTTACTTACTTCATTGAATGCCTTCCTTTCTTAAAAAAAATATTATTTGAAACACTCTTATTTAAATATCATGGTTTCGATCAACGTTTTTTGGGTTATAGAAAGTTTTTTTCATACTTTCCAACAACACTAATTTGTATGTTGGAGAGATGTGTTTAAGACTAACAATATTTTGTTTAAATGCGCCAGGCTTACAACTTTAAATGCATTCGTTGCTTAAATCCGCCTTTCATTTTTATGTTGTTAATTTAAGTGGGAACTACTGAAACTACTTTTTTAAGCACAATTTTTAAACTCTTAACATTTAGAGTTTCAGTTTCATATTTGAATTCATTCGTTACTTAAAAAATACACTCAAAATATTTTGTAGGCAAAAACAAATGAAAAATACATTTAAAACGAGTGATAAAACAATTATTATTCATTTGTTACGAAAACATTAAAAATTAATGATTAGTGTGTTGTTTTTATCAATCGATCCCGCAATCAACTACATTCTGGCCAGACACTCTACCCATCGCACAGTGGCCGAAATTCGGAAATGTAAAATAATAAATCCCAATGCATATTTGTCATTATAAAACTTACAAAGAATTTAACTTTGAACCATATTTTTTTATTTCAGTGTTTTTATGTATTTTGGGAAACTTATGTGAATATTGGGAGGGTGGTCTGTATGAGGACTAGAAGTTAAAATGTTACGATTCCGTTAAAATTTAGAGTGATTATTTATGGCTCAAAAAACATTTAACAGTCGAATTTCAAGAGGATATTTGTTAAAATACTATTGTTAGGGCTTTTTAAGTAAGACTGGAAGGGGAAATTAACATGGGGGCTATATGATAACATGGACCGATTTTGTCAAAAATTTAATAGGTTTTGTTCTTTCGTTAAAAAATTTTAAATTTCAAATTTGGGCCAAATCGATTGAAAATTGTGGTCTGTATCGCGTTTATACTGTTTATTTGGACAGGCAGATGGACCCTAAAAACCCAACAACTTGCGCGAACTAGCACGCCATACTGAAACGTCACAACAAAAATAACCCAAAATAATAAACAAAACAGGAATTGGACCGAATACGATCGAATTTCAAAAGTTGCAGTCCATGAAACTATAGTTTATATCACAAATGTCAACTTCTATAATGCACTAATAATAAACTAGATACACACAGGCCACAAACATTTATTTTTCAGTTAAAACATACCTTTTACTTTCAATTAAAACTTTTTGGCTCAAAATGTATAAACAATTGACTTAAAAGTGTCAATAAATACTCACTGAATAATTAGGACCCAAATTCCTTTAATACACTTGCTGCAGAAAATTTATATTTGACAGCTTACAGCTGTGCGAATATTGAAAGCAAAACAAAAGTAAAAACGTAAAATTTTTCTGTAAAGTATAGTTAAACGATGCAGTGCAAAAACATTTATCGATATCAATTTTTTAATTTTGACTTAAGCGCCGCTAGACCAGTGATTTCAGCCACAGTGCATCGTGCCAAAGTCACTTGATACAAATATGTTTTTATATTTCTATAATTAATTTTTTTCTACAAAAAAATAACCCACACAAGTACGTAAAAACTAATGATTTATCTTTAAAAAATACCAACAATTTAAAAAAATAACGAACACAAATCATTAAAAATTAAAGAAGAATCACTTATTTTTACTAACAGAACAAAAATAAAAAAATTGAATGCAAATAAAAGTCTTTATTTTTTATGTTTTTATTTTTGAAACAAAGAACAGAAATAGTCATTTGAAAAAACTGAACGTTAAACAAATGTTTTTTCTTTTAAAAACGACCAGACGAAAAACTTTTTAAAAAACTACAAACAGTTAATCACATAATTTTTTAAGTGTATTATTTGAAACACAAGTGGCTTAAGATCAATTTCGTTGCTTAAATGTGCCATTAATATTTTAAGTTGCGCATTTAAGCGGCAACTTCTTAAACTACTTTATTGATCCCAATTTTTAAACTCAAACACTTAGAGCTTCACTTACTTCTTTGAATGATTTCGTTTCTTAAATGCGCCGTTGATATTTTATAGTAGCGCGTGTAAGCGGTAACTATCTAAATTCTTTTTAAGAGTTTTTAAACTCTAACACGTATTGTTAGTTCATCGTTAAAAGGAAAATGTTTCCCTATTTCAAAATCTCCGTATTCCTCAACTTATTCTAATCTGTCGTTTTAAAATTCCTCTAAAAGTAATTTTTTTCACCCCACACTGCTCCCTAAGTTTGGCACAAAGCATCAGCAGCAAATTAAGGTACTTTTTGGCTGATCCTTTTTTTTTTTTTTTTTGTTATCCAAACTCTGCTGCTACTGCACCTGAAGTGTTGCACGTAGCAAGAAAAATACAAAAAAAATGAGAAAAATTAAAAGAATAGAAATGCCAAAGTTGTTACACATTTTATTTTATACGTTATTTTTTCATAAGAGTACATAAGGGAGGTTTAATAATGAAATTTTTTAAAATTTGTTAGTTTTTTTATTCTTTTTAAAATTAATATACTTTTCAGTGTATTCAGAAAAGATACTTATAAGAAAAATAATAATGATGAAGGTTTTTTTTATAAAAAAACATACTTTAAAATTCAGTCAAAGGGTTGTGTATGAAAGAAAACAATTTAAAATTTGTATACCTTGCACTTACATTAGTGATGGTAGGTAAGTTTATCAAATCGTTCATGAGCTGAAATGCCAACATATTTGGTATCTTTTAAAGATGATTGTAAATTTGTTGAAACTTTCTGAAAATTTAGATTTATGCGGACCTGTATATCTAAAAACGATTTCAGAGTCTATGTGCTGACGTAAATCGTTATCAAAAAACTTGTTGGCGATCCTGCTAGGATGACTGAAAAGTAAAAATTAGCATATTGACATCGTTTACAGTTTACATATGTTGACTTTGTTCCTAATTCTTCTCCATTGACCAATTCTTAAATTATGATGCCAAGAATTTATTTAGATAACCCTTCTTTTCCAACTTTGTCATATTATATTCTAATAACTGTTTTGCATGATCAAACATGCCAACATGCATGTTAATATTTTGCAAAAACAAAATAGAATGGAATAGATATATTCTTTACTATGTATAGTATAAAGTCGAAAATGTTTATACTTTACATATACAGTGCCAGACATAAGTATTCACACAGAGCTATAGTAGATGCAATTTTTAAAACAAATTAAAAAATACTAACATTTTTTATCTAACGAGTATTTTTTAAAGCAGTAGGTAATTTAATAAGCTTTAACTTAAGCTTTATAGCGTCCAGATTGACTTAATAATAAATGTGCTACGAGGGTCGAACTGGAAAATGAGATTATTTATAGACATGTTTTATAAAAATTTTTAAAAATATTTCCAAGTCGATTTTTACAAGTTCGGACATAAAAAAAATTTTAAAAATAGTCTAAAAACTAATACTCAGTTATCAACTTACTTTTTAACGACCCAAACTAAAATTTAATTTTTTTTAATATAGTAGAGAAAATCCGCATTTTTCGACCAATTATTCTTTTAACCACCAATTTTTTGTAAACAAAGAAAAAGTTAAATTATTTGCATATCTCATTACAAAATACTTACGTGAACTTAAATTAAAAAATTGGTGGTCGAAAAATGTGTATTTCATCTACTGTATTTAAAAAATTTTAATTTTTGTTTGGATCATTAGAGAACTTAGATGATAACTGAATATAAATTTTTGGACTTTTGTTTAAATTTTTTATGTTCGAACATGCAAAAAATCGAATTTTATAAATAACTAGCTGTACCCGGTCCACGTTGCTGGCCCTAAGAAAAAACTGTTTTATATTGCATCTTAATTTAAATATAGTGTCGGACAAAATTAAAGCACGGGTCCGGGTCCAAGCTAGTAACCTTTGGTTTCACCCTCGGTTAGCACTATCTATAGAGAAATCTCAACAAAATCGGTTCAGCCGTTTTTGCGTGATTTCGAAACAGACAGACATAACGTTAAGTATAGTGCAAAGGGGCGTGTCATTTAACGCATTTTTATCGAATCGTGAAAGTCTAAAGTTCCATGCTGCATCCTCGATTAGTACTATCTGTGCTGCAAATTTCTTTGACATCAGTTTTGCCGTTTTTGTGTAAATGCGAAAGAGGAGAAAATAACTTTTTATTTATGAAAAACGGGAGTGACATTTTTTACCCATTTGCCGAATCGCGCTCTACATATGACCTACAGTTCCCGCTCGGTTAGTTCTCTCGGTAGTGACAGATTCGGCTTATCCGTTTTTGCGTGATTCCAAAACAGGCAGATATAACGTTCCGTATAAAACAAAGGGGCGTGACAATTTACGCCTCTTTGTTCAATCGTGGTCAGTATAGTACAAAGGGCGTTGCAATTTTGATCCCTCTTTCCAATAACGATCTTATATGGCCTACATATGCCCTTGGTTAGCACTGTATGTAGTGAAAATGTCAAGAGAATCGGTTCAGTTGTTTTTGCGTTATTGCGAAACAGGCAGACAACGTCCAGTATAGTACAAAGGGGCGTGGCATTTTACGCCCCTTTTTTAAATTGTAGTATAACATGGCCTATAGTTCCGCACTCGTTTAACACTATCAGTGCTGAAAATTTTATTTAAATCGATTCAACAGTTTTTGAGTTATTGCGGAGCATGCAGAAATAACATTCAATTCAATACAAAGGGGCATGGCATTTTACGCCCATTTGTCCGATAACGCTGTAATTTGGCACATAGTTAGTACTATTGTTGGTTTAAATTTCATCAAAATCGATCCATCCGTTTTTTATATATGGATGTCATTAGTGGTGCAATGTGAACATTTGATTTTGCCACGCCCCTCCGCTCACAGGCAGAATATCAAAAATCTGACTCCCCAGGCTATTCTGAATATTCCCTGGAAATTTCATCAAGATCGGTCCAGCCGTTTTAGAGTCCATACGGAACATACATACATACATACCCACATACATACACACTTTCATTTTTATATACATGTATAGATGTCTGCAAATAATTTTATTTTTCAGTTCGACCCTCATAGCACATTTAATTTTAACTCAATCTGGATGCTATAAAGCTTAAATTAAAGCTTAATAAATTACCAGGGCAAGGAAGTTCATGCACTAAAAATCACGTTTTTAGCGCTAAAAATATGTATCAAAAATTAAAAAATATGCAGTAAAAATTAGAAAAATATGCATTTAAAAACTGACTTATTTTAATATTTTTTCGTAAAAAAACCTAAAAACCATTAAATTCAGTCCCATTTTTTAAAATGTTTATATATACGTGTAAAAATTTACTATATGTAAGCCATCGCGTTCCGAATTCGGCTATTTTCGAATTCGGCTATTTTCGAATTTGAAAATTAAAAACACTCCTTTCGTCTTCTTTTGTTATTAAAGTGCACTGAGATTTCAATTTTTGGAGGCTGGAATAGAACTTAATTTTTGTGTTAAAGATTTTTTTCGTTATTTTTTCCATAACAGCATCTGATTAGGGCAAGTTTTGGCGGGCCAAGCCTAAAACTAATAATTCGAGATAAATCATCCCTTGCCTATTGTTCAGTTTGTAATTCTTTTTATTGTTGCATAACTTTGAGAGGAGCTGACAAGCTTTAAATAATTTCATGCCTAAAAATTGGTTTCTTTTGAATTGTTTACGAATAGAAATTCCAATTTCAAAGCATTTTCCTTTCAAATCGAATTACGAAGTAACTCACCAAGCTTTGCTTTTTGTTTTTTTTATACCCTCCAACTACAGTATGGGGGTATACTCACTTTGTCATTCCGTGTGTAACGCATCGAAATATCGGTCGGGGACCCCATAAAGTATATATATTATTGATCAGTGATCGATTCTAAGACATTTTAGCGATGTCCGTCCGTCCGTCCGTCCGTCTGTCTGTCCGTCCGTCTGTAGTTAACACGATGCAGTCCAAAATAAAAGAGCTAGGAACCTCAAGTTGGGCACAAATATGTCTTATGTTCCTAGGCAGGTTAAGTTCGGAAATTGGCCAAATCGGACTAGGGGGAAAAAAGTTCCCCCTTGAAGAACTAAACCAACCTCTAAAAAATACAAGTTTTTACATGTTTTTTTGTATTTTTGTTAAATAAATGAAACATTTGGTATATTTATCGCGATGGTAAGGTGCTCTCAACGTGCCTCATTGACTCTATCAACTTCGCCCCACCCCCCAAAAAAAAAAAACGCGCCTGTCAATTTTTTTTTTTTTTTTACATTTTGGAGGGTATAAAAGATTCGGCACAGCCGAATTTAACACTCTCACTTGTTTTTCTTAAGAAAGTTTTTAAAAAGTACTGCAACTAAAAATTGAAAATTAACACCAAATATCGCATTATTTACAAAAATAACAAATTTACGAAAAAAATATTTTTTTTGGAAAATATAAAAAAATATGCAAGAAAATATGTAATTTAAGCAAAATATGCAAAAACATGCATTTTTACCAAAATATGCAAAAATATGTACCAACAAATCAATGCCATTTTTAAGCAAATTCGATGATTCGTGAAGATCCCAGCAAAACTTTGGTAATGGGTTGTGATTATATAACACATTACCAGGTAATGTATATATCTTATTCGTAGCATTATTTTAGGATGTCTTACCAAACATTTGTTCCATAACGTATTATTTTAAAGTGAAAAATAATGCTTTACTAATAATTTATTACGTAACGCATGATTATTGGAAAAAATTTATTTCATATTTATATTTTCTAAACATTAAATCATGGATGACTTATATGTGGTTACATTTATATTATTATTACATTTATAATTAGATGCATAATGCATTACAATAACATAAAAAATAATTATTTTATAAAAAAATGCATAAGTTTAAACTAGAGATGGCCTCACGACAGGAAATTTCTAACGACACACACTCACAAGCATATTTTATCTACTTACACTCACTTACAACCACGTGAGTAATTTTAATACAAAATTACTTTTTCACTACTCGAAACACCTTATATATTATCTTCTGGTATGCTATATTATTTAATTTCTCGTAACCTATAAAATATCATATATTTTACACTTTACTCGTATTCTTCGTTATAAATTTATGACTTATTTTATACCTTACTGGTATTCTTTGTAATAATGTGGATGCATTACTTTGAGTCTCATTGCCTGTTAAAATCATCAATGCTGCAATGTATAAAATAAGAGATCCTATACCTTATTTTATACCTTATTTGGTAATCTAAGTTTTGCTGGGATAATTACTTTATGATGTTTTAAGACTAACGAAAACAAACATGTATTTACATGAACCCCCTTGCCCTGTAAATTACTAACAAAACGCTGTTTAAAAAAAAATACTTGTTTGATAATAAAATGTTTGGTATTTCTACTATAGCCTGTGAGAAAACTCTTGTCTGGCACTGTATATGGCACATATAGAGATAAAATGTTGGTAAATAAATTTAGAGTGGGTAAAAACAATTAATGTTAAAAAAGTGGGCAAAATTCCTACAGGGGATAACCGTTTTTCCTTGCAAATAAGACAGCACCTCTTAAAATATATCTATAACATTGATGGCGTTCATCAGAGAAAGCTCCTACTCAACTGCTCCTCAACATTCTGCTGAACGGCTTGATTTTTGACATTTCAGTCAACATGTTGACTGAGCGCTTCTCAACTTTGGTAGCGTCAAAAAATTATTCTACATTTAATCACAAACTGATACATTAGCTTTTTTATTGAAATTATTTTTTTTTTAGACTTTATTCAAGAAAATAAACAAACAAATTATTAAAAAAGTATTTTTTGAAAAAATATATCAAAACTTAAAAAAAATATTTTTTTTTCCAATATTTTAAAACAGCGACAGGCAAAAGCACTACGCGGCGTTTTTGCTCTCACACCTACATGCTCTCACACAAACACAAAAACAATATTTTCTCCTCTCTTCTTGTTTTAAATATACTTAGAGAAATAATCAATAAAGAATTTTAATGCCTAATTCTTGTTTAAGAACATTTTTTGGTAAACCAGAATGCTTAGCTTGTCGCTCTTCACTAAATATTACATTTCTTGACATTTTAACTAATATCGTTTATTATCTTTTTTATTTTTTAAATGGATAAATGCATTCTTATTTTTACTATAAGTTTGTTTTAGTGCATTGAGTATGAGAGTGTTACATGTTACATACACCAAGATAAAATATGATAGTATGTGTTTGCCTGTCGCTGTTTTAAAACATTCATAAAAAATTGCGTTCAGCAGAGTCAACTAATCAAAACATGCTACATCTCAACTGTCCGCTGAACACGCCCAATGATTCTCTAAAATCTGCTGATGATCCCTTAGTAAGGGTGAAACAGATTTGTGCAGATGGACTATGATATGGGTAACTTTTTTAAGGCACTAAACAATCGATTATAATTAAAAATAAAATGTTTGTTATTTGAGCTAGAATAATACTCTTTCTTTCCCCTCGCTCCCGCGGCGGGGTCATGAAAAATATTGAAAAAAATATATAACTCTTCTCGTTTGGAGGTTACCCCATCAACAAATTTTGTTTTTCAGCCCACTCTAATATACATATTGTATTAAATAATATGTATCTACCATATGTACATGTTATTTTGCACAAAACCAATTGACAATTTTAAATTAAAATGTCCAACAAAATTATGTTTTTGTACACAATGTTATAGAAACAAAAAAAAAAAAAACTAACAAAACAAAAAAATATATATGAATATAGA
Source organism: Pegoplata infirma (assembly GCA_963921195.1). Lineage (NCBI taxonomy): Eukaryota > Metazoa > Arthropoda > Insecta > Diptera > Anthomyiidae > Pegoplata > Pegoplata infirma. The sequence continues at coordinate 197,385,778 of OY992539.1, forward strand.
AAATTTAATACAAAATATGTACAATTTGAGGTTAAAAGTAAACATTCATACTATGTGTGTAGGGTGAATGAATGGATGTGGTTTTAGATTGTAACATAATTGTTGGAAAATTGTAATACTTTTTTTTTTTTGCAATGGGAGGATATGGAAATAAGTTAGGATAATACAAATTGTTAAATTTATAAAAATATTTATGATTGTAAAAAAATCTAAGTTTAATAAGAATAGCTCAGACAGAATTTTCGTAATTAAGCTTTATCGATTTTTTTAGAACCCAAGAACTACTTTTATATAACCACTTTTGTAGATCAGATGACAGATCTGTTTCAAATTTCAAATTTAAGATATTACTCATTTCAAAACTACTCCATTTTCAGATGTTATTCGTAAAAGATCAATTGTAATTCGAAGATTCTACTTGTTATTTGAAGATTTCATTTGTTATTCGAAGATTTCATTTTGTAATTGATCTTTCACGAATTACAATTGATTTTTTACGAAACGAAATTGATATTTTTCGAATTACAATTGATCTTTTTCGAATTACAATTGATCTTTTATGAATTGCAATTGATCTTTTACGAATTACAATTGATCTTTTACGAATTGCAATTGATCTTTTACGAATTGGAATCTTCGAACTTCAAATGGAATCTTCGAATTACAAATAGAATCATCAAATTACAAGTAGAATCTTAGAATTAAAAGTAGAATCTTCGAATTACAACTAGAATCTTCAAATTACAATTGATCTTTTACGAATTACTTATTCCAGATTTTGTTCTGGAAGAATAACTCTTATTTTAAATTTTTTTTTTAAATTTTAAAAATGCAGGTGCTTCTAGAGAGAACAGTGCCATGATCCAAAGAAGCGGCGAAAGAACACCTTTCTGTAGAGTTCCCCTTTTGACAAATCGACAGATGGACACAATTGACAGATGCTCACTCTTCATCGGTTATACGTCTATTGACAAGTCGATATTCCAATATCACCTGACAACATTAAATGACATTATTTTCGGTTATCTCAAAGATATGGTTAAATGGGAAGAGACTGTGGTCTAGTATATAATAAAAGTAATACTGAACTTGTCTTGTTTACAAAGAAAAATATGGATCGTTTTTTTGATACTAAATACTTCTCTGGACGGAATTGAAATAGTCTTTGATGGAGCTAAGTATTCCGAAGTGTTTTTAGATCGAAAGTTGAATTTCAGGCGTAATATTGAGAAACTATTGAGAAAAGCAACAATCGCTTTATATTCCTGTTAAAGGGCAAATGGAAAACGATGGGTCTTTCGTTTTGCTTTCAGCCCTAGTCGTTAACTTCACACAGAAAATAAATTTGCAAATTTCCAACTGAAATTCAGTAAATACAACTAAAAATCAGATAATACATTTACATAAAGGTCGTCACAATTGAATATCGGTAGTCTCAACGAAATACGGGTGACACAGCTGACATTTTATTGGAACATAACAAAAATTCGGTTGTCACACTTAAAAATAGTAGCTATAACCCAATTGCGAGCGGATAAAGCTAAACAGTAAGTTCAGTAGTGACTGTCGTTTGAAGAGGTTGTTTTTTTTTTCTAATGCGGTCTAACTCATTTTGTGCTACGTGCTTTAAAGTTCTCGGTAGCATTTTCGTAAAATGCCAAAAATGCAGTGGATTTTTTCATAAGTTATGTTCTGGCTTAATTGGTGATGATGTTTTCAAGCTTGTAAAACATAATAAAAATATTGCTTTTATTTGCAATAAATGTGCTGATGTTTCGAATGATCTGAATGCTAAAGTGTCAATTTTATCAGACGAAATAAAAGAATTAAAAACTATTTTGTATGCCTATCCCAGCAAAAACTTGGTAATGGGTGCCCCTTCCTGCCTCGCTTACGTGGTAAGAGCTTTGAATACTACTAATTACCATTAGCATTACATTGCGCCAAAAAAGGCAAAATGTGGTTACCTCTAATGACATCACCGTGTTAAAGTAATTAACATTGAAATTGGGAGGTAACTAATTACTGATATTTTTGCTAACCCCTTTAGTTAATTACTTGGTAAGCGAAGTTTTTGCTGGGATGTTGAGAAAAGCAACAATGCTAGTGACAGTGTTTCTACAAAAAACAAGAAAACACATGCTAAAGAAAAAATTAAAAACTCTAAAAATCATTTACAACAAAGAAGAGGTCGTTCACATTTGTCCGATTCTTTTTCGTCAATTTCTGCAACTAATCCCTTTGATGATCATCGTGTCAAAACTAATGCTGTTGTTGTTCCTGCTTTAAATAAAATTACTGATAGTGCTGTGGTTGCTACTGAATCAATTGATCTTGTTAAAAAGAGTGTATATCTTAATGATCATTATAACCATAATGATGATGCTAATGCTAAAAATCTAAGTTCTGCTTGTGCTCGTGTTAGAAGAGAGAGCCTGTGTTGTTCTCAAACATCTGATGACAATACTGCTAAAAGTGACATCCCAGATAACAATTTGGGATGGATTAAAGTAAACAAGAAAAAATGTACGAAAGTTATTGTTGGAGACAACAATAACAATGACTTGTAAGTTATTGCAAATAAAAAGTGGGTTCATCTCTCATCATTCAAGCCTAGTGTAACTGCTGATCAAATAATTGAGTATGTCGAGAAACATTTTAGTATTGAGAAAGCCCATTTAAAATGCTACAAGCTTGTCAAAACTGACACTGACTTAAAAACGCTAAGTGGAATTTCCTTTAAGCTTGGTATCACTGCAGGACTATATAAGGAGCTGTTTAAACCCTCTTTGTGGCCTGCAGATGTTAATGTGCGCCAATTTCGATTTTTTAAATAATTTATATTTATATTTTTTATATTGTATTATACTTTTTTTTTTATTGTATTATACTTTATTTTTTTTATATTAATATCTTAGTCTGTAAGGAATTTATGTTCCATTGACTAATAAAGAAATAATAATAATAATAATTCGGTTGAAAATTTATTTTTCTGTGTCTAAATTTATATTTCAGTGGTGCGTCCAATTCTGCTGTATTAAATCATTGTCTGGTGGCCTGGAGAACTGTGTCTTTATCGCGAAGGTACAGAGAACGGCGTCGATATGTATAACTGGATTCTATCTCTTCGTACATCACCAACGGCTGCATTAGAAATCCTTCTTCCCCTCATACCATTGGGCATAGTTGGAAGGCAGTGTGCGGCAATTTGACTTCGTAACACACTACAATGGAATAGCAGCGAATGTGGCCATAGCGCGATCTTGAAAATGATAAAAATGGTGGACTTTGCCCACTCTTTGAGTGTTTTTGAAAGCCCCGTTTCCACTATGATACCATCTGGGGAGTCTAAGGTAAGGGACATTCCGGGTAGCGGAGCGCCTTTAAATTTTTCCATGGATGGATCGTAGCTACACGATCAAGTGAGCTTGGGATATTGTTTAAAATAGCTTGAGTTGAGAATGGATCGAAGATTGTCAGAGCACTACAGTGTTTACCAGGCACAGATGCTGGCAATCAGGGATGCCAACTTAGTGCTTTTCGCGCTAGATCTACACCATTTACACATCTATTTGTAATTCGAAGATTCCATTTGTAATTCGAAGATTCCATTTGTAATTCGAAGATTCCATTTGTAATTCGAAGATTCCAATTGTAATTCGAAAACCAACGAGTAAATCAACAAAAAACAATGTTTTTAAAGGCGTAAGAAACGATTTTATGTTGATCTACTCGTTGGTTTTCGAATTACAATTGGAATCTTCGAATTACAATTGGAATCTTCGAATTACAAATGGAATCTTCGAATTACAATTGATCTTTTTCGAATTACAATTGATATTTTACGAATTACAATTGATCTTTTTCGAATTACAATTGATCTTTTACGAATTACAATTGATCTTTTACGAATTACAATTGATCTTTTACGAATTACAATTGATCTTTTTCGAATTACAATTGATCTTTTACGAATTACAATTGATCTTTTTCGAATTACAATTGATCTTTTACGAATTACAATTGATCTTTTTCGAATTACAATTGATCTTTTTCGAATTACAATTGATCTTTTACGAATTACAATTGATCTTTTACGAATTACAATTGACCATTTACGAATTACAATTGGAATCTTCGAATTACAATTGGAGTATTCGAATTACAAATGGAATCTTCGAATTACAATTGGAGTATTCGAATTACAAATAGAATCTTCGAATTACAAATGGAATCTTCGAATTACAAGTAGAATCTTCGAATTACAATTGATCTTTTACGAATTACATCTGTAAATGGTGTAGTGCTTTTTGATGTGTCAAAACGCGAAAATTTTTGACCTAGTGCCAAATTAGAAAAACGCACTTGCTTGGTGCTTTTTAAATTTTCAGTTGGTGCTTTTAGTGCTTTTTAAAATTAATTTTTATAGCCTCCAAAAAAAGTATGGCGATTACTTAGTTTGCTATTTCGAGTGTAGCACATCGAAATATTAGTCGGAGACTTCACAAAGTATATATATTATTGATTTTTGATCGATTCAAAGACATTTTTTGAATGTCCGTCTGTCTATCTGCGAAAAGCAATGTGCAGTTCCAACTAAGAGCTAGACGCCTGATATATGGATCGAATTTATTATTATGCTCAATAACCTTTGGTCGTATTAAGTTCGGAAAAAAGGACAAAATCGGACTAATGTAAGTTGAAAATATTTTCCCTTGAAGAACTAAACCTCTAAAAAAATGCTATTCTTTGTAGATTTTTTTGTATTTTGGTTTAATATTTGAATTCTGTTCTGGGTGAATTTCAAAGACTACATTTGGCTTTTGAAGCCGAAAATGCAGACCATGTCAAATTGTACAACGATTTATATCGGTTTCTTAAAAGTTTAACCAACAAATCAAAAATTTTGTTTGAATAAAAATATTATTTTTTTATCTATTTAAAAAATAGTCCAGTGCTTTTTTACCCTTATAATTCAAGCAAATTTACGCGTTTTTTCCGTTTATAAAATTTTTGTGCGCGTTTTGCTCTCGATTAGTTGGCATCTCTGCTGGCAATAAAGAAAGTGACTGACTAGTTGAGTTTAAATGTCATGTCTACAACCGCTGCCAACATCTATATCATTAAATGAGATGGCCAAGTACGACTCATATGGGTCCTAGAACACAGAAACATTTCAGGGGGTTGCCGAGCCGATGAGCTTACATAACTGAGAGCTATCTTGCAGGTTCAAACGGAATTGAAATGTGTTGGTATGCCTCTAGAAACGTCGAATATAAAACTATTCGGCATTGTTCTTAAACGGGGACTTATGAGAGAAAGGAACATGTATAGACGTGTAAGACTACACAACAGATTTGCCTCCTCTTAATCAAGAGTCGCACAAGTGAAATTCAAGAGCAGAGATTTTGACGGTGGTTGCCGTAATTGCAGTACCGAGCCTTATAGGAAAGCACGCTAAGCGGTTAAATGTGCCGTCAAATGAATTTTACCAGAGTTGCATGGATGAGGAGGAGCTGGAAACTATAGAACACTTTAACTGCCATAGCCCGGCACTTTCTGGTCAGAGACTTGCTTCATTGGCATTTAGGGAGCAGCACGATCTTTCTGATTTGTCGAATGTCAAAGTTCAATGTCTTAGGAGTTTTGTAAGGACCTTAAATTGGCTTAACGGCAGGAACTGGTTGAGGAACCCAATAACCGTCCCGTGATATCGAAATGGACCTAAGAGTTTATTTATACTGACTTAAAAAGTCAGCAACCTCTTATAAACTAACGTTTTTGACTTTATCTTTGAAGCGAATTCGACAAACTTTTAATTCAAAGCTTTACAAAAATTAATTTAATGCTTAAAATAGAAAAGCTTTTATAAAATTGTAAAACTTAGAAAATTTATTAAAATTTCTAAAAAAAAATTCAAACTTTTTAGCAATTCAAAATAGTTTTCATGAAGATTTACAAATTTTTCGCTTGATTGTTTTCAAATTATATTCATGCACAGAAAACAAATTTGAGGAGAGACAAATTTAAGTAATCACTTGTTTTAATTTAAAAACAAAAATTGAGTAATTTTTTAATTGACGCAATTAAAAATGTTCTTAAAAATTTTAAAAACAATTTAAGTAAATAATTTAATAAAAATTTAATAGCTTTTTTAATTTTTTTTTAACTCTCATAGTTTTTGAATTCTCGTTTAGTTTATAGTTTTTTGTGTATGTCTATGAAAGTTTGTAATCGTCTTTATAAAATTTTCCTATGTTTTTGAGACATAAATATGTTTGATAAAGTTTGAAAAAAACAAGTTTTTTGTTTTTTTTTGTAAAAAGATTGAAAACGTTTTTTAACTTAAAAAAAAAGACACATTTTGAGTAAATTTTTAATTATGTCAATTAAAAATTTACTCAATTTTTTTTTTTCAAAAATTTAATTAATTTTTATTAAAAATTTACTCAATACTATTAAATCGTTTACTGGTGCAAAACTGAGTAATTTTTTACTCAATAGTATTAAAAATTTACTCAAATATTTTTTTATAAAATAAATTAAATGGGTTGGTCTTTTTTTTGAAAATACTTTTTTCTCTCAGTTAATTCAATTCTTAAACCCAAAAATATTTTTCTCATTTCCTTTTGCTTAGTATTTTGAAACGAAAAAAAAACTTTTATTTAATTAAATAGTAGTATTTGTTTAATTAAAAACTTAAAATAATCTAAATGTGTTCCTTTTTTTAATAAACCCCCTCTAAAAATTTCTCGTGTTCTATATAAAACACTTTTCTTTATATTATTCACCAAAAACAAAATAGAACTTTTAAATAACCAACTGAATGCATTTTAATGTAATTTTAGGCGAAAAAATAAAGAAATGAAAATAATAAAAACTTTTTTTTTTTATATTTTTTTTTGGTATGCCCTAACCAAGTGTATTAAAGTTTTTCTCAGTTTTTTATACCCTACACCATTCTGTGGTACAGGGTATAATGAGTTTGTGCTGATGTTTGTAACTACCCGAAATATTTGTCCTAGACCCACTTTCAAGTATACCGATCGACTCAGAATCACTTTTTGAGTCGATTTAGCGATGTCCGTCCATCCGTCCGTCTGTCCGTCCGTTCATGTAAACGTTGTGCGCATGATACAGGTTACAATTTTTAACCGATTTGTCTGAAATTGGAAATAAATCGGTCCATGTGTTGACCAAGCCCCCATACAAACGTCCTCTTTAAATTTACATACAAACCACCCTTCCGATATTCACATAAATCTATAAAATTTGACAAAAAATAGAAAACATTTGACTAAAATTTTGTTTGTGTGTGTTTAACGCATACTTTAATAACCCAAAAATCTGATTATAATTGGGGCGTTTTTGGACTTCGGCCCCATATGAAAATTTCGCCCGATATTACTAAAAGCGGTTTATTTGCAACAAATATAAGCCAATTTCACTTAAATTTGGTATGTGAGTGTTTTCTACACTTATTAAAGATTTGACAAATGATAGACCTAATTGGTCCATGTTTGGACTTGGTACCCATTTTCCGGGAAACACTGGTGTAGGGTATTGTATGGTCGGTCTTTACCGACTATAATTTTCTTACTTGTTTTTTATAAAGTTTTCCATCTTCTGCTTGTTTTTATGTACGTAAAACTTTCAAATTGCCGCAGTTGTGGGAGGTAGAAAGAAAATATTGTTTAAAAAGAAGAACGAAAGTATGGAAAAATTGGTGTTGGCGATTTTTATAAAAACCGAATTGAAAGGAGTTAATTGTTAATGCAATTGCAGAAACTATAATTAAATATGTTTATTCCAAAAAACACGTAAGAGAACAGAAAGTTGAAAGATGGTATGAAGTGAATTAAAAATACTCACCGAAAAAAAAAAAAAAAAAAAATTGATTAAAAAATTATTTAATTTAACTAAAAAATTAATTAATTTAAAAAAAAAATAATTAATTTAATTAAAAAATTAATTACATCCGTACCAATCACTAAAATGCGCATATAAATTAAAAAATATTTGTATGTCATTAAATAAAAATAAATGAATATTTATTTAATTAAAAACTGACGCAAAAATTGATTAATTTCTTTATCAATGGCACTCAAATCATGACTTTTTGTTTATTTAATAAATTCTTTTAAATTCCTGAATTTTCAGCATGGCTCTTATAGGAGAAGGGCATGATGATGAGCATTGTTATATGTTATGCGTTTACTTTTGTTATTTTTCTGCAATATTTCAACTTTTTAAGTGCAATTAGTCCGTTAATAGCATGAAAATTGTAATTGTAAAATTGCACGAAAATCCTTTTCTTTTTTGTTGTTCTTTACTGTTTCTCCTTTTTGTCTTGAAACATGGCAATGGGTGGAAAAAAATTCCAAAGAAATATAGTTCACAACAAGCTTGTTGGTTTTGTATTTATTAAAGTTTTATTGGTGGAAAATTGCAAATTATTATTGTTATTTTTAAAATAAAAAAAAAATACAGTGAAAGTTTTAATATTTGAGTTTTCAGAGACAAGATAAATGAAAGTGCCCTGGAAATAATTTAAATTGGGTGTTTTTTGAAACTCAAGTCTAGTTAGTATAGCTTTCACTGTTTACTGTTTCGAAAATTTTTTGGTATCATTTGTTGCAACTGCTACTATTTTAAAAGAAACGAAAGTGTAGTCCATTGTTTTTGTTGCAGTCATATGAAAGGTTTAAGAGTCTGTTTTCCAATCATTATTTATGGTGCACTTTCTCCTTATATTTTTCCCTATAGTTTATGGTCTTCAAGATATATGTATAAAGAGTGTGTTGCCAACAAAATGTTTCATTAATATTCAGTGGATTTACTAATTATTTTTTTCAAAACTGGTGTACTACAATCATTAACTGCAAATAATTCAATTTTATGTTTTTAAAGAAAACATAAAAAATAAACTGGAGGGTAGGGTGACAAACTGTCACAAGAGTAACATACTCCAGACTTAATAATAAAGAATTATAGGGTTAAACCAATGGACGAATTTGGACTACTATCAGTCTTCCAGCAAACAGTCCCAATTGAGTTATAAAAACAAATTAAAACTCTGGCCAATTCGTATTAAACAATTAAATTCGAAGATTTCAATTGAAATTTTAAGTTTTTATTTGAAACTCGAAATTTTAAATACCCATATGCAAACTAAAAATTACATTTCAAGTTTAAAAACTCGAATTGGACTTCAAAAACTCCATATCGTCGAACTATATTCAATAAATGCCAACTCGAAAAAGCTTACTGTTCAGGAGAGCTAAAAAACTAGTTATTTCGCTAATTATTGTAAAAATTAACAATGTACCTTCCATAACATGGTTTAAATATTCTAAACAATTTTTACCTATGCAAAAATTTTCATATTTTGCACTTGTTTGCGTATTTTTCAGAGATGGCATTTATTACTATATCAAAAAACAAATATTTTTTTAGAGTTGGCATATTTTGCCGGAAAATAAAAATACATTTTTTTTGGAAAAATTTTGAAAAATTTTTAAAATTTTTTTTTTTTTGGTTTTTGTTATCCTTATTACGGTAATTGCAAAAACTGAACAAAAAATTAAAAATCTTTGCATATTTTTAAAAGTTACTAGCTCCGAAAGCCTTTTAATCTCAGGGTGGTCAACTTTGGCACTCTGTAACTCACGCTGTATTGCAATAGGGTCACTCCAAACTAGCTATTTTGAAAGCTTATATCATTGACTTTATTTGCCCCATTCATAATGTTTCAATCTGATAAATAGTTTGAAAGTTACATAAATATAAGCAATTTTTTTTTTTTGCAAACTCTATTTACCGATATTTTCAAAATGGCAATATCTCGAGAACCAGTCATTAGATATCAAAATCTTTACAAGATTCGTGTTTAGCATGGCAAATGCAATAAGATATGTGGTCTAATTTTTTTAAAAAAAAATTTTGAAAAATTTTTGGAAATTTACAATGGGAGTTGGCATTTATTTTCACCAAAAAAATATGTACTTTAAGTTAGCAGAATAACAAAAATGGATGTAAAACGACAACAAATTATTTTTTTGCTCTGAAATTTTTATGGCAGATAGGTATTACATAGGGGAGCTATTTGCCATCGGAAACTCATTTCCGTCAAATTTGAGTTGGCATATTTTGAATATAGGTTCACGATATGCAATTCGAAAAGAATCATAATTTTTTTCCGATTATTCTAGCTCAAGCTCATTTTGCTAAATAGTCTTGACAAGATCCTGGCGAGATCGAAAAAAGTGTTTTGCAAAGTCGTGAAAAAAATTACCAACATAAATTAATTTTACACAGAAAAAAATGTTCTTAAAAGTATTCTATGAGAACAGCTTGGTGCAATTAGTAAAGAAAAATTACCTCGAGCTAGAATAACCCTAGAATAACACTTTATTCGAAAATATCAATTTTAATTCTGGACAGATGATTTCATACTAAAAAAATGAGAAGAAATTTGTAACCATCAATTTAATTTCCGAATTCGAAAGAATTCGAAAAAAAAAGAAAAAAATGTAAAAGAAAGGAAAGAAGTGGGAAAAAAGGAAAGCAAAATAGTCAAAGAAATTTTTTCTATGAAAAAATTTCGAGAGTCTTAAAATTTTTCCAAAGAAAAAATGTCTCGGAATATTAGCATTTTTTTATGTGAAAAAAATTGAGACTTTTTCTAAAGGAAAAGAATTTATCTTTAGGAAAAAATATATAATTTTTCTATAGGAATAATTTGCGAATTTTTTATAGGAAAAATCTGACAATTTTTCTATTGGAGAAATTTTTATAAATTTTAATATTTTTTTAAAGGACAAATGTCTAGAAATTTTTCTATATCAAAAATGACTTGGAATATAAAAATTTATTCTCGGAATTTTAAAAAATACAAAAGTTTTTCTAGACGAAAAATCTGAGAATTTTTCTATCGGAAAAATCTGAGAATTTTTCTATAGGAAAAATCTGAGAATTTTTCTATAGGAAAAATCTGAGAACTTTTCTATAGGAAAAATCTGAGAATTTTTCTATAGGAAAAATCTGAGAATTTTTCTATCGGAGAAAATTTTAAAGAAATTCTTCTATGTAAAATGTCTACAAATTTTAAAATGTTTCTTAAGGAAAAATGTCTAGAAATTTTTCTATATCAAAAAAGTCTCGGAATATTAACATTTTTGTTTAGAAAAAATACTAAAGTTTTTCTGGCCGAAAAATTTGGGAATTTCTCTATAGGAAAAATTTAAGAATTTTTCAATAGGAAAAACTTGAAAATTTTTCTATAGGAACTTTTCTTAGAATTTCTAAGAATTTTTCTTTATAAAAAATCGGACAATTTTCTGATACTTCTTCTTTCGAAAAAAATCTGAGAAGAAGATGGGTAAAAAGGAAAGAAAAGAAGATAGGAATTTCCTTTTTCATTTTTTTCATTTGTTTTCTAGGAAAAATGCTCAAATATTTCTAATCTTAGAGTTTATGAATCTTAGAATTTTTTTACTGGAAAAAAGTCTTGAAATCTTTAAATTTTTAAGAACATTTTCTTTAGGGAAAATTTGAAAATTTTTCTACAGGAAAAACAAGAAAATTTTCTTCAGAAAAAATTTTAGAGTTTTTCTATAAAAAAAAATGTATTTGAGGCTGATACTTTTTCTATTGTTTTTTTTTTTATAGGAAAAATGTCTCGGAATCTAAGATTTTTTTCTATTCAAAAGAAGTCTTAGAATCTAAGACAATTTCTTTAGGAAAAATGCATAGGATTATGGGATAATATCTGAGAATCTGAGATTATTTTTATTTGAAATATGTCGCAAAATCTAAAACTTTTTTTTTTAATAGGAAAATCTAAGAAATTTTCTATAGGAAAAAGGTCTTATAATCCTAGAAAAAAATCTCAGATTTTTTCGATACAAAAAATGTCTCTGAACTTGTGAGTTCTGATAGTTTTTCCATAGGAAAAATGACTCAGAATTTGAGAGTTTTTCTATACAAAATATGGCTCAGAATCTAAGACTTTTAGGAAAAATTTTCTATATTCTGAAATTTTTTCTATATGAAAAATGTTCCAGAATCTAGGACTTCTTCTGTTGGAAAATCTCTGAGACCCAGATTCTGAGACTTTTTCTACCCAAAAAATGTTCTAAGACAGGCTGAGACCTTTCCTAAAGAAACTAAGTCTTTTTTGTGAGAAACATTACTTAGATTCTCAGACTTTTCAATAGGAAATATGTTTCAGACAATGGTTGGCAATCTTATACATTTTCTAAGAAAAGGTGTATCAGAAAACTATACCTTTTCTAAAAAATTACTATACACTCAAAAAAAAAACTGTAATGTTAGCAAAAAAAGCTTGTAAACCTACAAGAAAATTTGCTGATTTTGAACCCACAATTTGCTAAAATTTTGCTAAAATTAGCAAAAATGTTTTGCCAATAATTAGTTAACTATTTTTTTTTTTTTTGAACTTAGTTCATACACATCTGAGAACCCCATTGGGTTCGGACCCGATAGGTCTAGACCCCGATGGGCCTAGACCTAGTTGGGTTCCTTTAAAATCGTCATAGTTTTTGATCCAAAAATTGTGTCCGTTCCGCTCTACCTTGCTTAGTTTTTGAGATACGTGATTATAGGGGACCACTGGGGTCTTGAGAATTAGAAAACTCGATAACTTCAAAATATTACTCGGAGAGCTTTTGACTATTTTGCGGTCTTGTTCTACGTGTTGAGAGCTACAAAAATGCTTTTGGACTTTTTGTTGTGTCGGCAATATTTACCGAGATATGAGCATTATAAAATTTTCGGGAATGCTAACTTTTTTGGATCCAAAGTTAGGGCCCATTAGGGTCCACACATGTGAAGAGGACCGGCAATACTATGAGCCCGAGAACCAAAAATGGCCTCCATTTTGCTCTATCTGGCTTAGTTTCCGAGATAGCGCCATTTTAAGTTTTCTGAAAATAAAAAAAAAATTACCATTTATTTTGCTAATATTAGCAAACCAAAAGCTGGATCCCCGCCAGCTCCAACAACAGTATGGCGATTTACTCACTTTGTCATTCCGTGTGTAAAGAATTGAAATATCGATTTACTTAGGAGTGTATATATTATTGATCAGTGATCGATTTTAAGACATTCTGTAAACGTCCGTGTGTCCGTCCGTTTTCTGTGCAGGACACGATGGAGTCCAAAATAAATTAGCTACACCCAAAAAAAAAAACGTGGGTATTCAATACTAAAAATTTAACTAATTTTAGTCCAAAAGGACCTAGTGCAGAAATTGGTAACCAATACTAAAATTTTTAACTAAAATTAGTCAAAACCAGTAGAAATTACTAATGTTAGTACTTTGAAGATACTAAAATTAGTAACCAATTAGTAGATTTTGGTACAATATCACTTACTAAACCTTTTACTGTAGAATTATTTTGAGTGTAGAAGCCAGAAATTTATCACGAAAATGCCTTATGGTCTAGGAAAATTTTTAACGCCAAGAAGATTGAAAATGGGAATGCAGACAGAACTGTATTAAAACAAAGGCTTGGTGGAAATACGGTTGAAACAGTGTTAAAAAATCCTTCTTCATATGAAAAATGCAGATCAAAGGAGGTTTCTAAGTTAAATTACTGGTCATACTGGCTTGAAAGGTTACTTGAAAAATTTGAAATTATTTAAAGATGACTTTTACAGATGGTATGGGAACGAAGAGACAGTGGAAGATTCATTCCATTATCTTTGTTTTGGCTCTTTATTTTTATCAGACTATGCAGAAATTTTAAGGGGTGATATATACTTATTAGGCTGAGTAAATTTTATGAAGCATTCGTGTGGACTTAAACCGTCCTGGACAAGAAGAAACAAGAATTCAAATATATATCTTTCCCCAACATCTCACAAACGACACGCTTCCCTCCCTAAAAAAACTCCCTAGATTTATTTCATATTTTTTTCATTTTAAGGGTATAAAAGAATCGGCATAGCCGAATTTATCACTCTTACTAGTTCTAAGTTGAGTTGATATTTTTCGGAATTATACGATCTTTTTCGAATTTTGTAACCGTTTCGATTCTTTTCAAAATTGAAATGATATTTTTTGTAAATGATATTTTAGGAATTTCTCAATGAATCGTTTTCGAATTACAATGGATTACAATGTTTTTGATTTTCAGGTGATTTTCAACAAATTTTTAGTTTATATTTTCAAATATCCTTTTATTTTTTAATTTCAATTGACTTTTTTCACTTTGTCTTTTTTTAAATTTAATTTTACTCCTTTTATGAATTAAATGACCATCGATTAAAAGCGGTTGGAATTTTTAAATGATTTTTACTAAATGTCATGTATTCATTTTTGATTTATTGATCTCTTAAAAGTTGTTGGAAAATAAGATAAAAATATTTTAAACTTTTAAAAGTATCAATTGAATTTAGCAAAAAGCAATTGAGTTTTACAAAAGATCAACGAAAATTCGAAAAAATTATGAGAAACTTTAGTTTTTTTTACATTCAAATAGAAAATTTTTTATTTCAATTGGTGTTATTCGAAATTTAGTTGATCTTTCACCAATTTTAATTGCTGTTATTCGAAATTCAATTAACCTATTTAAAACTATTATTGATTTTTTTAGAATTAAATCTGAAATTTTTTGAATTTCAATTGATCTCTTTTGTGGTCCAATAGATATTTTTGAATGTCAAAATGATCTTAAAGAAATTTCAAATATTTTTTTTTAAATGGCGATTCTTTTTTTGAATTTAATTGATGTTTAATGAATTTCTAATAGTTTGAAATATATATGTAATAGGCTCGTATTTTGCAGACCGGATTAAGATTAGGATTAACTTTTTTTAGTTCAAAAATGGGTCAAATCAAGTCCAATCTAAACTCAATTTGACCCAGTTTTTATCTAAATAATATCAATTCTAATATTTATACAGTCTGCAAAAATCAAGTGTAATGTTTCAGAATCTTAAAATATTTCTGAAGGAAAAATTCTCAGACTCTAAAAATTTTTTAAAGGAAGAACGAAATAAATTCCACGATTTTTAAGAAATTTATAATAAAAATGTCCTTAGATTAGCAGCAAATTTTTTAAAAAAAATTTTTATACAAATTTAAATATTTATAAAAAACTAGAGTATTTTCTTTCAAAAAAAAAAGTTGTTTAAAACTTAATATAATTTTCGCTTTTTTCAATTGTTCTTTAGAACAGCAAAGAAAAGACTCAAGTACAAAATTGTATTGTCCTCCTTTATTTAGTTCGCAGTTGGACATGAGCAGAAAAAAATGGTAGAAAAACTTAAAAAAAAATGGCTTTGAAGTATGAAATTTTTTTGTTGAAAAAAAAAGTCAAAAAAAGCCTCATAAAGCAAAAAAAAAAAATATATAAACCCGGCTGGAATACATATTTATATACTACAAGTACAATAAATTGTTTATATGCAACACTTGAGACGAGGCAGTGATTTTTGTTTGTTGTTGTTTTTGTACTTGTGTAATGTTGTTGTTTTTTTAATGGTGTATAACCTCCTCTGCGTCGTCCTTGTTATACTGTAAATATATTCTTAGCGTTAACAAAACACTTAATTTCATTTTCAACAATTTTACAAAATAAAAAAAAATAAAAAAAATTCAGTAAAAAAAAAATTTAAAAGAAAAATGTAGAAAAATTAATTTACATGAACACAGAGAATTTTTTTTATTTTTGCTGATGATTACAAATTTTTTTAACACTGTTTTTGAGGAGAATTAAAAAAAATCAGAATGTGAGAAAAAAATTTTATAAAAAAATTTTACTATTAGAAAAATTGTCTCAGAATCTGAGACTTTTTCTAAAAGAAAAATTGTCTCAGAATCTGAGACTTTTTCTATAAGAAAAATTGTCTCAGAATCTGAGACTTTTTCTATAAGAAAAATTGTCTCAGAATCTGAGACTTTTTCTATAAAAAAAATTGTCTCAGAATCTGAGACTTTTTCTATAGAAAAATTGTCTCAGAATCTGAGACTTTTTCTATAGAAAAATTGTTTCAGAATCTGAGACTTTTTCTATAGAAAAATTGTCTCAGAATCTGAGTCTTTTTCTATAGAAAAATTGTCTCAGAAGCTGGGACTTTTTCTATAGAAAAATTGTCTAAGAATCTGAGACTATTTCTATAGAAAAATTGTCTCAGAATCTGAGACTTTTTCTATAGAAAACTTGTCTTAGAATCTGAGACTTTTTCTATATAGAAAAATTTTCTCAGAATCTGAGACTTTTTCTATATAGAAAAATTGTCTCAGAATCTGAGAATTTTTCTATATAGAAAAATTGTCTCAGAATCTGAGACTTTTTCTATATAGAAAAATTGTCTCAGAATCTGAGACTTTTTCTATATAGAAAAATTGTCTCAGAATCTGAGACTTTTTTTATATAGAAAAATTGTCTCAGAATCTGAGACTTTTTCTATATAGAAAAATTGTCTCAGAATCTGAGACTTTTTCTATATAGAAAAATTGTCTCAGAATCTGAGACTTTTTCTATATAGAAAAATTGTCTCAGAATCTGAGACTTTTTCTATATAGAAAAATTGTCTCAGAATCTGAGACTTTTTCTATATAGAAAAATTGTCTCAGAATCTGAGACTTTTTCTATATAGAAAAATTGTCTCAGAATCTGAGACTTTTTCTATATAGAAAAATTGTCTCAGAATCTGAGACTTTTTCTATATAGAAAAATTGTCTCAGAATCTGAGACTTTTTCTATATAGAAAAATTGTCTCAGAATCTGAGACTTTTTCTATATAGAAAAATTGTCTCAGAATCTGAGACTTTTTCTATATAGAAAAATTGTCTCAGAATCTGAGACTTTTTCTATATAGAAAAATTGTCTCAGAATCTGAGACTTTTTCTATATAGAAAAATTGTCTCAGAATCTGAGACTTTTTCTATATAGAAAAATTGTCTCAGAATCTGAGACTTTTTCTATATAGTAAAATTGTCTCAGAATCTGAGACTTTTTCTATATAGAAAAATTGTCTCAGAATCTGAGACTTTTTCTATATAGAAAAATTGTCTCAGAATCTGAGACTTTTTCTATATAGAAAAATTGTCTCAGAATCTGAGACTTTTTCTATATAGAAAAATTGTCTCAGAATCTGAGACTTTTTCTATATAGAAAAATTGTCTCAGAATCTGAGACTTTTTCTATATAGAAAAATTGTCTCAGAATCTGAGACTTTTTCTATATAGAAAAATTGTCTCAGAATCTGAGACTTTTTCTATATAGAAAAATTGTCTCAGAATCTGAGACTTTTTCTATATAGAAAAATTGTCTCAGAATCTGAGACTTTTTCTATATAGAAAAATTGTCTCAGAATCTGAGACTTTTTCTATATAGAAAAATTGTCTCAGAATCTGAGACTTTTTCTATATAGAAAAATTGTCTCAGAATCTGAGACTTTTTCTATATAGAAAAATTGTCTCAGAATCTGAGACTTTTTCTATATAGAAAAATTGTCTCAGAATCTGAGACTTTTTCTATATAGAAAAATTGTCTCAGAATCTGAGACTTTTTCTATATAGAAAAATTGTCTCAGAATCTGAGACTTTTTCTATATAGAAAAATTGTCTCAGAATCTGAGACTTTTTCTATATAGAAAAATTGTCTCAGAATCTGAGACTTTTTCTATATAGAAAAATTGTCTCAGAATCTGAGACTTTTTCTATATAGAAAAATTGTCTCAGAATCTGAGACTTTTTCTATATAGAAAAATTGTCTCAGAATCTGAGACTTTTTTTATATAGAAAAATTGTCTCAGAATCTGAGACTTTTTCTATATAGAAAAATTTTCTCAGAATCTGAGACTTTTTCTATATAGAAAAATTTTCTCAGAATCTGAGACTTTTTCTATATAGAAAAATTGTCTCAGAATCTGAGACTTTTTCTATATAGAAAAATTGTCTCAGAATCTGAGACTTTTTCTATATAGAAAAATTGTTTCAGAATCTGAGACTTTTTCTATATAGAAAAATTGTCTCAGAATCTGAGACTTTTTCTATATAGAAAAATTGTCTCAGAATCTGAGACTTTTTCTATATAGAAAAATTGTCTCAGAATCTGAGACTTTTTCTATATAGAAAAATTGTCTCAGAATCTGAGACTTTTTCTATATAGAAAAATTGTCTCAGAATCTGAGACTTTTTCTATATAGAAAAATTGTCTCAGAATCTGAGACTTTTTCTATATAGAAAAATTGTCTCAGAATCTGAGACTTTTTCAGACCCAGAAATTGAGACTTTTTCTTTAGGATATGAGACTTAGAATCTGAGACTTTTTTACAGAATCTGAATTGGAAATGGTGTATTTTATTTACCCAAAAAACTAAATCTGCGTATTTTTATGGGCTTTAAAGTGAAAATGAAAAATACAAAAAAAAAAATATTCTAACTAAGCTTTAGTAAAAAAAATCCCATTAAATGTTATTAGTAAACGAAGAAGATTTTCCAAGGGATATAATTTTTAGTAATTTTTTAAGAAAATAAAAAAAAAAATACAAAATAATAATAATAATAACACGCGACAAATCAGTAACATTAGATATTTAAGCATTAAAGACAGTTATTTCTTCTTGAGAACTTACTAGCTTTGGCTTTTGCTGTATGTAATTATGAGTAGGACTAACTTAGCGTTACATCTAAACCCGCGGACATTAAAAACCATGGGAGAGCTATAAAATTATAACATTCAAAGATTTTGTTTTTTTTTTGCTGACATTTAAAACAGAAAAAATATTTTAAAAATATTTATATCCATTCCAGAGAAATTTTGGGTTGGTATTTTATATTTATTACTGCAATTTAAATATTTTTTTTTGGTTTGTCATTTTCTTTCATAATTTGTATATTTTAGATACAATTGCAAATTGCAATTGTTTTTTTTTTGTCCTTGGAGCCGTTTTATATTTTTAGCTTTCTGAGCAGGGTGGTTTTGATGTTTAGGCATTACAAAAATTAAATTATACTTACCACACAATGACTTTGTAATGAAATGAAATTCAGCGTTAAGAGAAAATTGAGCAAGAAAATTACACACTTACCTAAAATGAAAAAAAAAGACAAGGAAAATGAAAAATTATTAGATTTTATGGTAAATAAAAGAATATAATTTTATTTAATTTTTTTTTTTGGTAGTTATAATGAATTTTTTAATCTTATGCTAAAATAAATTCATGAATTTTTTTTTTTGGGGACAGCATCAAGAAGAAAAAGATATTAACAAAATAAAATTTTTTGAAAAATAATTTAAAGCTTCATTTTTAAATATAGATTAATAAAGAAAAAAATAAAGAAATCCTAGTTTTAAAAAATCATATTTTTTTTAAGAAAACCATGCAATAATGAGGTAAAGTTTGTGTATCCCTCATATGGGCGCCAAAATAAAATCAAATGAAAATTAAGATTTTCATTTAAAGGAGAAGTTAAGACACAAATAAGAAAACTGTCTAGGTAGAAAACAAAAACATACTCAAGATGGTAGTATAAGTGTTTCCAGAACTTTATATGCCTCTATTCCGTCTTTCACAACTTTATAATCTACATGAATTTTTCCGAATCTCGTGAAATCGACTTCGGTGTTGAGTTGTTTACGCTTTCATTTGAATTTTAAACCAAGTCATAACGAGGTCACGTTTATTGGGCCCTCACTTTTTAAAGTACTCTAGATGGTTGTACAAGTGTTTTCAGAACTTCATAGGAATCGGTTCTGTCTTTCAGAACTTTAAAATTCATATGCATTTTCCGAATCTTGTGAAATCGAATTCGGCATTCTGTTGTTTTCATTCAAATTTTAAATCGAATACCTAAAAGTAAAATATTATGAAGTAAAATCTAGAATACCAAAAAATAAAACCATGCCATAATGAGTTTTGCGTTTATATGGCCCTCACTTGGGCGCCAAAATAAAATCTAATGAGTCTTGTGATTCTGATGTAAAGAAAAAATTAACACGCAAATAAGAAAACTGCCAAGGCCGAAATATACAGTCATAAAAGTCTTTTAAAAGTCCTAGATGGTAGTACCAGCCCTTCCAGAACGTCATAAGCCTCTGTTCTGTTTTTCACAACTTTTCAATTCACATAAATTTCTCCGAATCTCGTGAAATCGAATTCGATGTTCTGTTGTTCACGTTTTCATTCCAAGTTGAAATCGAATACGTAAAAGCTAAGCATTCGGAAGTAAAATCTAGAATACCGAAATTGAAGACCATGCCATAACGAGGTCACGTTTATGTGGCCCTCACTTGGGCGCCAAAATAAAATCAAATGAGCATTGTGATTCAGATGCCAGGAAAAAAATAATACTTAAATAAGCAGACTTCCTATGCAGAAATATACAGTCATAAAAGTGTTTTAAAAGTCCTGGATGATGGTACCAGCGCTTCCAGAACGTCATAAACCTCTGTTCTATTTTTCACAACTTTTTCAATTCACATAAATTTCTGCAAATCTCATAAAATCGAATTCAGTGTTCTGTTGTTCACGTTTTCATGCGAAGTTTAAATCGAATACCTAAAAGCTAAATATTTGGAAAAAACACCATTCCATAATGAGATCACGTTTATGTGGCCCTCACTTGGGAGCCAAAAATAAAATCAAACGAGAATAATGATTCTAATATAAAGAAAAAATGAACGCACAAACAAGAAAACTTCCTAGGCAGAAATATACAGTTATAAAAGTGTTTTGAAAGTCCTAGCTGGTGGTACAACTTTTTCAGAAAAACCTCTGTTCTGTTTTTCAAAAATTTTTCAATTCACATAAATTTCTCAAAATCTCATGAAATCTAATTCAGTGTTCTGTTGTTCACCTTTCCATTCGACTTTTAAATAGAAAAAAAAAACTAAATATTACAACAAAAAAATGCAAACTTTAAACCGAAATTTCTTTTGATTTTGATCTGACCTGTCAAAACAATGAAAACCAGTGGATTCAACGATTTAAAATAAAGTTTACATTGTTCGGGGTTTAAGTGTGCCATTTCTATAGTTAAGATTATACTTTCAATGTAATGATAACAAAAAATTACAGAAATCACAATTTATTTGGTTCAAGAAAAAAGTACGACCTTTATGAGGTAACATTTATGTGGCCCTCACTTGGGCGCCAAAATAATATCCAATGCGAATTTAGATTTTTATTAAGAGTAAAAGCTAAAAAAAACGCATTTGCAGAAAAATACATTCATCAAAGCTTTTAAAAAGCTCAAGCTTTTCCAGAACTTCATTGGCCTCTGTTCTGCATTTCACAACTTTTCAAAAACAACATAAATTTTTCCGAATCTCATGAAATCGAATGGAATCGAATCAGTTATTTACATTTTCTTTCGAAGCGTTAACAATAAAAACAACTAAAAAAGTTAAATTCGGCCTTGCCGAATGTAGTGATACCCTCCACAATTTCAAAAAGATTAGTGCATAAAACTGTATTTAGAATGAAATTACTTTGAAAAAACAAAATTTTTTGAAAAAAATATTTCCGCGAAAAAAAAAAAATTTGGTAAAAAAAAAAAATCCGCGATTTTTTCTTTTTTTGTCAAAAAATATGTTCGTTAGAGTGTCCCTTATTTTGGAAATGTTGGAAATGTTGAGACGGTACCCCCTCATTTTTTTCCTTTTGACTAAAAAATAACTCAGGAAAAATTTTACGCCCCTACGACCACGCCTTCCCTACGCGACGGGGCCTTAAAGAACGGGGCCTTAAAAATAATTTTTCCATACAAACCAAAAATTTTTTTTTTGATTTTAAATTTTTTTGTTATTAATTATAATATTACAGTCGAACCCGGTTATAACTAACTCCGAGGGACCAGTTAAAATAGTTCGTTATAAGCGAAGTTCGCTATAAGCGGGGTATATTTTATATCAACCAAGTTTTATTTTCAAAAAATTTCGAATTTTATATAGCGTTTTTTTAAGTAAACTACTTTTTGAGAAGAAAGAATCAAAAATATTATCAAAATTATAATATTAACCAACATTTTCTAACTTTTTGTGAGTTTAGTAATCATAATTGCCATTTTAAAATATTTTTAGGAGTTCGTTATAAAAAGGTGAATATACATGAAATTTTTTTCATGGGTCCATAATAAGTAGTTCGTTTTAACCGAGGATTCGTTATAACCGAGTTCGTTATAAAAGAAGTATTTTGTGTGAAAATTGTTGCCAAAACGTCGGGACTTTGAAATTAGTTCGTTATAACCGAGAATTCGTTATAACCGAGTTCGTTATAACCGAGTTTGACTGTACTTGATTAGCTTATTCACGACAAAAAATTTGATTTTGGTGGGATGAGGCTTTCAGTTCTAAAAAATTTTTCGAAAAAAAAAATTTAGAGCTTTTGGGGTCCTACAGTTTTTTTTAGTTTTGACAAGCAACGGTTTTAGTTGTAATGTTGCTTTTAATGGTATATATTCATAAAAAAATATTATTCATATCTGTGACATCTTGATCGTGTATCGAAAAACATCAAAAATGCATTTTTTACCCTTTTTTAGATCACGATAAAGATGTCACAGATAGGAATAATATTTTTTTATGAAAATATATCATTAAAAGCAACAATTCAACTAAAACGGTTGCTTGTCAAAACTAAAAAAAAATATTTTTTAAAAAATTTTTACTGTAGGACCCCAAAAGCTCTAAATTTTTTTTTTCGAAAAATTTTTTAGAACTGAAAGCCTCATCCCATCAAAATCAAATTTTTTGTCGTGAATAAGCTAATCAAGTAATATTATAATTAATAACAAAAAAATTAAAAATCAAAAAAAAATTTTTTTGCTTTGTATGGAAAAATGATTTTTAAGGCCCCGCTCTTTACGGCCCCGTCGCGTAGGGAAGGCGTGGTCGTAGGGGCGTAAAATTTTTCCTGAGTTATTTTTTAGTCAAAAGGAAAAAAATGAGGGGGTACCGTCTCAACATTTCCAACATTTCCAAAATAAGGGACACTCTAATGTTCGTACTTGTTTAAATACCATTTGGTGTTCAATTATGTTCACATTTGTCAACCAGCGGCCGAGTTAAAGCATTTTGTATTTTTAGGTTATGTTGAATGTACTAAAATTTTAAAGGTGTCCTTACATTTTCGTTCATAACTTTTGAACCGCTGAACCGCTATCACTCAAATGCAATACCAAATTTCTCGGGAGAACTTCCAATAAATACGTTAAGTTTCAGTCATCTCCGTGTAGTATTTTGGCCGTGATCACCATTTCCACAGACAGACAGACGGACATCGCTAGAATGTCTTAAAATCGATCGGGGATCATGGGGTCCCAGACCGATATTTCGATGAGTTACAAACGGAATGACAAACTTATATATACCCTCCATCACTAAGTGGAGGGTATAAAAATGTATTTTTGAAACCAGAACTATGCATCTAATCTTAAGATTAAGGAAATTAGGTGAAACAAGTGAGAGTTTTAAATTCGGCTGTGTCGAATCTATTATACCCTCCAACATGTAAAAAAATTAAAAAAAAATTGACAGGGGCATTGTTTTAAGGGGGGCAAGGTAGGGGGAGGGGTCGGTGAGCTGGGGTGACTCCTTGGCCCTCACGGTATATGTTTACAAGTCCATTTTTGTCTGCTTTGTGCACTTAAGTATTATTGTTTCATAAGTATTTAAATTATTTCTTTATCCACGCCCTTAAAAGAGGGGCGGGGCAAAAAAACGAAATTTTTTATTCCCCTGGGTCCAAGCGCAGGACTATAAGCTTCTACGATCATAAAAATGTCTCATTTGGTTCACAAAAATACAAAAAACGTCAAAAAAAAATGCATTTTTAAGAGGTTGGTTTAGTTCTTCAAGGGGGAACTTTTTCCCCTGGTCCGATTTGGCCCATTTCCGAACCTTACCTGCCTAGGACCACAAGACATATTTATGCCAAACTTGAGGGGTCTAGCTCTTTTATTTTGGACGGCATCGTGTTAACTACAGACGGACGGAAGGACAGACGAACGGACAGACATCGCTAGAATGTCTTAGAATCGATCACTGTTCAATAATATATATACTTTATGGGGTCCCCGACCAATATTTCGAAGCGTTACACTCGGAATGACAAAGTGAGTATACCCCCATACTGTAGTTGGAGGGTATAAAAATATGTATCTTTGAAACATCAAGAAAACCAACGATACGTCCTCATATTTTAAAGTTTTATTTTTTAAATTTTTCCAAACTTTAAGTTTTAACGGAGAAAAGTTGAAAAAATAAAATAATTAATCCTATAAAATAATGTAAGTTCTTATTTATCAACCTTTCCAGATTAAATAAATCAAAATTCATCGAGCTCAAGGCCAGTATTTTTTATAAATAAATATTCTTTCATTTCATTCCAATATTTTATTCTTCGTTAAAGATCATCATCAGGGGTTCAATAAATTTTTATAAATACCACAACCACAAGATCAAAATATTTCAATAGAATAGAAGAATATTTAGTTACAAAAAAAAATAAATACTGGCCTCGAGCAGGATGCATTTTTATTTATTCAATCAAATAATTAATTGATTTAATTCATTAATTAGTTTAAACCATTACGAAACGAGGTCACCTTTCTTATGCCCTCAAATGGGCGCCAAAAATAAAATCTAATGAGAACATTACTGAACATTTAACGAAAACTTAATGCGACTTGGATGCGACCTTAAACAGTTAATTTAAATTGTTCTTCTGATCACAAATCTGGTCTTAAAACATTTTCAGTTGAACAGAATTTTGAGAAAATTGAGCTCAAAAAAAAGTTAAAAAAACGCCGTCTTGCTAATTTTGGACAACTCATAGCGGATAAACCCGATGTTATAGCAACTTAAAAACAAGTCGACGGGTGGTGTTTAAACGCCGCTCTTTTAGATGCATTACTCATTTGATCAGTCGCTTTAAGCATTGGAACACAAATTAATTTTTTATAAGGTTATTTCCGATACTGGGAATAATACATCATTGAAAGACAATTGGTTAGCAGACTTTTCAAGCGTAAACTGACATGTAGCCCTAAGTTAGGCGCCAAAATTTAACAAAATGGGAATAAATTTATTTTGATATTGATCTTAAAAAAGCCAAGTGAAAATTACTAAAGGACAGACATAGAGTATTTGGCAGATGAATTTACCTCAGAAAATTAGAAATTTTGCGAAAATTGATATTATATTAGAAGGGTTAATTTTTAAACATTTTAGACCCGCTTCATTTCTCAAGATATCTTACCCGACTACAATATTATATTTGTATTAAATCATGTTTATTCTCATCCTATTTTTCGTCAACTATTTACAATTCTTGTATGCTTTTTTCATCGTAAATAATCTTTTTGAAAATTTTCCTTGAATTTAACTAATTAGAAAGCAGTAGTTTTTTTTTTTCAATTTATATTTAACCGCAACTAGTTTATAAACTATTTTACATATTAAAATTGTATTTTTTTTTGTATATTTTTCTAACTACTCATACTGTAAAGTAAAAAAAACTGAAAATTTACAGCTTCAACTGTGATTTAATTAATTTTTACGCATAACCTCAAACAACAAAATTTTCTAAGCAGTATAAACGTACATGAACCTTTAACTAATACTGTGACAGAAAAAAAAAACACCAACACTCTTTAAATTTCACTGAAAAAAAATTTTACCATTTTTAAAGCATGTTGAACTTAATTTAAAAAAAGAAGGGTATGCGAGGGCTCCAAAGATATTAATTCTTCTTCCAAGTATATTTTTTCCTAAAACATAGTAATGCATTTACTTAAATATATCTTAAAAGTAAGTAAAATTGTACTTATTATAAGTTTAATTGTTTTTATCCAGAGGAAAAATATTTTTTTAAAATAAGTAAAAATTTCCTTAAACTTACGGATTCTGTGGACCCTATGGAGTCCCAATGTGAGGACCCTACGTGCCCCCAATATATGGGGTCCGCCCATGAGTATGTGCGTACACTATTATAGGGTCACTAATGATTTTGATCCAAAATTTTGGTCAGAATCGCTCTATCTGGCTTAGTTTTCGAGATCTGGGAATGGGGTCTTGAGCAATTTGATCATGAAATAACTCGAAAACTATAACTCGGAGAGCTTTCGGGTCTTCGGCGGTCATATTCTACAAGTTAAGGACTACAAAAATGCTTTTAGAATTTTTTTCGTATCTGCAGTATTTGCAGAGTTATAGGCATTTGAAAATTCCGCGAAAATCAAAATTTGGATTTAAAGTTAGGGTCTCATGGGGTCTTTAGATGGGGCCCCCAGATGGGGTCCCCAAAATACCTCAAGTATTTTTTTCTTAAGTTAAGTCAATTCTTTCTTAAACTGATGAAGATATGGATTCAAATAAAGTCAATGAAATCAATAAAATAAAGGTTACTTTTTTCTTAACTTAAAACAAAAATTGATTAAATTAAAGAAAATGCGTTTTGGAATTAAAGATTAGTACTTATTTGATTCAATGTCTTGAAAATGTCTATACTATTTTTAAGTAAGTTACGTACTTATTTATTTTTTTTGCACACAATTTAAATTTTTTTCTTTTAAGTAAAACAAAATTTTTTAATAAACCCTTTTTTTCTTAAATGCAATCAATTCGCCATTAATGTAAAGAATATTTAACTTAATTTAAAAAAACAAATTAAGGAAAACTTTTGTGCTTTTTTAAGTATTTGCATGTACTATCTTCAAGTTTATTTTCTTTGTTTTAAGTAAAACCACCTTATATTAAGTTAAGTTGAAGTAAATTATAAAAAAAATTGTGTACTTAAATTAATAACAGTGTTTATTTAATTTCAGTATAGTTATTTTTTTCAGTGTTGATAGTTACTATTGAAAGGGAATGTACATTGCGAACACTGTTTTTAGAATCTTAAACAAATGCATAAGAAACTATTGGAAAAACTTTTCAGAATCTTAAATATTTTTCGAGGAAAATTTTCCATAGAAATTACTGTTTCTTATAAAATAACTTCAAGTTTCACAACTTCAGCATGTCAAAAATAATTAAAATATTCTTTTTTGTTAATATTTCAAAAATTTAAAATTAAGGTGGAAATTTTCGAAAATTCGAAAATTTGTCGAGGGGCCTTAACTTTGATTTGCTGAACACGAAGTAGCACGGTTTTCGAGATATCGCTATTTAAAATTTGAAAAATGGCGGTGTTTTCCTATGTTCAAGAATTGTTTAAAAAATCTTAAAATTTCCTTTCCTTGACTTTTTCATAGAACTTGAGAACCAACTTTCATTAAAAATTAATTTGAGTCGAATCCGATCATTTTAACCCGTGGCGCCCTTCTATCAAAGTTTGGTTTTTTCAGATAAGTTTCACCAACAACTCTAAGTTTCAACAATCTCTAAAAAGTCATTAGAAAAAAATTTAAGATTTTTTTAAAAAATTTCATGAACACGGGAAAAACCCGCCATATTAAGAAATTTTTTGACAAATTTGAAATGGCAATATCTGGAAAATCGCTACCCGTTGACCGATTTCAGAAATTTTTTGAAATTAGTATTCAGCATAATTTTTTTTTTTTTTAATTTTTTGGTTTTCAAAAATTCAAATTTTGGTGGAAATTTTTAAATATTCCAAATTTTTGATCAAAGATTGCTCCGGGTTAACATGCTTGGATGAAAGGTCGGCTCAAGCACTATAAAACGGTCAAGTAAAAGAATTTTGAGATTTTGTTTTTAAAAACTCTTGAACATAGGAATAACCCGCTATTTTTTTTTGCAAATTGCATATAGCAGTATCTCGAAAACTGTACGACCGATTTGAAATTTTATGATATTCCTGTTCAGCACATCAAAATTAATAAATATGATGTATCGCAAGACATATTTTTTTTTAACTTTCAAAAATACAAAATTTTGATCGTTGGGCGGTATTTTTTACGTTAAGCCGATTGGCCTAAAATTCGTACCATATAAGTTTTAGGTCTAGTAGAATAAAAATTTGCCCGGACATTTAAAATCAGAAGAAAAGCTTTTTTTCCATACAAAAAAAATGACGCTCTAATGAACATATATGTACACTCAAAATATTTTGTAGGCAAAAACAAATGAAAAACACACTTAAAACTAGTGAATAAACAATTGAAAACCATCCCAGTAATTATTCATTAGTTTTAACAACCCAGCAAAAAAAATTCGAAGTAGTTCAAAACGAAGTAGACTTAAACTACATAAAAAGTAGCAATTAGTGAATATTTTTTGTTGCTAAAAAAGTAGTTTAAAATAACATCCAAATATGTCAATAAGAAGGAAAATAATATGGATTCCACTATTTTAGAACACTATAGTCGAAATGAGTTTTTATTTTATATTTTTCAAACGTAATGAAAAACATATTTATTTAAATTTGTTTAATAGAGTTTTAGTCTAAACTATAGTTTTATATATAATTGAAAGGCAAAAAGTTAATATTTGATAGGTTACAATTTCAGGAATAAAAACATTTTTTTATTTTTAATTTGTTTAATCTTAAATTTGGTGTAAACTGATTTTGTTTTTATACCTTTTAACTACAGTATAGGGGGAACACTCACTTTGTCATTCCCCATAAAGAGAATTGTCGCCTAAAATGCAAAACAAAGTGACACTTTTTTTAAATCAAATTATTGATTGTGATGCACTGTCCCCCTATAAAATTATCAAAATGTGATTTGCTAGTTGTGATACGATTCATTAACTGAAACCATTTCCAAAAATTCAGACTTATCCGATGAAAAATGACGGACTTATGAACAAAATTAAAAAAATGTTTCACAACGTTTTTCGCTGCTGCTTTAAAAAAGCAAAATGTGTTGGATTTTTGATGACGATATATTATATTGATCAGTGATCGATTCTGAGAAGTTCTATGGACATCCCTACGTCTGTCTGTATGTAACACGATGTAGTCCAAAATTAAACAGCTATCCACCTGACGTTTGGTACAAATATTTTTTGTAGTCCTAGGTAGGTTAAAATCGGACCGGAGGGGAAAGTTTCACCTTGGAGAAGCGAACCAACCTCTAAAACGCAATTTTTTAGCGATCATTGTTTTTTGTCAAGCAAATGAAACAATTTTATGTAGAATGAAGTATAAAGTCCTGAACTTGGACCCAATTTTTTGAGGTACGAACACTTTTGTGGGCGTAAATATGTATAATAGGGTTATAACTTTTTTATGTAAAAAAAGAGATCATCCAACCACGCGATGGGCAATGTTGTACAGATAATAAAAATCTTTTCTTTAGTTCATTTTGGTGAAAAAAAGTTCATTCACCAAATGCAATTTCTAAAACTTCCCCAGGAATATTTTTTAACATTTATATTATACCCTCAAATGATAATTATTTAAAAAATACACTACTAAACATTTTGAAAAAAATATTGATGCGACTGGGCCGCGACCTTACACAGTTAATTGCAATTGTTCTACTCACCACAAATTTGGTCTCCAAACTTTTCCATCTCATCAAGTTTTTGGGAAAATTGATGTCAAAGTTAAAAAAAAAATCGACGTTTTGTTAATTTTTGCCAAATCATAGCGGATGAACCCGATATGATATCGACTTAAAAATAAGTCGAGGCTA
The DNA here is from genome assembly GCA_963921195.1 of Pegoplata infirma. Classification (NCBI taxonomy): domain Eukaryota; kingdom Metazoa; phylum Arthropoda; class Insecta; order Diptera; family Anthomyiidae; genus Pegoplata; species Pegoplata infirma. The sequence continues at coordinate 197,415,365 of OY992539.1, forward strand.
AAGCTTAAACATTGCTCTTAAGGATTCTGAATTCTTTTGGTCAGTCGCCTTAACCCCTAGGGCACCAATTGTCTCTCAATGATGTCTTGTTCCCAAAAAAACGATTTTTGCCGCTACAAATCATATGAAAAAAAAAAACCTTATAGTATAAGGCTTATAAACATGATTACAATTATTCTCCTCGTCACAAATCCGGTCTCCACACTTTTTAAGGGTAAAGCTCAAATATTGCTCTTAAAGACGTATAACTCAATTCATCAGTCGCTTCAACCTTTGGAGCACCAATTGTCTTTTAATAAAGTGTTTTCCCCCAAAATTTTTTTTTTGATATGACAGCATTGAAATACAATTGGTGCCCAAAAAGTTAAGGCGACTGACCAAATGAGTTCTGCATCTTAAAGAGGAAAGTTTTAGCTTAACCCTCGACTTAGTTTGAAGTCGCCATCACATCGGGCTCATCCGCTATGAGTTTCCAAAAATGACCAAAACGGCGATTTTTTTGAACTTTGACCACAATTTTCTCAAAAACCAGATGTGATGGAAAAGTGTGGAGACCGGATTTTTGACCAGCAGAAAAAATGTAATCAAGTGTATTAGGTCGCGTCCCAGTCGCATTTTTAATTTTTAATTTAGTAATGTTATTAGAACATTGGCTTTGTCAGAATCGCTTACTAAATCTACTTCCTAATGAATTCTAAAAATACACTTTTTAAGTAGTGCAAAAATGTTCTTAAAAAGTGATCTTAAAGATGTAATTAAACTTTACATACAAAAACTTAAACTATGACAACAGTATGAGTACTACTTTATATGTACTTAAAAAATGTAAAAAAAACTACTTATTTTGCGCGACACCGCCATGTTAAATTCACTAGAGTTTCAGCAAAGTTAGAACTACTTTAGCAGCAGTTGAACTACTTTTTATTAACATTTTAGTATGTTCTTTTTTTGCTGGGAAACATCAACATTTATTTTATACTGTTGACAAAATTTTCTAAAATAAATAACATTAAACATTAAAAAATTACGGTTTCTTCATTCTTTTTTACAAACAAATTCGAAAAAAATAACCTACGAAAACATTAAAAATTAATGATAGTTCAGTTTTTTTACCATCAAATTTCAAAAAAATGACCTACGAAATCATTAATTTTTAATGTTATTATTTTTTACAATTTTCTTTGAAATTTTTTTTTTAAATTTTTAATAACATTTTGGGGAATCGATCCCGCAGTCAACTACATTCTGGCCAGACACTCTACCCATCGTGTCAAAGTCACTTGATACAAACATGTTTTTATATTTCTATAAATAATTTTTTGAATTTTTTTTCTACAAAAAAATAACCTACTTGTGTAGGTAAAAACTAATGATATATTTTTAAAAAATACCAAGAATTTAAAAAAAAGTTACTTACACAAATCATTAAAAATTTAAAGAATAATCAGTAGTTTTTACTTACAGAACAAAAATAAATGACTTTAAAAATTAAATGTTAATGAAAGTCTTTATTTTTTAGTGTGTTATTTTTGAAACAAAGGACAGAAGTAGTCATTAATAAAAATTGAACATCAAACAAATGTTTTTTCTTTTAAAAATGACTAAACGTAAAATTTTTTAAATAAACTACAAACAGTTAATGACATTATTTTTTAAGTGTATGTATCTTCATAAGAAAATTGGTTATGCATAAATCGACCCGATATATGGTGCTGGGGTAAATCTATTTAGATATTTCCGGGCAAAATAACGTTCGCCGTGCCACATATTATAAAATTGTTTAAACCGTCCTTTCATTTATCTCAATGTCTGTCTTTTATACTCGAAAATAGTACATTCTATTATGGTTTAGGTTTTTTAAACCAAAAATAAAAACCAAAGCATTCAACCCTGGTAAAATAACTGGACTGGAAAATTAAATCGAGTATAATTTCTTATAGTATATTTTTTTTTAACAAAAAACACAAAAACCATACAAACTGCAGAGATCTGTACTTTTTTAGATTTTGTTTTTAACTTTTTTTTAGGATTCTTTTTTTGCTTGTGACAAATCTAGAACATTAACAAACTAAGCCAAAGTGGCAAATAGAGAAAATTATTGGTCATAGAAAAAGAAAAGCAAATACATAAAATAAGAGTTTATTTAGTTTATAAAAATTTTAACGCTTCAAAGGATTTTAGATTCTATTTTTTTTTTTGTATTATAACATTAATTAGCATATTAGGTTTTTGTATAATTTTAACTTTTTTTTCTACGTGAGAATATGATTTCGTTTTTGTTTATTATTCAATTTCATTTTGGCCTAAAGAAGGACTTTTAAAATGCTTTGGACAAAAATTTTAAAGAGAATTATAAAGCAAAATTTTTTTAAAATTTGTAATTGAAATCGGAAGATTACCCAACAAAAGAAAAATACGTTTAAAAAAAAATATATATTTTTTTTTTATTTTTTAATATTTTATAAGATTAAAAAGTATTCAAAAAGTTATCAAAAACAACGCGGATCTAAATATTTGTTTTTCCTGGAATTTAAGTATATTTCTATAGAAAAATGTCCCGAAATCTAAGCAAAAATTATTGAAACTTTGAAAATTCAATATTGTTTAAAATCCACAAAGTACCACAGAGCGTATGAGTATTGTATAATAAGTATACGTACTGGTGAACCATACACAGAATTAAGATTACTTATGCGCACTAGTGCGGACCTTTTTTTATGATTAAATTTAACTTTGGCGCCCGGTGATTAAAGTTTTGGATTTTTCAAACTTAAAAAAAAGAATTAAACAAATGTCTCTAGACACATTATATTTATTAATTTTGATGCGCTGAACATAACCCTGCAAAAAAAGTCAGTGGAGTGCTTTAAAACTATAAAAAATGTAATGAAATACAACAAAAATAACAAAAAACAGCAGACAAAAACACACAAACAGTTTTTTCTACTCCAGAAAACATAGATATTCAGCACTTAACTCATTACCTATCGCGACACCTCCATACAAATGTAAGTAGATATTCAGTAGATAAGAGCTACTCCGTGGAAGTAGTTGGAAGTTGTTTGAAAGCTCGGAGTATTTCTTATCTACTGAATATCTACTTACATTTGTACATTTTGAGCCAAAAAGTTTTAATTGAAAGTAAAAGGTATGTTTTAACTAAAAAATAAGTGTTTGTGGCCTGTGTGTATCTAGTTTATTATTAGTGCATTAAAGAAGTTGACATTTGTGATATAAACTATAGTTTCATGGACTGCAACTTTTGAAATTCGATCGTATTCAGTCCAATTCCTGGTTCGTTTATTATTTTGGGTTATTTTTGTTGTGATGTTTCAGTATGGCGTGCTAGTTCGCGCAAGTTGTTCGGTTTCTTAGGGTCCATCTGCTGTCCAAATAAACAGTATAAACGCGATACAGACCACAATTTTCAACCGATTTGGCTAAAATTTGAAATTTTAGATTTTTTATCGAAAGAACAAAACCTAGTAAATTTTTGACAAAATCGGCCCATGTTATCCCATAGCCCCCATGTTAATTTTCCCTTCCAGTTTTACTAAAAAGCCCAAACAATGGTATTTTAACAAATATCCTCTTGATATTCGACTGGTAAATGTTTTTTGTAGCCATAAATAATCACTCTAAATTTTAACGGAATCGGAAGATTTTAACTTTTAGTCCTCATACAGACCACCCTCCCGATAATCACATAAATTTCCCAAAATACATAAAAACACTGAAATAAATAATTATGGTTAAAAATTAAATTCTTTATAAGTTTTATAAACACAAATATGCATTGGGCTTTATTATTTTACATTTCCGAATTAAGCGCCGCTAGATTGGATGTTTCGGCCACTGTGCGGTGTAGCGGTTTTCTAGATATCGCCACTTGAAATTTTTTAAAAAAAATCTTAAAATTTCTTTTCCTTGGCCCTTTTATAGAGCGTGAGACAAGATTTCATTTAAACTGAGTTTAAGTCAAATCAATGCATTTTTCCGATTTTTTTTTAAGTTGCTTTAAATGGCACTTAAAGAATATGGACGATTTAAAGTACCCTTTTGAACTTATATGAGTAACATCCGCGTCAATATGAACATTTAAAGTTCAATATTGCAAAAAAAACATTGATTTTTTTTTTCTTAAAATGCTCAGGTGGACCAAAATTATTCCACGAACACTTTTTAAAAGGAGACGAAGACAGACTCAGTTCTATAATAAGCATAATTTTTTGCTATTACCAAACAATATTCCAAAAATATACCATTTTCGGGACAGGCTAATGGACATAAGTAAGATAAACTTGTTTATCCGGGACTCCGAGCGAGTCAGTTTAGATCCCAGTGAGGCCACTTGAGCATTTTTTCCTACATCTTCCTCTCCTTATCTTTTCTTTCCATTCCTTTCGTTCATAGGTAGCAGAAGGGGACCACGTTTATCAAAGGCCCCATGAGTAGGCTGACCATTTGTACTGATTTTATCAGTACATGTACTGATTTTTGGTCACGTGCACTGATCGAAAGCCCATGTACGGATTTCTTCTAATTTTTTAAAATATGCGCTGATTGTACTGATTTTGAACATTTCCACATAAAAAATTATTTAACTCAAAAAATTTATAAAAACTTTAAGCTTTATAAAATAAGTCACCAGAGAAGTTTTTAATTACCTAAGTCTGATATAATTTCTATTAAATAAATTTTAAGGAGCTAAGAGTTCGTTAATGCAAAATATGTTTATTAACGCAAAATTTATCTGAGATTATATAACACATTACCAGGAAATGTATATGGGCACTTCCACCGAAAGGTCTACCAAGACCAAAAAACCAAAAGTTCTTGAAACCAATTTGTTTTAACATATTTTCATAGGAAAACAATCAAATTTAACTAACTTCAACAAATTTTACATTTATTCATCACTTCGAGATATTCGAATATAAATTCGAGGAAGGACATTTCTCATTGGGACATTTCTATTACACCTTTTGTTTTCATAAAAGTTCTTAAAGAGAAGCATTAAATATTTACTTTTGCTTTTAAAAAATCTTTCTGGAGATACAAAGAGCTAGAAAAAAATGCATAACAAACTATGCATTTAAAAATAACCGTAAGTTTTTGCTATGCTTTATCACATATTTCGATGTCCCGTGCGACATAGAAAAACAACATTTGTTATTAGTGCGTCAAGTACACTTTAAATATTATGTAAGTAAATTCAACAGAAAATACGTTTGAAACAAATGAAACTATATTTAAAAAACGGACTACTTACATTTCATTTAAAACAAAAACATTTCTCAGTTATTTTTAAATGTTAATTAATAACTGTTGAAATCCGTAAAAATAACTTAAAAATCCGTAAAAAAATGACTGACAAAATTTTACGGAAAAAACGGTTAAAATAACGGAAATTTACATTCATTTTTATTTATTTTTTTAGAAATAATTTTAAAAAACTTTGAACCTGAGCAGAATCGAACTCATAATTTCAGGCTGATAGCCCAGCACGCTACCCTCTGTGCCACAAGCTACTTATATTTTCAGCAACTAAATTTCATTTTCAAATTCAAAAAAAAAAATTCTAATTTTAGAAATTTTTAAATAACTGACAAATAACAAACGACAAATAAAATAATGTGGTTTGTTTTTTAAATAACTGAAAAAAACAAACGTTTCGGAAAATTTTATTTAAAAGACAGTTATGTATTTGAATAAACGTTCAAAAAGTTGTTTAGAATATTTGTATGTGAAACAAACGAATTTTCTTTCAATATTAACTAAAACGAAAACTATTTGTTTGACTGTGAAACAGTAACTGTAAAACTTTTATGAGTGTAGACATGACGAAAGTTCATCAAATATTGAGAACAAACACAGATTTAAATTACAATTAAAATAAAAACAAAAAAAAAATTAAATAATAAAATCTGTGATCTTGGGTCTTTTGTTCCACAAAATATTATTTTAAAGTGAAAGATAATGCTTTACTAATAATTTGTTACGTAATGCATGATTATTGGAAAAAATTTATTTCATATATTTTTTTATTATTTAAAAGTTTGAAATAATGCATTATTTATAATTGGATGCATAATGCATTACAATAACATAAAAAATAAATATTTTATAAAAAAATACATAAGTTTAAACTAGAGATGGGCTCACGACAGGAATTATCTAATGACAAACACTCACTCACGAGCATATTTTATCTACCTACACTCACTTACAATCACGTGAGTAAATTTAATACAAAATTACTTTTTCACTACTCGTAACACCGTATATAATATGTTCTGGTATTCTATATTTTATACCTTATGCTTTGCTATAAATTTGATCAATTATTTTATACCTCACCGGTATTCTTTGTCATAATGTGGGTGCATTACTTTGAGTCTCATCCCCTGTTAAAATCATCAATGCTGCAATGTATAAAATAAGCAATCCTATACCTTATTTTATACCGTTTTTGGTAATCTTAGTTTTGCTGGGATATGTAAATGAAAACCGCACAGAACCATAACGGGTTCAATGATGGATTTTCTAATTTTTTTGTAATTGAATGAATTCAAATGAATTTTAGGTATTTCGACAAGATAAAGTCTTCAGAAGGAGTTACGAGGGTTTTTCTATTGATAAAAGCTCTTAGAACATCAATTTTTGTTTTTAAAATATATTCTCCTAATCTGGCAGGTATTTTTAAAGAAAGGAAGAAAGTCCAAAAAAACTGAGTGATTTTCTAAAGATCAAAAGATTTGGTCAATAAAACTAACTAATGAAGTTGTTTGAGGTCAACTACATTTTCTGCAAAATAACTACAAAAGTTTATCAGTTGTTTTTTAACAGTTGTTTTTACTTAATATCTTGTTGACTACAAAGAAGTACAATTGTTATTCGTTTTACCGAAATTTTTTGGGAATTGAAAAAATTTATCAGTTTTTTCCGCATTCGAATAAGTTTTTAAAATTTATTTTTGTGAAAAAAAAAATCTTGGTTGTACTAATTTGAGTTCGGTAAAAAATGGTCACCCTACCCACGTGAGCTGCCGATAGGCGACTGCCTGCTTATCTTACCATAACCATTATTTTAGGTGATAAGAAAATGTACAAAAATACTCTATTTAACCTATTTTCAAAAGATTTTTTGAAATTTTTTTCCGAAGGAAAACTTTAAAGTTTTTTTACTTTATATTTACACGCAGAGAAAAAAAAAACATGTTTGGAACATGATCAAGGCTACTAGTCTAATTTCTGCAAAGCCAAACATTCTTATAGCATTCAAGTCATAACTGTTAAAAATTTGTCTAGCAATATAATGTGTAAAGGTATCATGATAATATGATGAAACAACTCTCTCTCTAAAATTACGAAAAGCCCGAACGCAAACATGGCGGCAAGACTTTTAGTTTATAGTAATCAATTTATGATTAGAAAAAAAAACATATTATCTTAATTTTAAGTTTTCATACATGGTATTTTCCGTTGTACACACAAAAAAACCTATAAACAAATTACTAGGAAAAGTCTCGTAATCCCACTTTACCAACATTTGACAATTTTCCTTGTTTTTTAACAAATAAATTTGGATCGAAATTTACATTTTTTTTGTAATTTTACAATTTTTTTTGTAATTTTACAATTTTTTTTGTAATTTTACAATTTTTTTTTGTACTTTTACAATTTCCAAGATAATTTTACAAAAAATCTAGTTAATTCACGAGAATTCCTTGTAATTTTAATTGTGCAAAAAACTGTTAATTAACAAGTTTTTTGGTAAAAAGCTTGTAAAACTACTACGATTCTCGTAAAATAGGAGGTAGCAAAAAATCTAGTAAAATAACGAAACTTCCTTGTAAATTTTATCGTGTTAAAAAATTTTGTAAATTTACAATTTTATTGGCAAAAACCTTGTAAAATTACAAAAATATTGGTAAAAAGCTTGTAAAATTACTAGGAATATTTGTTAAATAGGAGGTAGCAAACAAAAAAAGTTACAGGGTTTTCTTGTAATTTTACAAGGTCTTTTTTTTTTGAGTGTACATGTGGGTGCAAATTTTGCCTTTTTTCGAATTTCGAAAATGTCGGGGTCGGAAGAGCTGCCTTTTAGGGTCGATATTAACACAGCAAAAGATTGGACCTGAAGGACAATGGCTTTGGGTATTTTTTTTGACTTGAAAATCGGAAAGTTCCGAACAAAGAGAAAAAAAATGTTTAACTTTTTTTTGTTTAAAATATTTGGTAATATTCGGCCATTACTGAAAAAGAATTTTTATGGTAAAAAAAAAAAAAAATTTGAGTCTGTGAAAATTTTTTAATTTTTTTTTTGATTCTTTTTCTAATTATGGCTCTAATTTGTAACAGCGCCCAAAGAAATCATGAAGTTCAGCAAAACTTCTGCTGGGATTTTTCAGCTGAAATCAGACGATTGTTCTTCTGATGCGACAAAGATTATCAAAATAAAAATTGTCAAAATTGCGTCTGAAAAAAAACTACAGATTTATAATTAGTTAAAAAAAAAAGTATTTCAGCATATTTTTTTGCTCTTTGGAAAAACGGTTTATTTTGATTGCTTGTCGAAAATCATTTTCCTGAATGTCCATTTGTCCACTTCCTCTAAGTAAAAAACTTTTTAAATATAAAATGATTCATGTATTTGAAGTGCCACCAGTCTTGTTTATTTAATTGTCTGTAAGGAATTTATTATGGCAGAGTTTTTGTGTTATTACAAAAAAAAATAGTCCAATGCAATTTTAAATTTAATGATCTGTAAATAACAACATATCAATTTGTATAATTTTCGTTTTTTTTTAAATAACGATTGTATGGTGGTGTCTCCAATTCCTACCCTGACAAATGACTAATATTCTTTAATTTTCCAGCATTCCCAAAGCACAAAAAAACTTTGTTTTACTTCTCACAAAAAGAAAATTTCACAAAAAATAAATAAAACAAACTTCCTACAAACTAGTTTGTATACAATTCACTACTAATTTGTATTCCTAAAATTTTGTTTAACAAACAAAAAAAAAAAAAAACAGAACAATAATGAATCAACATACTTTTTTGTGTTTAAGTATAATATTCTATGTTTCACAACGACAAAAAAAAGAAAATTATAACGAAAACCTTTTTATCTAATTTACCCGTATTTTACTAACTTCATTTAATCATGTCCACTTTGTTGTTTGAATACATGATGATTTTCTTGCTATTTATTGTTATTTTTTGTTGAAACAGATTTACAGTGAAGTCTGAGCTAGGAATAATAGTATTGAAAAATTTTCAGACTTAAAAAAATTTTCATTCGCAATATTTTCTAAATTCTGAGTCATTCAAACTTAAGGAACCTTAAACATTTAAGAAATTGTCTTGTAGAGAAAGTTTCTAAAATAAATTATCTGAAAAATAGTTTAAAGAAAGTTTACGAAATATTTTTTTTTCAAAATTTTAGACCCTTTTCGTATGGAAAAACTATCAGAATCTGAGTTATTATTCGCATAGCAAACTCCTCAGTTTCCAAAGAATTTCCTCTTCCTAAAACCATTTTTCCATCAGTAAATTTTTCTATCACCGTACACTTCTGTCTTATTTGAGTGTAATTTGGCATGTGTTTGTGTGTGTAAAATTTTATCATTGTGTTGTTTTTGTCATCATTAAGTCGTTTTTGTGTTGTACGCCATGTTTGTCACTTGGTGTGACTGAAGCTGCATGTAGTTGTATATGTCGCGAATTATATTATAATCTGTATTGGTGTGAGTTTTTTTTTAAGGATGATATAAATTAAACTTGTGCTTGTGTACTTTAGTGACCTTTACAAATGAATACTCATTAGAGGGTAATTATTCGAAAAGAAATTAAAGAACCTTAATTTGTTTTCTTTCTCTTTGAATTATGAGATTAATTGGTAAAATTTGAGGGCATTTTTTTTAAATAGAAGGAAATAAAATGTGTACATAGCAGGGATTTGGGAAACATGTCTCAGAGTCTAGAAGTTGTACTATTCCAAAAATGTCTCCGACTCTGCAAATTTTTCTATACGAAAAATGTCTCAGAATCTAAAAATTTTTCTTTACAAAAATTTTTTCAGAAACCGGAAATTTTTTATAAAAAAACGTCTCAGAATCTAAGAATTTTTCTATACGAAAAATTTCTCAGAATCTGAAAATTTTTCTATACGAAAAATGTCTCAGAGAATTTTTCTGAGTCGCTGCGATTTTTTTCTCTATGATAAATGCTTCAGAATTTAAAAATTGTTCTACATGAAAAATGTATCAGGGTCTGAGAATTTGTCTATGCTTAGAATGTCTCAGAGACTAAACATTTTACCATGTAAAAAATGTTGTAGAATCTGAGAATTTTCCTTCGACTCACAAGGAGGTTTCGTAACTTTACTAGATTTTTTGCTAACTCATATTTTACGAGAATTCCCACACTCAAAATATTTTGTAGGCAAAAACAAATAAAAAATTTATTTAAAACAACTGATAACACATTTGAAAACCACCCCAGTAATTATTCATATGTTTTAACAAACATCAACATTTATTTTTTGCTGTTAATAAAATTTTCTAAAATGAATAACATTGAACATTCAAAAATAACGTCACTTTCATTTTTTTTACCAAAAAATTTGAAAAAATAACCTACGAAAACATTAAAAATTAATGATTGTTGTGTTATTTTTACCAACAAATTAAAAAAAAATTACCTACGAAAATATTAACAAGTAAAAAAGTTAAATTCGGCCTAGCCGAATGTAGTGATACCCTCCACAATTTCAAAAAGATTATTGCAAAAAACTTTATTTAAAAGGAAATTACTTTTGAAAAAAAAAAAAAAAAATTTGAAAAAAAATTTCCGCGAAAAAAATTTTGCTAAAAAAAATCCGCGATTTTTTTCTTTTTTTGTCCAAAATATGTTCGTACTTGTTTAAATACCATTTAGTGTTCAATTATGTTCCTATATGTCAACCGGAAGCCGAATTAAAGCATTTTTTATTTTTATGTTATGTTGAATGTACTGAAATTTTTGAGGTGTGCTTACATTTTCGTTCATAACTTTTGAACCGCTGAACCGATATCGCTCAAATGCAATACCAAACTTCTCGGGAGAACTTCCAATAAATATGTTAAGTTTCAGTCATCTCTGTGCAATATTTTGTCCGTGACAGCATTTTCCACAGACAGACAGACGGACAGACGAGCAGACGGACATCGCTAGAATGTCTTAAAATCGATCGGGCATCATGAAAATATATATACTTTATGGGGTCCCAGATCGATATTTCGATGAGTTACAAACGGAATGACAAACTGTTATGTACCCTCTATCACTTAGTGGAGGGTATAAAAATTAATGAATTCGTTGGTTATTTTTACAATTTTTCTATTGAATTTTATTTTAAAAAATTTTTAATAAAATTTTTGGGGAATCGATCCCGCAATCAACTACATTCTGGCCAGACACTCTTACCCATCGTGCCAAAGTCACTTGATAGAAACATGTTTTTATATTTCTATAAATAATTTCTTGAATTTTTTGTCTACCAAAAAATTACCAACACAAGTAGGTAATAACTAACGACTACTCTTTAAAAAATGCCAACAATTAAAAAAAAAAATAATGTACGCAAATCATTTAAAATTAAAGAAGAATCACTTATTTTTTCTTACAGAACAAAAATAAATGACTTTAAAAATTGAATGCTAATGAAAGTCTTTATTTTTTATGTTGTTATTTTTGAAACAAAGAACAGAAATAGTCATTTAAAAAAAACTAAACATTGAACAAATGTTTTTTCTTTTAAAAACGACAAAACGTAATACTTTTTAAATAAACTACAAACAGTTAATGTTATAATTTTTTGAGTGTAGCAAATGTTACGAGCTTTTTGTAATTTTACAAGTTTTTTACTAATAAAATTGTAAATTTACAACTTTTTTGGTGCAATAACCCAGGAAAATTTTTCAGAACCGATTCTGACAACACCTGTTCTAGAACAGGTTCTTCGGTAACCATACACTATTACACTTTAATTATTCAGAACAAGTTAAGTGAAAATTATTGTAAAGCTTGTTCTCTGTAATCAAAGTTTCACAACATTTTGGTTCTCAAGAATTAAAAAAAAATTATGTGTCAAAAAAATTAAAAAATAAATATCAATTTATTTTTGTTAACCAAGAAAAAACACGAAATTCTACTAAAATAGGTGGATATAATCGTGAAAATTGTTAAAACAAAGGTGAGTTACTTAAATTTTCATTGTCTGGGTCGGGTCAAATACTAATAATATTATGTTTTTTATTTTTGTTTGCAGAAAATCCATGTTCTGGTATGTCATTTTTGTAAGGCCCAAAATGCAACTTTGGAGGCGAAAAAGGATAAATGTGTGTTAAAAAAATGTAAATATTCCATGTTTTATATGATTGTCTTTATCTTTGTTTAATAAATTAATGCAATTCAATTTTTTTCTTTAATTCTCATTTCTGTTCCAAATTTTACTTCTAGAACCGATTCCGAGAAACAAAAATATGTTCTAATTTTGCTGACAAACACCTGTTGCTTTTGGGACAATCCCTTTGTAAAAAGAATCGGTGTTGCACAAGAATTAGAACAGGTTCTAGAGAAGTAAAAGTTGTTCCACAATCGGTTCTTTGCAACCGAAAATTTTGCTGGGAAAGGTAACAAGGAATTCTCGTAAATTTACTAGATTAAAAAAAAAAAAAACATTAAAATTTGTAAAATAACAAAAAAATTTTAAAATTACAAAAAATTTGTAAAATTACAAAAAAATTTACATTTCGATAAAAAATTGTTTGTTAAAAAACAACAAAAAACAAGAAAAACTATCAAATATAGGAAAACTGGGATTACGAAACTTTTTCTAGTAATTTGACAAGGTTTTTTTGTGTGCATATGAAAACAGTTTCAGAATCTTTTACCACGAGTAATATCTTAGAAATTTTAGAGTTTTTCTACACGAAAACTATTTCAGATTCTAAGAAATTTTCGATACAAAAATTTTCTCAGAATATACACTCAAAAAAAAAAACTTTGTTAAATGACAAGAAAAGTTTGTTATTTTTTTGCTACCTCCTATTTGACAAGAGTTCCTTGTTATTTTACAAGCATTTTACTGATCATTTTGTTAATTTACAAGCTTTCTACCAATAAAATTGTAAATTTACAATTTTTTCGACGCGATAAAGCTTACAAGGAGGTTTCATAACTTTACTAGATTTTTTGCTACCTCCTATTGTACGAGAGTTCCTAGTAAAAATTACGAGCTTTTTTATAACTTTACAAGATTTTTACCAATAAAATTGTAAATTTACAACTTTTTTGGCGAAATAAAACTTACAAGGAATTCTTTTTTCTACACTAAAACTATCTCAGAATCTAAGAAATTTTCGATACAAAAATTTTTTCAGAATAAACACTAAAAAAACTTGTAAAATGACAAGAAAAGTTTGTAACTTTTTTTTGCTACCTCCTATTTGACAACAATTCCTTGTTATTTTACAAGCTTTTTACCAATAATTTTGTAAGTGTACAAGATTTTTACCAATAAAATAGTAAATTTACAATTTTTTCGACGCGATAAAACTTACAAGGAGGTTTCGCAACTTTACTAGATTTTACAAGAATTCTCCTATTTTACAAGAATTCTTAGTAAAAATTACGAGCTGTAATTTTACAAGTTTTTTACCAATAAAATTGTAAATTTACAACTTTTTTGGCGAAACAAAACTTACAAGGAATTCTCGTAAATTGAGTACATTTTTTTTTGTAAAAAATCTTGGAAATTTGCTAAATTACAAGAAAAACTGTAAAATTACAAAAAAAAAATTAAATTGCAATCGAAATTTTTTTGTTAAAAAACAAGGAAAACTGTCAAATATTGGTAAAAGGGGATTACGAGACTTTTTCTATGAATTTGACAAGGTTCTTTTTGAGTGTAAGAATTTTTTTATATGGCTCAGAATATGAGAATTTTTTGTTCAAAAAATATCTTAGAGCCAGCGAATTTTTTATGTGAAAAAAGTCTCACAAAAATGTCTTGGAATCTGAGAATTTTTCTATACGAAAAATATCTCTTTATCCGAGAATATTTCTATTTAAAATATGTCTTAAAATCTGGGAATTTTTCTATATAAAAAATATGAGAATTTTGTAAATGATAAATGTTTCAAAGTCTGAGAATTTTTCTATTTGAAAAATTTTATAGAATCTGAAAATTTTTCTATACGAAAAATGTCTTACAATCTGAGAATTTTCTATTCGAAAAATATTACGAAAACTGAGAATTTTTCTATACGAAAAATGCCTTAGAATATGAGAATTTTTCTATACGAAAAATGTCTCAGAATCTGACAATTTTCTATTCGAAAAATGTCTCAGAAACTCAGAATCTGGGAATTCTTCTATACGAAAAAGTCTTAGAATCTGAAAATTTTTCTATGCGAAAAATGTCTCAAAATTTTAATATTTTTTTTACGAAAAATGTTTTAGAATCTAAAAAGTTTTTAATACGAAAAATGCTGAGAATTTTTTTTTTGTGTTTTTTTTATTTGGTTAGAAAAACTCTTTGATTATGAGTAGGGCAAGTACTTTCATGCATCTAAAAATCGAAAATATGTGCCTATAATATGCCTCTAAAAATCAAAAATATGCACTTAAAACTCAAAAAATATGCACTTAAAAATTAAAAATATGTATTAAAAATGAACTGCTTTTACCAAAAAAGAGCTTTAATAACATAAATTAGATTTTTTTAAATACTTTAATGCCTTCTACAATACTAAACAAATGTTTTTTTGGTGGACTCAGCTTTTAATTAGAAAATATTTTTTTATTGACTCATTTTGTGATAAAAAATTTTAAATGTACAAATATTCTTTAGAAGTCGAAAAATATTTCTGATACAAATTTTATTATTTGATTTCTTGAAGTCAAATACTTTTTTAGTAATTTTGAAAAAAAAAAAAAATATTTTTGGGTGTAAAATTTTTTTGAGTTTAAAAAATATTTGAGTCGCAAAAATACTTTGTAAAATATTTTTGTGGCTACCAATCTCTATAAAACGTGTAAAGCGTTTTATCCAACACGTGAATTCGGGATAAAACTAATCTTAGTTTCACGGATTTGTTCATAACTTCTTAAGTACTGTGCAAATTTCGCGAAAATTCAATACCAATCTGACCTGGAGAATAATAAAAATTTTTGTATACGCTTTTCTTTCCATTTTCCTGTAAGAAATTTTTAAATTTAAAGCTTTTTTTAAGAATCTAAAAATTTTATTTTCAGAAACAAATTTCTATAAAAACTGTCTAAGAATATCATTTCTATAAGAAAATATTTTTTTTGAAATGGTTTTTGAAATCATTTTTTGAAAAAATGATGATGAAAATTAAAAAAATTGCAATTTACATAAAAATATGCAAAAATATGCATTTATACCAAAATATGCAAAAATATGCAACTACAAATCGATGCCATTTTATTGCAAATTTATTGATTCGGATAGATATTTCATTTATGATATGTTTAGAGTGCGGAGTAAAAATATGCATTTTCATGAAAGTACTTGCCCTAATTATGAGATATTTTTCGTATTGAAAAATTCTCAGAGTCTGAGACATTTTGAAGAAAATCTCGAATGTCTCTTTAAAATCTTGTTTATATTTATGTTAAAATCTATTAAAATCTTTCACACTTTCACTTTTAAAATTTAATATGAAATATTTTACCAAAAATAACTTTCCACTTTTATTTGATAAAATTATTATCAAACACTTAATTAGAAAGTAAATGCAAATAAATCTTTAGCCAACAACATAAAGTCAATAATTTTCTACTCACTAAAAACACACAAAAAAACACTTTTGAAAATCTTTGAACAAGTTAAAATCAACTTTACAAAAACCGCTTCATTTGTCTTGGTTTTTAGATAGTACGAAATAATCAACAACGTTTTGCATACAAGAATACAAAAAAAAAAAGAAAAAAAACACCAAACAAATCAAAAACAAAACAGGAAATAACCTTTTTTGTGTGTGTGTTAGCCATATACTCACACTACGACAAATTTAACTACTTTAAACATTTCAATTCTACTACTACTGAACATAAACTCTATAGTTTACAATGGAGAATAAGGAAATCAAAGGGTGTTTTTTATGACAGTGTGTGTATGTGTGTGTATAAATACAATATGAATGTATATGCAAACGACCGGAAATAGGAAACTTCAATCGTAAAATAATGAATAGAGAGGACACAATATACTATAGAAACCAACACATATACACACACACGCACACACCCCCTTGTGTATGTTTTCTATACAGAGACATACAATTATTTAACAAGGAGAAGGACAATTGTAAAATTGACAATGGAAAAAACGTATATAAACCATAAAGTTAACTTGATTTTATATACAAAAAAAAAAAAAAAAAACAAAACACAATCATACACATATTTACACTCACACATACCCCCACACACACACACACTTTCAAATTCACATACATTCAACATGATTTAAGTGACAAAAATAAATTGAAAATTCCCTAAAGGATATAGAACAGCAACAACTAGACAACAAAATACATACATATTTATATGTTTAGTTTATACAACAATAGAATAAAATTTTACTAAATATTTTGCATAAATAACTAAACACAAACAATAGAATTAAATAGAAAATTAAGTCGTTACGTTTTTGTTTTTTTTTCTCTCTTTTTTGTGTTGTCAGTTTAGAAAAAGAGTTTAAAAATTAAAATGGGAATTTAAAAATGGAATAGAATTTAAAATGTTTTTAAAGTTCTATTTGAATTTTAAACAAATTTTTAAAAAAAAATGTTTTTAAAGAGTGAAATATAAATGATATTAGATTCTAAAACATTTTCTGATAGAAAATGGCTCAGAATGTGTAAAAGAATAAGTCTCAGGTAATTAGCCCTCGTCATAAATGCCAGCAAATTCATTTCCCGAGTAAAAAATATTTTTTGATCTTAAAATATATAAAACCTTTTATATATTTATGTATATAAAGTAGTTACGTGACTGACTGATGACTGATCATCCCACAGCCCAAACCATTGAAGCCAGAGTCTTGAAATTTGGGTTGTAGTTTCACCTCCCGGAATACATATCCGCTAAGGCTGGGTTTTTGGAAATGTTGATTTTAAGGGGTAAAAACGAAGGGCTGAAAAAGGGGAAAAAGCGAGTACTTGGTACTTTTATATTTTCTAAAAAAAATCCAATTAATTTAAAATTTGAAATGTAGGATCCTCTAACGGAAAAACATTCACAAAAAAAGAACTTTCTGGAAATTCGGATTCCTAATGGTAAAAGGGGTAAAAAGTGGTACTTTTTATATTTTTTGAAATTAATATTAAAACGTACTTTTCGAAATTCCGATTCTAATGGGGGTAAAAGAGCGACTACTTTGGTACTTTTTATTTTTTCTCAAAAAAAATTCTATTAATTTGAAAATTAGAATGTAGGATCCTCTAACAGAAAAGCATTCCCAAAAAAAGTACTTTCTGGAAATTCGGACTCCTAAGGGTAAAAAGTGTTAATAAAATGTACTTTGGTACTTTCTAAATTTTTTGAAATTAAGGTCTAACCAAAAAAATATTAAACTGTTAGTTCCAACAACGAGAAAAATTCTGAAAAAGTACTTTTTCGAAATTCCGATTCCAAGGGGTGTACTTTGGTACTTATTATAATTCCTGAAATAATGTTCCTGGAAACTTTAAATTTGGAATGCAGGGTCATTTAGTGAAAAAAGATTTCTAAAGAAGGCAAAGAATTTTTTGTTTTTTAGCGCACGTAAGCGCATATTCGGATTGGAATGAAAGCCACATAGGACTAATGGGAACGGAACTGGGAATCAAATGAAATAAAAGAGGGAACGAAATGGGGACTTGAAATTTGGAATGTAGGTGCGCCTCCCGAAATAAAGATCCTTTAAGGCTGAGTTTTTGGAAATGTTGATTCTAGGAAATAGGTTTTTTGTTACTTTTTATATTTCCACAAACCACTGAAGCTACACACAAAAAAAAATTACAAAGTACTTGGGATTATATGCGTTTTAAAGGTTTTTGCATATATTATGCAAAAAATAGCATAATTTTAACAAGTTCTTGCTTGTCACGGTGCCCTGGATAAGATTTAAATAAAATTTTGGCGTTACTCCAATTTTTAAGTGGATTATGTTTTTAGACGATAAAAGAAAGAAAATGAGTCAAAAAAGAAAAAAAAGTACTAGGCGCTTTTTTTTTGGCTGGCAAAAAGAAGAATTTCAAAAAAACAAAAAAGAATTTATTCTTTCAAATGCATTAAAATTTGTTTATACGGGTGTAAATTCATCACATATTCACTTATAAGTGAGATTTCAATATATATGTGACATTTTTTTTCAGATATGAGACTTAAAAGAATAATTTCACTATTTAGTGAGACTAAATAAAATTTTATCTTCAATTAATGAAAACTTTAACTCTAGGGGTTACTTCACATTTAATACTGTTCCTGTTTCTAGATTCTTAAAAATTTACAAAGGATTTTTGGCGAAATAAACAATATTAAAAAAGGATATTTAGTGCATCCATAAGATTGACAATATACAAATAGTCCCAACCACTTTCTGCATCTCTTTTCGAACTATTTATATTGTTTTACTCTTCCTTAGGCACTGCAAATACATTTTGCAATGGATTTTACTATCGTTTTCAGATTTTTTTTAGTTAAAAAAAAAAAAAAAATTAACAAAAAGAATGAATTCTTTTAAAATGATATGACTCACTAATGTCTAAAGTGAGGCAACTTTGTGTTTTGCTGTCCGTATGAGTAGTACACTGAAAACTTTTAAGAATTTACATTTTCAAATAATTTACAAGGACATATTTCATTTAGTTTCCATTAATAGTGAAATTATTCTTTTAAGTCTCATATCTGGAAAATATGTTGCATATATATTTAAATCTCACTGATAAGTAAATATGTGATGAATTTACAACTGTATAAACAAATTTTAATGTATTTGAAAGAATAAGCTTTTGCAGACAAATTTTTTTATCGAGAATAATTTCCTAGTTTTTTATATAAAATTTTACTTTTTTGTCTGTTTTGTTCTACCTTGCTTAGTTTTTGAGATGCGGAATTCAGGGGTCTGAAAGGTATTGAGAATTTTTTCTTAAAATTTAGTTATGTTATTTTTGAGTGCAGACACTAGCAACATTATTTCTTAAGAGAAGGAAAAACCGAAAGGAATGCATTTTAAATGGAACAAAATGGAATGAAACAATGATGACACGGAAGAAAACTAGGACTGAAAACAAAATTTGTTCTTATTCAAAATTTGTTGCTCAATTTTTTTCGCTAAAAATTTGATTTACTTACAAGGGAAGTCTCCCTAGTGTCACCCGCGGATCTTTATGGAATTGATTTTATTTTGTAGAGCAGAAAAAATAAAGGGAAACTTATTTTAGGGGGTAAAAAGGAGGAGGGAAGACAAGGCCATTTTTCAGCTTTCTAAGTTTATCTCCTATATTATGCAAAGAAACCTACCCAGTCAGAAAAATACAATCGCAAATGCGTTGTGAAAGCGTTGTGGACGGTTGTACTAGCGTTCTGTATACCAACTTCAAAGCGCCTTCATATGATCCGAATGATAACATCGATCTACGCTAGGTTTAAAGCGTTTTAAAAGCGATGTGAAAAAGTGCTTTGAAAACGTTTTTTAAAGTCATCAAAGTGCGGGTATAATAATTTGTTTGATATAAAGTGAAATCCAAAAAAAATTGTTCCAAAATGCTTTTTCGAAACTTAAATTTAAAAAAAATCTAAAAACATTTTTAAGGACTTTTTTTACTTACCCGGCTAAAAATGTTGTATATCATCATATATAATATCATATATGAGACCATATACAGTATCATATATAGTATCAAATATGGTCTCATATATGAACATATTCCAAAATTGGCGCTTATATAAGACACGATCATATATGATGCAATATATGTGATCATATATTAGATCATATATTGAATCATATATTGGATCATATATTGAATCATATATTGAATAATATATGATGTTTTTAATTTGTTTTACATTCTTTTTTATATTTTTTATTTATTTTTTCATCTTAAACTATATGTAATAGGTTATTATGTATATATTCACCAGAATTGCAAACGATATACGCAAGTATAATCTATATAAATAAAAATCAATTGTCGTTCGTTGGTAACGGCATCAGTTGAGAACGGCTGGACCGATTTGGACAATTTTTTTTTTGAAATGTTCGTTATAGTCCAACTTAGGTTTTTACGTTAAGAAAAATTGACCACGCCCACTTTTACGCCCACTTTTTTCGATTTATCTAAAATCCGAAAACGTCTGCTCCGATTTGGCTAATTTTTTACTTAAATGTTCGTAGTAACACAGTTTAAGGTTTTACAGAAAGAAAAATCGACCACGCCCACTTTACCGCCCACGTTTTTCAATTTATCTAAAATCTGAGAACGCCTGGACCGATTTGACTTAATTTTTGAAATAAATTTTAATCATAGTTCAACTTTGATTTTTACGAAAAAAGAAATTGACCACGCCCACTTTTACGCCACCTTTCCCTAATTTTTGTTGAAAATATTCGTCATAAGTCAGCATAGGTTTTTACGGAAACGAAAATTGCCAACGCCCACTTTTTTATTATATTTATATATATTATTATAATTTTGTTTTTAATGTTCATCATCGTCCTAAGGTTTTTCGGAAAGAACAATTTTCCATTTTCACGCCCCCTTTTTGATATATAAAAATTCGTATCACTTGAGAATGGATGGACTGAATTGGTTAAGTTAAAATGAGTTTTACGGTAAGAAAAGTTGTCTCCCAACTTTTTTTTCGATATACCTAAAATTCGCTCTTTAGGAAAATAAATATTATTCGTTGGTAATCTCATCACTTGAGGGCGGCTGTACCGATTTGGATAATATTTTTTATTTTAAATGTTCATCTTAGGGTTTTACGGAAAACAAATTAACCACGCCCACTTTTACTCCTCCTTTTTCGATGTATCTCAAATCGGAAAGCGACTGGACCGATTTGGCCAACTTTTTTTAAACAGTTCGTCAGTGTCCAACTTATGTTTTTACGGAAAGAAAAATTCGCTACGCCCAATTTAACGCCCACTTTTTTGATATATCTCAAATCTGAAAACGGCTGCATCGATTTGGCTAAACTTTTTTTTAAATGTTCGTCACAGTCCAACTTAGGTTTAAACGGAAATAAAAATTTTACAAGCCCACTTTTTTTCGATATTCATTTTTAAAATAGAAGATCGGGAAGACCGATTTGGCTATTTTTTGTAAACGTTCGTCACAGTCTAACTAAGGTTTTTACGGAAACCTTAGAGCGACTGGCCTTTGGTAAATTTTTTCTTTAATGATCATAGCCCAAGTAATGTTCGTAATAGTCTATATGGTTGTTAGGAAAGAAAAATTTTCCTTTCCCACTTTTTTCGATATATCTGAAACTCATATTTACTCTAATTCGATATATTTAAAAAAAAATCTTTATAAATTTCGCTTAAACTTGGTACAAATGATTTCAAATCCTTGGGAATTGTTATGTAAAAGTTTAACTTACTACACAAATTAAATGACCACTTTGGTCTAAATATGTGAAATCGCTTTAAGTCGAATACTTATCAGCGGATCGATTTTTTATGTTAGTAATAGTTCTAATTACGTTTTTAAGGAAAGATAAATGTGAAAAGTGTCCCAGAAAAATGGAAAATATGGATAAATTATAAATTTTTGTGGTTTTTTGTGTGAACTTAAGATTACTCAAGAAAATATATGCGTAATTTTATTTTTGTGTTGTTCGAAATGATACTAAAGACATTTTAAATTTGTACAGTTCGCAAAGTCGAAGACATGGTAATCTGCCTTTAAAAAATATCGGGTCTTTAAAACTACGCCCACAAATTTTTCTAAGCCAAGAAATTCGTTACATTTTTTGCAGTGCTATATATTTAAAGCGAAACTAAATATTAAACTGATTTTATATTTGGGCCAGCAACGCGGACCGGGCCAGCTAGTTAAAAATAAAAAATATTGTTTTATTCATTACTGGTGTTTTTGATATATTTGAATGAACACCTTTAGTTTGATGATTTTGATTTTTTAGTTACTATCGTTTGCATTTTTGGTGACCATATAAAAATATATAATTAAACTTATAGATACGAGAATATATTTTGATATTCAAAAAAATAAATTGAACATAAAAGATCTAATATATCAAGTTTTTCAATTGATATTAATTACGAAAGATGCGAACAAAGGCCTTGTTACAGGAATGATGATTTCCTTTGTGTTTTCTTGTTTTAGTGTTAATTTCGATTATCTTCGGACTTAGCGTTTTTGTTAAAAAAGTCAAAATCTAAAAAAAATTATAGAAAATAATATTAGTATGCATACAAGATATTTCTAGAATTTTTATTGTATTGAATTATTACCAACAACAGCATTTGGTGCTAATGGGCTAATGATAACACGAATATCCTTTAAAGATTGGCTTGATACTGCTAGACACATACATACATGTTAATGAAGTGTTTTTTGTAAGGACCATGTGTTGCTTAAGACCATGAATGCTTTTTACGGAAAGGTATATTGTCTTTCAGAACTCCATCTGATAAAATATTAAAATTACTCCATATTCCTTTTTTTATTCCAGAAAAAAAGAACTTGCTACTACTAAATGCATGTTTTTCACTCAAAATTTTTAGTAGGTACATATATGTAATTATAATTACTTAAGACTTCGATTAAAAGCAATATATTAGTAGTACGTATTTTATCTTTTTGGGTTATGTGTGTAACGATGTTTGAAGGATAGGGATAAGAAACTATTTTTACTTACATCATGGCGACAATGTGCCAGGTTATCACTTTCGCTAATTGACAGCTTTCGTGTGATTGTAAGTAAAAACGTTGTCTTTTCGAAATCGTTACTCAACCTTAAAACTGATGATACGTTTTTTTCATTTCAATTTTCTATGGCGACAGTAAGCGATTTTAAAATATTTTGTAGTGTTGGAACCGTAGTGATAACGTTATGGTGGTGCATACGCCCACTCCTCCATCTTGAGCGAGCTTAACGTAGCTCCTCATGGTTGAATTTTCTTTAAATAGTAACTCGGCCTCCAAACTTATACGTTCTTTCCATTTCCAATTTGCTATTGCGACAGTATGGGATTTCAAAATAATTTATAGTGTTGGAATCGTATTGATAACATTTCTGGTGGTGCATATGTCCTCTTTTCCAAGTTGAGTGAGCTTAACTTAACTCGGCCTTAAAACTGCTTATACGATCTTTCCATTTCCAATTTGCTATGGCGACATTAATGGTTTTTAAAATAGTTTGCAGTATTGCAATCGTAGTGACAACATTATGGTGGTGCATATGACCTCTCCACCAAGTTGCACGAGATTAACGAAGCTGCGTAGTTTAATTTTCTTCAACATCAAATTACTAAATAATATTGTATTTGCGACGTAATTACATTTACTCATTTTGAATATGATCTTGTTTTGGAATAAAATGTCCACTCTTAAACTTGTTATGACGATGAACTGGAAAAAATTAAAACATGATTTTAAAATTCAAATACATATTAATGAAAGCTTACCTCTTCCAACATTTTTTTTTCATATAAATTTACATCATGGCGACAATGTGCCAGGTTGTCGATTTCGCTTATTGACAGATTTCTTGTAATTGCAAGTAGAAACGTTGTCCTTCCCAAATCGTTACTCAACATTAAAACTGATCAAACCTTTTCATTTTGATTTGCTATGGCGAAAGTAAGCGTTTTCAAAATAGTTTGTAGTGTTGGAACCGTAGTGATAGCGTTAGGGTGGTGTATATGCGCTCTCCTCCAAGTTGAGCGAGCTTAACGTAGCTCCGCATGGTTAAATTTTCTTCAACTAGTAACTCGGCCTCCAAACTTCTTATACCTTCTTTCCATTTCCAATTTTCTATTGCGACAGTATGGGACTTCAATGTAATTTATAGTGTAGTAATACCAGTTCTGGTGGTGCAAATGTCCTCTTCTCCAAGTTGAGCAAGCTTAACGTAACTCGGCCTCAAAACTGCCTATACGGTCTTTTCATTTCCAATTTGCTATGGCAACATTAAGGGATTTCAAAATAGTTTGCAGTATTGCAATCGTAGTGAAAACATATTGGTGGTGCATATGCCCTCTCGACATAGTTGTACGAGATTAACGAAGCTGCGTAGTTTAATTTTATTCAATATCAAAGTACTCAATAATATTGTATTTGCGACACACATTTACTTAATTTAAATAGGATCTTGTTTTGGATAAAAAAAGTCCACGCTTTTACTTGGTATGACGATGAACTGGAAAAAAATAATACATATGATTTTAAAATTCTAAATACATATTAATGAAAACTTACCTTTTCTAAAATTTTTTTATGCAGAATATTTTGCAATATTTGTTAAATTATTGATATATATTAAGATATGTCAATCGATGGTAAAGTAATAATATAATTTTAACCTAAAACACTTTTATTTTGTAATTCTGGTTCAAATTTAACATTTTATGATAGCATATATGGTTCCATATATGATATCATATATGGCACATATTTTAAATACGACCACATATATGGGATCGTTTCTTGCATATATGATCACATATTTGTTTCCATATAAGTCATATATGATCATATAAAGATCTTTATATAAGCATATATGAACATATACATTTATTTTTAGCCGGGTAGAAAAAAAAAAAAAAAAATAACAAAAAATTGTTATTCAAAGATAGTTTCGGAACTTAGAAATTAAAAAAAAAAAAATCTTAAGATCTCTTAAAACGCCTTTCGAATACGCTCGTAAAGCGTTCCAAAAAACCGTTTTGAGATTGTTTTTTTTTGTTATAGAGCTTTCAGAACACTTTTCAAAAACGCTAGCAAAGCGTTTGAAAATAGCGTTTTGAGAATGCGTTTTTTTTGTTACAGTGCTTTAAAAACGCTTTTTTTTAGAACCGTCGTCAATTTCTGCTTGGGTGCATACCAAATGAAAGGTCATTGGAAAACCTATCTACTTGTGTGATAAGAACGTGTCCAAACATGCACAACTTTTCGTCATATTGAGTAAAATACCAAAATGTTAGGACTTTTTTGTTAATAAGTCGAAAAATATTAACTTTTTTGGCCCGTTGTTAGCACCACGAGGTAGGTATTTTTAATACCTTTAATCTGATACCACACATGCCTATAATAATTTTGCTTAAATATGCGTAAATCGTAAAAAAACTGAAAAAGGTCAATTTCCCCCCATACAAACCGACCCCCCTACCCCTAAAAATGAGTTTGGGCCCCTAAAAAAAATACGTGTCGAATTAATTTTCGTTCTTAACAACATATCCAAATTTTATGATGATCGGAGGGTGACACCAGGGAGACTTCCCTTGTAAGTTTGTTGAAAACAAAATCGAAATTTTGTATTATGGAATAACTGGCGGCCGTTTTTATTAAATGTTTGGTTGATATCATTTTTTATTGATTTACAATTGATGTTTGTTGATTTAACTTTAACGATTTTATTTTCTGTGTTAAGAAAAAGTCTCAAATTCTGAAACATTTTTCAGTATAGAAAAAGTCTCAGATTCTGAGACATTCTTCCGTGTAGAAAAAGTCTCAGATTTTGAAACATTTTTCAGTATCGAAAAAGTCTCAGCTTCTACGATATTTTTCCGTATAGAAAATGTCTCAGATTCTGAGACATTTTTCAGTATCGAAAAATTCTACGATTCTGAAACATTTTTCTGTTAAGAAAAAGTCTAAGATTCTAGGATAAACATTTTTATGAAGGAAAGGTCACAGATTCTAGGAAAGTTTTCCTTAGAAAAAGTTTCAGATTCTAAGACATTTATTCGTATCATGAAAGTCTTATATTCTGAGACTTTTTCCAAAAAGTTTCAGATTCTGATACATTTTTCCGTATACAAAAAAATTCAGATTCTTAGACATTTTTCTGTATAGAAAAAGACATAGATTCTGAGAAATTTTTCATTTAGGAAAAGTCTCAGGTTCTGAGATACTTTTTCGTATATAAAAAGTCTTATTTTTGTATAAAAAAGTCTCAGATTCTGAGACATTTTTCCGTATAAAAAAGTCTCAGATTCTGAGACATTTTTCCGTATAGAAAATATATTTGATTCTGAGACATTTTTCCGTATTGAAAAAATATTAGATTCTGAGACATTTTTCCGTATAGAAGAAGTCTCAGTTTCTGGGACATTTTTCCCTATAGAAAATGTCTTAGATTTTGAAAAATTTTTCCGTAAGTCTCAGATTCCGAGGCATTTTTCGGTATAGAAAAAGTCTTAGATTCTACGACATTTTGCAGTTTAGAAAAAGTCTTAGATTCAGATTCCTTTTTCATATACACTCAAAAAAAAAATTGTAAAACGCCTGGTAAAATGCCTTGTAATCCCGTTCTACCAATATTTAACAATTTTCCTTGTTTTTTAACAAAAATTCTTGTACTTTGCTCAAACGAGAACTACAGTTTTATTAGTAATTTTACAAATTTATTTTCGTAATTTTTTCTTCCATTTTGAAAGGTCATTTTACAAAAAAAAACTGTAATTTTACAATAAAGTTTTTATTACGAGGATTCTAGTTGATTTACAAAAAAAACGGTTATTTTACAAAAATTATGTTATTATGAGGATTTTATGTTGTTTAACAAAAAAAAAACATTTTTTTTTTGGAAATTTTCTATTTTTTTTTTTTTTAATTTTCCAAATTTTGAAAAATTTATTACGAGGATTCTAGTTAATTTACAAAAAAAACAGTTATTTTATAAAAATGATTTTATTACAAGGATTTATGTTGTTTAACAAAAACATTTTTTTTTTTTTGCAAACTTACCATTTTAGTTTGTAAATTTACCATTTTTTTAAACATATTTACCATTTTTTCTTGTAAGTTTACCATTTTTTTTTATTTTTCCGGTTTTAAAACAATATTTGTACCAATAAAATTAGTTATCTTACCAATTTTTGGCGCAATCAAAATTACGAGGAAATCCTCGTAATTTTACGAGAATTTTACCTACCTCCTATTTTACGAGAATAGCCTCGTAAAATCACGAGATTTTTTGGTAACTTTACAAGGTTTTTTGAGTGTAGAAAAAGTCTAAGAAAAATTCTACGACTTTTTTTTATAGTTTTTTTAAAGTCTGTTATTCTATTTCAATATTAGATTTATATTTCATTTCTCAAATAAACCTCAAAATGACTTAATTCGTTACACATCTATTTGTATATTCTTTTCTATATTTTTTTTTGTAACCATTTCATTAAAACAAAGTGTATTTAGAGTACTTTTATATATTTTTTATACATTTAATTTTTTTTTTTTCAAAAGCTTGATACCCTGATAAGAAAAGAAAGAGAAGATGTGTAGACAATAGCAAAAAGCTAACATACTTAAAGTTTAATTTTCACATAAGTTGCACAAAGACAATCGAAAGTGTCGCTTTAGAACTCTATTAAAAATCTTTTAGTGTTTATATATGAATAAAAAAAAGGAGAAAAGACTGAGACAAAACTACGTAAAAATAAACAAATAGAGAAGTTAGTTAAGAAGTTTAGCGAATTCATGAATACCCTGCAAAATGCACAAAAAATATATATGATCTTCAATATTAAATTAGATAAAATTTACCGTTCATTTGATGTAATAAGATATACTTAGATCCCAAAAATGGAACCCCGAGTATAATGTTTTAATATAATCATATATTTTGTAATATAATTATATATAAATTGATATATCATTTGATCCCAAAAATGGAGGATCCAAAAATATATGATTATGTCTTATAAGATCACATTTGATAATTTTAGACATAACTAGATCCCAAAAATGGAACAGTAAATTTCATATAATTTGATATAGAAGATCATATTAGATCAAATAAGATATAATTATATATTATTATATCTTTTTAGATCTTTTTAGATCTAATTTTTTATAATATCAAATAAGATTATATTAACCGTTCTATTTTTGGGATCTTAATCAAATTTGATCTCATAAGATATAATCATATATTTTTTGGATCCTCCATTTTTGGGATCAAATGATATATGACGCCGTATTATTTTTTTTAGTCGGGCGGGTAAATATATTTTTTTACTTGGGTAGTCAAAAATTTTAAACATCATTGTATCTGATCCGATACAATTATATACAATCACATATAATCATATCAAAGCAGATCAGATAAGATAACATCGATTTCTACACGAGAGCTTTAAAGTTGTCTTGCGAAAGTTAGAGTGTTTTTAACAGACAACCAGACTGACTGTTGATTGTAGATCATAAATATATATCCTTTACAGATATTTCCAGGTGTTACAAACGGAATGACAAATCTAATAAATCTTTTCTTTGACTTTGCAGACAAAATAAAAAAACGCAATCCAAAACCCAGAAACGAAGACAATGACGTTAACGTTGTGAACGCGATGGCAAATGGGAGCGGGATAGAAGAATATAAAAAATAAAAAACCTAAATCAAGAAACCTTGAAAGATATTACTAGTATGTTGGTACTATGGAAGAGTATACAAGTACTTTATCACTACTACTACAACAACTAGAACAACAATAACAACTACACACTATTACGAGTACTACAATAAGGACTAAAATATTTATTTTAAGGATAAAACAGAATTCAGTAGGGCTTACAAAAAATAAAGAGTGCGGATGAGTGCTACTACACTTTTAACTTGAGCAAACACTTTAATGTAAATAAATATATAAGGGAGGTACTTATTTAAAAAAAAAATATTAGAAAATTATTTTCTTACAATTAGTAAACCTGTTGTCTCGACTGCGCTTAATGGACAGCCCCAATATTTAAAGTCATACACATGTTTTATTTGTTTAAACAAAAGTACAAAAAACAAAAAAAGGCGATTTTCAGTAGTTGTTTCAGATTTCCAAAAGGAAACTGTTTTCCCCCAGCTCCGATTTTAAAAATTGTCGAACATGTCATGCCTCTGAATCATGATTTCGAAAGACGGACGGACAGATGAAGTAAATTCTTTCTAATATTGATGAATTGATGCATCAATATGAAGATATGTTACATCATTTATCGTCCAATGTAACTTGTCATCAATATGATTAGGCGGTGTCATCAATAGCAACATTGATGATATGCTTCATCGTATCGATATGATGACAATTAATCATCAATAAAATTAAATATTCCATCAATATGATGAATTTCTTCAACATTATTATAAAAATGTGTGCTCAAAATTGATGAATCAGTGTCCTCATATTGATGACAAGTCTTCATGTTGATGATACGTTGCATTGCACGAAAATTAATGAAACATTTCATAGTATTGATGTAACTCTTTATCAATATGATGAATATATTTCATCAATATAGATATGTTTTATATAAATAAATAGCTTTTGGGTCCAAGATTTTGGAACTCGGAAAATTTAAAACATTTTTTTTTTTTATGAAAATTTTTAATAAATTTTTTACTTCAAAAGGCAAAAAAACAAGTGAGAGTGTTAAATTTGGCTGTGCCGAATCTTTTATACCCTCCAAAATGTAAAAACAAAAATAAAAAAAAAATTGTCAGGGGCGTTTGCTTTGGGGGGGAGGGAGTGATGGGGGTCAGTGGGGGACGTTGAGAGCACCTTCCTATCCCGATAAATATAATAAATGTTTCATTTATTTAACAAAAATACAAAAAAACTTGTAAAAAAAGTGTATTTTTTCAGAGGTTGGTTCAGTTCTTCAAGGGGAAACTTTTTTCTCCCTGAGCCGATTTTACCCATTTACGAACTTAACCTGCCTAGGACCATAAGACATATTCATGCCAAATTGCAGGAGGCTAGCTCTTTTATTTTGGACTGTATAGTGCCATCTAAAGACAGACGGACGGACGGACATTCACAGAATGTCTTAGAATCGATCATGGATCAATAATATATATACTTTATGGGGTCCCCGACCGATATTTCGATGCGTTACAAACAGAATGACAAAGTGAGTATACCCCCATACTGTGGTTGGAAGGTATAAAAATTGCGAAACATTTTTGGGTCCGGGACTTTAAAATATTTTTTCGGAACTAAGAAAACTTTTTAAAGCATTGTTATATATAGTTTCTTTTACTTTAAGATGCAAAATAAAATGCTGAAAATTTGTCACAAAAATTTTCGGAATTTGGAAAAATTAAAAAAAAAAAAAATTGTAAGGGTTTTCGAAATATTTAAAATTTTTTTCAGGACTAATTGTTAAAAATTTTGATATGTGCTATTGTCTAAATTAATACCAGTTATAGCTAACGTTCTTTTGAGCTGAATTTGGGATGCAGGAGCCCCGTTGGCCCCCTAAAGGATTTTGCTGGGAATTTTTAAAACATTTTCGCGAAAATATTTTAAAATTATAGTTCAATTAAAAAATTTATTGAATAAACAAAATTTTTAATTAACTGGAAATGTTTGGCTCTCAAGTCAACGAAAATTGGTTTCACAACAAATTTAGAAAAGCTTTTAAATATGTGTCAACCTAATCCACAAATTAAAAAAATCCGTGTTGAGTGACTAAAAAAAATAAAACAAACTACAATGCGGACGCACTGACAAAGTAAAAGACAAAAGCAAAGTACTTAAGAAAAGAATGAAAAAAAGAGCTTCATAAGGAGATGAAAATGACATTAAAGTAAACAAACTTTGAAAAAAAAAAAAACAAAATCAAACAAAATACAAACCAATACCATAAGAATAAAAAAAGAAAAGACGAACGTGAAAAATAAATAAATTTTAAGTAATCAAAATGATGTTTCTTTTTTTGGAAAATTAAAAAAATTAAATATTTAAAAACTGACTATTTTTTAAACTGAAAATTGTTTGAGAATCTAAAAAAACTGTCTTAGAACCGGAAAATTTTTCTTTACGAAAAATGTCTTAGAAACTGAGAATATTTCTTTACGAAAAATCCCAGTTGGTAAAATAAAATCACACCTGACATACTGCTGACTCTCCCTTTATGAAATCGCTGACTTCTTCATACAATTTTTCAAAATGTCATCAATGACATGTCAGCAGTTTGTCAGCAGTGTCCACCAGTATCGGTGGCCACTAACAATTCGTTTAAACAACCCCTGACCAACTGCTGACATGTTATTGATGACATTTTGAAAAATTGTATGAAGATGTCAGCAATTTTATAAAGGGCGAGTCAGCAGTAAGTCAGGTGTGATTTTTTTTGCCGACTGGGATGTCTCAATATCTGAGAATTTTTTAATTCTAAAAATTTCTCAGCAACTGAGAATTTTCTTATACGCAAAATGTCTTAAAATCTGAGAATTTGTCTATACGACAAATTCCTCAGAATCTGAAACTTTTTTTATATAAAATTGTCTCTGAATCTGAAAATTTCTATATATGATAAATGTCTTAGAATCTTACAATTTTTTACATGAAAAATGTTTTAGAATCTTAGAATTTTTCTATATGAAAAATGTCTCAGAATCTGAGAATTTTTCTATACAAAAAATGTTTCAGAATCTGAGAATTTTTCTATATAAAAAATGTCTAAAAATCTGATAATTTTCCTATATGAAAAATCTCTCAGAATCAAAAAATGTTTCTATATGAAAAACGCCACAGAATCTGAAACTTTTTTATACAAAAAATGTCACAGAATCAGAAACTATTTCTATAAGAAAAATGTCACAGAATCTGAGAATTTTTCTATATGAAAAATGTCTCTGAGTTTGAGAATTTTTCTATATGAAAAATGTCTCAGAATCTTAGAGATTTTCTTTACGAAAAATGTCTCAGAATCTTAAAATGTTTCTAAACGAAAAATGTCTCAGAATTAGAGAATTTTACTATTCGAAAAATATCTTAGAATCAGAGAATTTTTTTTATACGAAAAATGTCTCAGAATCTGAAAATTTATCTATAAGAAAAATGTCTCAGAATCTGAGAATTTTTCTGTATAAAAAATGTTTCAGAATCAGAGAAAAATTTTTTAAGGAAAGTGTCTCAAAATCTTTTTTTTTGCGGTCGAAAAATAAAAATTGTCTCAGAACTTGAGAAGTTGTTATAAAGAAAATATTTTTTGGAAAATTGAGAATTGATTGGCATGGTCATTTTGCAAGACTTACTCGAAGCGTGTTTCAGAATTTGTCAGATTTCATTGTCAAGAGTATTTAGCAAATTGATGATCGTTAGTGTCTTATATTCATATGTAAATAGACATAATGAGAAGTTATGTACTAAATACACAACATAATACAGCTCTAAATTTAAAACGAAATCATACCATCTCCATTTAAAATCAAACATACCATTGTACAAAGATATGTCTTACATACCATTTACACAAACATACAGTAGATCTCTTACGCGAGTAAGATGTTCACTGTTTTTGTTGTATCCCCTCTAATTCATAATATGAAAAGAGGGCAAGGCGTGCTGTCCTTCAATTTAAATTCTGTTTTAATTATTAAATTTATAAAAATTATTTATTATTCGACCTATAAATTCTATTAAGAATGATTACACCAGTTCGAAGTAAGGTTTTTTACTTATTATTACGATGATATTGTCAAATTAACAATTTGCAAGAAATTATTTATAAAGTTGGTTTGTTTTAAATGTTTTATGTTTATGTTTTACCGCTAACGATTGTCAATTTTGCTAAATACTCTTGACAATGGAATCTGACAAATTCCGAAACACGTGTCGAATAAGTCTTGCAAAATGCCCATGACAAACTTTATAAATAATTTCTTGAAAATTATTACTTTGACCATATCATCGTAATAATTATAAAGAAATGTGACCTCGAGCTGGAGTAATTTTTCAGAATTTTTAAAAAAAAACTTAAAATTTTTCTCTACGAAATATGTCTCAGAATTTTTCTCTACGAAAAAAGTCTTAAGATTTTTCTTTACGAAAAATTGTTCTGAATTTGAGAATTTTTAATCCTCACTCTTATTTAAGCATAAATTTCTATGGTTTTTTTTTGTTACATTTTCACCATAATTTCATGTAATTTTTTAGTGTTAATGTTTTATTGCAAACTTTTTGTATGTTTGTGATAGTTTTTTTTAAATGTTAAAGTATGTGTTTTTGTACTTATTTACAAATGCATTTTGTCTATTTTAAAATGCATTCTCACATATACTAGTACACACAGCTAAAGAAACATTCACATTCACATTTATGTTTAAGTTTTATTTAAAACATAAAAGTTTTTGTTTCATGCTGCTGCTCTATTTTAAAAACTTTTATTTCATTCATTCACATTTTTTTTGTGCAGTTGGTTTTTTGTTGTATTTAACAATTCAGTACATGTTACGTGCAAATTTGTTTAAATCCTTTTAAGTGTTCAAGTTGTTGTTCTGTATGTTTATTTGAGAGGAGCGAAAAAAAAATATTTAAAAATTTTTGAAAAATTTTTAGATTTCCAACAACTTTTTTCGCATCAAGAAACTCCCAGATTTTAAGAAATTTTCGTATATAACAAGCAGAAAAGCTAAATTCAAATTCGACTTGGCCGAATCCCTGAATATCCTTCACTCGGTCATTTTTGAGTGATAGTAAAAACGTTTTTAGTAATTTTTGTACAAAGAAATAAAAAATTTTCGAGCTCGGGGCCAGTTTTTTTGTAAAAAAAATATTATTTTATTCCATTCCAATATTTCGATCCTCTTTGAGGATCAATATCAGGGGATTTAGTGAATTTTAATACACACAAAAACTTAAAAATGTCTTTTGAACGAATTGACATCAAAAATTGCAATTAGCTTTGCAAAAGCTGTGTTCCAATTACTTTTGGGTTCCGAAAGCTGTATTCCGCTTAAATCGATCTGAACAGTTTTTCAGCCCACTCTCCTGTTTATACATAAATGAATATAAATATTTGTATGTACATAATATGAATGAATGTATGTATATTTTATGTTAGTTTTATGTATAGTTAAAAGCTTGTTCATTTTTTTAAAGCTTTTTATACATTTTTATATACAGTTGAATTTTTTCATGGCAGTTAAAAAAAAAAATCATCAACTTAATAGTGATGTTTGTGTCTAACTAGGAAGGTATCCTTTATGTTTAAAGCGGACACCTACAAAGTTTTAAGAACAATTTCCACAGAATCTGTAAAGTCTAGGAGACTTGTTCCCATTAAAAAATTTCAATTTGAGAGATATTTGACAGAGTTATATGTTAAAATAAAAATTAAAAGAAAAAAGCTTCTATTTTTTCTTTGTCAAAAGTTTTAGCAAACCGACTCTGCTGAAATAAGCAGATTTTTTAAATGTATTAAACTGGACATAATTTCAGTAGATTTGTCTGTAATTTGACACAGTTTACCAAATAGCGTCTGCTGAACTCAGAAAATAAATCGGCAGAAAAAACAGAGCTTTCGCAACTAAGCCGCTTAAACACACTTGTTTCCACAAAAAAAAAAAAAAGCTTGTCAAACAAATTACTAGAAAAAGTCTCGTAATCCCATTTTACCAAAATTTTACAGTTTTCCTTGTTTTTTAACAAAAAAAATACTTTTTTGGTTTTTTACAAATTTCCAAGGAAATCTTACAAAAAATTGGTAAAAAGTTAGTAAAATTACAAAAAAGCTCGTTATTTTTACTAGCAATTCTCGTAAAATAGGAGGTAGCAAAAAATCTAGTAAGGTCACGGGAATGACTTGTAAATTTTATCGCTTCAAAAATTTTGTAAATAAAATTTTTTTTACAATTTTGTTGGTAAAATGCTTGTTAAATTACAAAATTATTAGTAAAAAGCTTGTTTAGTTACTAGGAACTCTCGTCAAATAAGCGTAGCAAAAAAAAAACAAACTTTTCTTGTCATTTTACAAGGTTTTTTATACCCTCCAACCGCAGTATAGGGGTATACTCACTTTGTCATTCCGTTTGCAACAAATCGAAATATCGGTCGGGGACCCCATAAAGTATATATATTATTGATCTATGATCGATTCTAAGACGTTCTGTGAATGTCCGTCCGTCCGTCTGTCTGTAGATAACACAATGCAGTCCAAAATAAAACAGACTCCTGAAGTTTTGCACAAATATGTCTCATGCTCATAGGCAGGTTAAGTTCGCGAATGGGCAAAATCGGCCCAGGGGAAAAAAGTTCCCCCTTGAAGAACTGAACCAATCTCTGAAAAAATACACTTTTCTTACATGTTTTTTTGTATTTTTGTTAAATAAATGAAACATTTGCTATATTTATCACGATGGGAAGGTGCTCCCAATGTCCCCGCCCCTGACCCCATCACCCCCTCCCCCCAAACGACCCTGAATTTTTTTTTCTTTTTTAATTTTTTATGCATTTTGGAGGGTATAAAAGATTCGGAACAGCCGAATTTAACACTCTCACTTGTTTTTTTTGGTGTGTATTGATTTGACAAAGATTCTATTGATTTGACAAAGATTTTAAAGGTATAAAAAGATTTCAGAGGTAACAGTTAAAGTTCTGAATTCCAAGGCACTTAGTGCTTCGCCCCATAAAAAAGAATTAGAGAATCTTTATAGTTTTGCTTGAAGAAACTTTGTTTTCAACAAATAAATATCGAAAATATTTTCAAAATCACCTGGCATACGTTCCCCTGAAGTAAGGGCATTTGTGCGGGTTGTTTTTATTTGAATGCAAATTGTTGAAAAAGTAAAAATAAAAAAAAAATAAAAATTCACTAGTTTTATTTGTATGAGTTAAAAATAAAATAATAACAAAAATAAAAACTTGCATTTTATTTTAATCACTAAAAATATTTTATTTTAATAGCATTAAACAAATGTAGAAATATACCATACACATATCAACAGCAAAAATAACAAAATATCTATAAAGGACAAGTGTACAAACTCGTGTTACAAAAGTAGGAATCCAGCATTTGAAATTAATAACAGTTGAAGCGGTTAACAAAGAACGGCAAAAAATGTATGCAGAAATCTATAACAAGGGAATACAACTCTGGTGTCAAATAACACTGTGCAACAAATTTTGGGTCATTGCTTTGAGCCTCAATGCCTTCAACGCCATATGAAAGTAGACCATCAAATGGACAAAATCACCAAAGGGTTTTGCAAAGTCAGTTCGGATTTCTTTTTTATAGCCCACTGAAGTTTTTATTTTTTTTATCAAAGACGTTTGGAAAACGTCAAAAATACTATAATAAAAACTCATCTGAGCTTCTAAATATGGTTTGATGTCTTCAATGAAATTGTATGGCGGTTCTTTTCTTAGAACATTTTAACCCTCTAACTGCCATTTAATGGGGTCATTTTGGTCCTTTTTCAAAAGCTAAACACAGAAGTCTAATAAAACGTCCATTTAGAGGGTTAAAATGTTCTACAAATATTTTCCTCATAAAATTTCACTAGGGGTTGTCTAATGTTCAAAGTTTGTGCCACATGCGCAAAATGCTTAAAAAGAGTTAAGTATAAATAATCAATGTTTGTTATTTTTTTTGCCAAAGCAGTGTTAAAATATATCGTCTATAAACAGTGCAAATATACTTCTGAGCTAAAAATGATGTTCTGATGTGTGTTGTAAAATTTAATGATGATTATTTTCTTTGACCAAATTAACCCTATAGCTCCCGTTTTACGGGGTAATTTTTGTCCTTTTTAAAAAGAAATACAAAAAAGTCTATAAAAAAAGGCTGTTAGAGGGTTAAAATGTTCTACAAATATTTTCTGCATCAAATTTTACTAGAGATCGTCGACGCCAAAAAATACATTTGGAACATGTAAAATGCTAAAAGAAGTGTGTGCAAAAATTGTATGTGCAAATTTTACAACTTTACTTTTTTTTAGCATTTTACATGTTCCAAATGTATTTTTTGGCGTCGACGATCTCTAGTAAAATTTGATGCAGAAAATATTTGTGGAACATTTTAACCCTCTAACAGTCTTTTTTTATAGACTTTTTTGTATTTATTTTAAAAAAGGACAAAAATGACCCCGTAAAACGGGAGCTAGAGGGTTAATTTGGTCAAAGAAAATAACCATCATAAAATTTTATAAAACACATCAGAACATCATTTTTAGCTCAGAAGTATATTTGCACTGTATTTTGTCGATATATTTTAGCACTGCTTTGGCAAAAAAAATATCAAACATTGATTATTTATACTGAACCCTTTTTAAGCATTTTGCGCATGTCGCACAAACTTTGAGCATTTGACAACCCCTAGTGAAATTTTATGAGGAAAATATTTGTAGAACATTTTAACCCTCTAAATGGACTTTTTATTAGACTTCTGTGTTTAGCTTTTGAAAAAGGACTAAAATGACCCCTTTAAATGGCAGTTAGAGGGTTAAAATGTTCTAAGAAAAGAACCGCCATACAATTTCATTGAAGACATCAAACCATATTTAAAAGCTCAGATGTGTTTTTACTACAGTATTTTTGACATTTTCCAAACGCCTTTGATAAAAAAATGAAAACTTCAGTGGGCTATAAAAAAGAAATCCGAACTGACTTTGCAAAACCCTTTGGTGATTTTGTCCATTTGATGGTCTACTTTCATATGGCGTTGAAGCCATTGAGGCTCATTTTTCTTGTTGCACAGTGTAATTAATATTTAAAAAATTTCGATAATGGGAGGAAATTTGAGTTCACTGGATTTTAAAATTTCAAAAATATATTCAACTACATACTTAAGTTATGTCCTAAAAATGGCTTTCAGAAAATCCTTGGTTGCGAAAGTGTTAACAAAAAAAGGTCATTTCACCTTATGTCCCATTTTGAACAACCCATTAGAAAAAACTGAAAACTTTTAACCGCATCCATCATTGAATTTGATTGTCAGGTGTTTTACATTTGTTAAAAATGTTGGTCAGTTGTCATTATGTAAATTTGTTGGTGATGGCATACAATATATGATCATTCACAGAAAAAAAATTTGGACAAAAAGTTTTTAATAAATTATATATTTTAAAGAAAAGTGTAAAAGCCACTTTAATTTATTTTTTTTTAATTACGCCAATTAAAAATTTAATTTTAAAAATTAAATTTTGAAATAGTCGCAATTAATATTTTTTGTTAAAAGCTTCATCAATACGATCAACAAGCAAAATGAAATATTTTTTTGAGTAGGGTTATTCTAGCTCGAGGTAATTTTTCTTTACTAATTGCAAAAAATTACCAACAAAAATAAATTTAAAACAGAAAAATTATTTTCTTGAAAATTATTCTATGAGAACAGCATGGTATTATTGGTAAAAAAAAATGACCTCGAGCAAAAATAACCCCACTTAAAATATAATATTTTAAAGATCGAATAAAAAATTTTTTATTCCATATCTGTTTATGAAATATAGACCGCTAAACTAAATATATCATCGAAATATCTTTTCCAGGATTCTTTGTTTTTTAATAAATTTTTTAGCGTTTTTTTATGGTTTTTTTGAGGTTTTTTCACTATTTTTCTTATATTTTGAGTTATGTTCCTCCGATCTACTCGCGATAAAAATCAAATTCAAGTTAATAAAATTTGCAACAAATCCTATACACACAATTTTTTCATCAGATCATATTATATAAATGCGTTTTATAAATAAAAAATTCAATTAATTTGTTATACCCTCCTCTCAAGTGAGGGTATATATAAGTTTGTCATTCCGTTTGAAACACCTCGAAATATTGGTCTAGGACCCCATAAAGTATATATATTCAAGATTTTAAGACGTCTGTCCGTCTGTCTGTCTGTCTGTATGTCTGTTGAAAACACGCTAACTTTTGAAAGACTTTACGGAGACTCCTGAAGTTTGGCATAAATGTTGGGCATTTACCTGGTCAGGTTCGTATTGCAATACAGCGAAATCGGTCAAGTAGTTCAAAAGTTATAAGCAAGAGAGTGAATTTCGGCAAGGGTTTTTCGCAAATTTGCGAGATAAAACACACGGTAACTTTCGAACAGCATTTCTGAGGCTGCTGAAGTGTTGCATATATATTTGTCGTTCCTCTAGTTTAGTTCATTTTAAATTTCAGCCAAATCGGTCGGGTGGCTAAAAAGTTATAAGCAAAACCCTGAATTTCAGATTGGTTTGACCTGAAATTCACGTGTTGAAGAACTCGAGTTTAAAAAAAAACAAGCTTTAAAAACAATAATAAGCCACAAAATTGCTTTACAGAGTATTTTTGTCACTCAGAAATATTTTTACAATAAAAAAAAATTACACCCGAAAAAATTGTACACCCAAAAAAAAAGTATTTTTTTTTACAAAAATGACAAAAAAAAGTTTTCTACTCAAAATAAAATATTTCTAATCAAAATTGTAATTTTTTTTACATTAAAAAATTTACAATCGTTTTAAAAGGGCATTGTGGAGGGTATTCATAGATTCGGCCAAGTCGAATTTAACTTTTCTACTTGTTATACCCTACACCACTCTGTGGTTCAGGGTATAATGAGTTTGTGCTGATGTTTGTAACTACTCAAAATATTGGTCCTAGACCCATCTTTAAGTATACCGATCAACTCAGAATAACTTTTTGAGTCGATTTAGCGATGTCCGTCCGTCCGTCTGTCTGTCCGTCCGTAAATGTAAACGTTGTAAACAACTGATTTGGCTGCCATTTGAAACTTAAGCTTCTTTTGCCCCACGGACGAAGCCTATTGAAATTGGGAAAACTCGGTCCATGTTTAAACCTAGCCTCATACAAACGTCCCCTTTAATTTGACTCAAGTGACTCTTATTAGCATATTATAACAAGTATCCTTTCGAAATTTGGTAAGTAATCGTTTTTTGTATTCGCAAATTATCATTTCAAATTTTAAAGGAATCGGACTAGTTGCTCTTGTAGTCCCCATACAAACCACCTTCCGATATTCACATAAATCTCTAAAATTCATGAAAGTGGAAATATTTGATTAAAATTTTGCTTTAGGTGCTAAAGGTGTACTTTGGTAACTTACTTTTATCAGAATATATTCAGATCATTTTTGAACTTGGTCCCCTTTATAAAAATTTCGACCGATATTAAGTTAAATCGGTCTATTGGAAACAAAAATAAGACAATTCCACTAAAATTTTGTCTGTGTGTGTTTTCTACTTTAATTAAAAACCTAACAAAAGATAGATCCAATCGGTCCATGTTTGGACTTGGGACCCATTTTTCGGAAAACACTGGTGTAGGGTATTATATGGTCTGTCATGACCGACTATAACTTTCTTACTTGTTTTTTAACTAGTGGAATCAACATTTTTGTTATCAATTCTAATAATTTTTAATAAAGTCGTATTAAATTTTCTCTGTGTGCAAATAAAATATTTGTTGAACTTTTCATTTTGTTTAACATTTTACAAATTTTCGGTACATTTACATAATTTAAAACCATTATGCACAGGTGTAAGTAATGTGTGTATATATATTTTTGATAAAAATTTGTATTCGTTAAACACATTAATATATTAAAAACACAAAGTTTAAAATGAACCTTGTATATATTTTAGTAAAATATTTCAATTTAATAGACTTTAGTATGAACTAGTAGTCGTTTTTTTAAATAAGTATTTATTAACACGTTTTAAAGTAAAATATTTGATTTAAAATTCTTTTTAAAGAAATAAACAAGTAAGAAACCCAAATTTGGCTGTGCCGATTTTTTATACCATCCATATTAAAAAAAAAACGGTGGTCTAGAGTTTTGAGGGGCTTTTAAGGTATAAGGTATTCGATATATGAGGAGTTCCGGCTAAGACTTAAATTTTGAGGTAAAAAAGATGTGATTTTTGTTTTGATGGCACATCGATGAAAGTTGGCATAAATATTAGAGGCAATTTAAGAATAAGAAATTCGTTCGCGACAGTTAAATCGCGCAAGGGGGTCAAAAGTTATGGCGGTTTTAAGATTTAGCGGTTTTAAAAAATCTAAAAAATATTTTAAATATTTTTTTTCTACACATTTGTTGCATGCGTTATTAAAACATGCCAGGATATATAATTTCTTCTAAAATATATGATATAAATTTAACCCTTTAATGACCAAACGATTTAAAAAAAAAAATATCTAAGTACCTAAAATCGCGATTAATTCGCGGTAAAAGAAAAGTTTCACAATTTTTTATAACATATTCAGGCAATGCGCGTTGGTTTTACTGAAAAAAAAAATCACGGAAAATCGTATCATTGTACCAGTGTTTAAAAAAATCGGTGATGCTTTTTTATAACAAGAAAATTTAATATGGTCCAAAAAATCTATAATCATCAAAATTTTTTAACCCGCCTCTGACTTTATGATGACACATCAAGTGGGCTTTCATTTAAAAAAAATTTCATCCGATTTCGTGTAAAGCCTTGGATGTGCCAGATCAAAACAGGTTTAGATAAAATCATCGCGCTTTCCGCTCAGAATGGCTTAAAGTAAAAAGTCAAAAAGCAAATCAGTTCTACTCGTTAAGGCACGTCTTTTGGTGTATTAAAATGAACATGATGCATTAATTGCTACTAAAAAAAATTGGAAACAGATTTGCAAATTTCGCTCAATTTTCAAAAATGCCATAAAATTTTTGCAATTTATTTTTTATAAACCCGCCAGTGATTTTTTTATGTAAACTCCTAAAAAACTCGGTTTACGCAAGAGTCCACCAAATTTCGAATGAAACCGCGAATGTGCCTCGAGAAAAACTGGTATTTTAAAAAAATTACGTTTTTTCTTTCGAACTTTGATCTGCTGAAACTCCTTAACCATTTGTGGCACATTAACGGGATTAATTCCAAAATGTTAAAAATTACAACAGCTACCAACTCTAGTTCAACTTTTTTCATTTTATAGAGGGGGCCGAAATCCCTATTCAAAAAACCTCGAAAATTTAAAAACTCCTAATTTTTGGTTTCAAAACTTAACCGTCTTATACCTTCTTACCAAGCGATGAAGCATCTGTCAAGCCAACATTAAAATAATCTTTTATATGTACTGACTTTGTGTTATGCCGGAAAAGATTGAA
This sequence comes from Pegoplata infirma, assembly GCA_963921195.1. Lineage (NCBI taxonomy): Eukaryota > Metazoa > Arthropoda > Insecta > Diptera > Anthomyiidae > Pegoplata > Pegoplata infirma. Next base: position 197,457,480 of record OY992539.1, read on the forward strand.
ATATAAGGAGAACTTAAAAAATAATGCGAAAGAAGGTAAAAACTATGGATTATTTCAAGCCATTTTTATCGATTTTTCAACTTTAACCCTCTGTAACTTTTACGGATAAAGTGGGGTAATCCTTAAACATTGCTCAATGATGGTTCAAGGTCTTGTTTACACAACTGCATTTACAGTTTTTCTAAATTCCAAAAACTGACGGTTTTTTTTAAACATTTATTTCAGTTTCACTGAGTTGAAATTTAAAAAAGATTTCATGATATATATCGTAACGATATTTCACTTAATCTAAAAGTTTTTCGATAGAAAAAATGTGTCAGAAAAAAAAGTCTCACATACCGAGATATCTTGCCTTTAGACAGTCTTAGATTACACTGTGCAACTAAAAAACCAAAACCCCTGAAGAGTTTTTAAAACTTCGATCGAGATTTTTCTTATGGAGATTCTTTTCTTAGAATATGTTAACCCTCTAGCTCCCATTTTTAGGGGTCCTTTTCCTTTTTTTGTCCTTTTCTCATATATTCTCATAGAACACCAATAAAACGTGCGTTTAAAGGATTGAAATGTTCAAGAAAAAATTTCTACATCAAAATACACCACGAAAGATTAGGAGGGCGGGGATCAAGTGTTCTACAAAAATGTTAGCCATAAAATTTTACTATATACGTAAAACCGACCAAAGCCCAAAACTTGGCACAAACATTAAAAACCAGTTAAATTGAAGGTTGCCACATAAGGGTTAATTTTTTTAATTGGCAATATTGAATTTGTGTATAAAACTATGTGTTATTTACATCTGATGTTTAGGGAGTGTTCAGAAACTTTGTAAAAAATATTATGGCAAATATTTTTGTCGAACATATTAATCCTCTAACGGCTCCACATAATGTTAATTTTTGGCTATATTCTAACAAATTGTATAAAATACCCCAAAAAGGGGAAGGGGGGAGATCAAATGTTCTACAAAAATACTGGCAATAAAATTTCACTAGATATGACAGAACACACCAAAGCACAAAACTCAACGGAAACACAAAAAACCAGTCAAATTTAAGATGACCCACAAAGGGGTTTTTGGTAAATCAAAAAATTGAGAAAATTTTTCTTTCAACCAAAACATTGGCAATCAGTTGTTTTATAAGGCAACTTTACTAGCAACATTTTTAGAAAATAATAATAAATTTTTAAAGTGTTGCCAGTTTTTTAGAAAAGAACCAAAAAAAAAATTAAATTTTTTGGAAGGACGGTAAAATGTGACATATTTTTGATAAAAATGCGTTAAATGACAAGCGCCTGAACCGATTTCGTTGAGATTTCTATATAGATAGTGCTAATCAAGGATAGAACCAAAGGTATCTAGCTGGACCCGGTCCCGTGATTTAGTTTTGCCCGACACTATATTTAAATCAAGACGCAATATAAACCAGATGTTTTCTTAGGGCCAACAATGCGAACCGGATACAGCCAGTATTTTATAGGATTTAATCCTCTAAAACTTTGAAGTCCTTTTAAATGGAAACAGGATCACAAAATGAAAAACTGTAAATGCAGTTTTATTGGTGTTCTATGAGGTTATTTGAAAAAAGGACCAAAATGAAGCCTAAAAATGATAGACAGAGGGTTAGTATATTCTGAGAAAAGAAACGCCATTTAATTTTACTCCTAACATTATTTACCTCAGAATAAGATTTAACACTTATTTTTTGAGTTATTCAAAACGCGTTTGAAAAAACGTGAAAAACTTCAGTGGGCCATAAAAAAAGAACTCGAGTTAAGTATTCAAAACTCTTCGGGGGTTTTGCTCCACTGTTGGCATACTTTAATTTTTGTTGGTCCCATCCAAATACAAAATCGTGTTGCACAGTGTTAGTTAGGGTTTGAAAAAAAAACGCAGTTTCCCTTATCCGCGGTTACGGTTAAAATTCAAGCGATTAACAGCGGTTAACGGTTAACCGAACTCTTTTAAAATAATTTTAATTTAATTTTTTTTAATAAAAAAATGTATAATACAAGTGCATCAATGATTTTAGACAGTGGAGGATAAAGCTTTTGAGTTTTGATGGAAAAAAGTTATAAAAAACGTTTTTAAGACATTTTTTCGATTGAAAAATTGTATATTTCAAAAATGTCTCCGATTTATAGCAATCTTTTCATAAAAAAGATTATTGGATTCTAGGGGTTTTTTAAATGATCTTAAATTTCCGTATGTTTCTATAGAAAAAGGTTCAGAGGCTAAGAAATTTTTTCATCGATTCTCAGACATATTTTTTATAAAAACTGTTTCAGATTCTGAGTATTTTGTTTCTATAGAAAAAGATTCAGACTCTGAGACATTTTTTCAATAGAAAATTATTCAGACTCTGAGGCATATTTTTTAAGAAAAAGTCTCAGGCATATTTTTATTAGAAACTGTGTCAGAATTTTTTTGTTCTACAGAAAATTTTTAGATTCTAAACAATTTTTGCTACAGGAAAAGTTTCATATTCTGAGGCATTTTTCGTGTCCATAATTTTTTTATTATTCTTTGTTCCTATTTTCATTGTTTGTTTTTGCTAAAAAAAAATACTCTTTTGCCCTACTAATCTTATATTAATTAAATTAACCATAACCGCAGTATTTTTTTTTTGCGGTTACGGTTAAATATTGCGGTTAACCGCGGTTACGATTAAAACTGCATTGCAAACCCTAGTGTTATGAGACTGTTTTTTTTACAATAAGTTCCCCAACAAAATTTTCCGTTCCAAATAATCGATTCCAGAACGCATCATGTTACCCTGCAACCGATTCCACTTAACATTTCAGAATCAATGATTATACCCTACACCACACTGTGGTACAGGGTATAATGAGTTTGTGCTGATGTTTGTAACTACCCGATATATTGGTCCTAGACCCACTTTTAAGTATACCGATCGACTTAGAATCACCTTTTGAGTCGATTTAACGATGTCCGTCCGTGTGTCTGTCCATGTAAACGGTGTAAACATATATATAATATTGGTCCTATACCCACTTTTAAGTATACCGATCGACTTAGAATCACCTTTTGTGTCGATTTAACGATGTCCGTCATTCCGTCTGTCCATGTAAACGATGTAAACACGATACAGGTCGCAATTTTTAATCAATTGACTTGAAATTTTATACTTAAGCCTCTTTTGGCCCAAGGACGAAGCCTATTGAAATTTGAAATCAGTCCATATTTAGACCTAGCCCCCATACAAAGGTCCTCTTTAGTTTTGGCTCAAATGACTCTAATAGCCGCATTTTAATAGGTATCTTTTCGATTTGGCAGGTAATCATGTCTGATCCACACAAATCACCATTCCGAATTTTAAAGAAATCGGACCAGGTCTTCTTGTAGCCCCCATACAAACCACCTTTCCGATTTTCACATAAATCTCTCAAATTTCATGAAAATAGAAAATATTTAATTGAAATTCTGTTTGTGTATGTTAAACGCGTACTTTAATAACCTCATCAAATCTGATTATCATCGGACCATTTTTAGACTTAGGCCCGCCCCATATGAAAATGTTGCCCGATATTCAGTTAAAGCGGTTTATTGTCAACAGAAAGAAGCCTATTTCACTCAAATTTGATTTGTGAGAGTGTTTTACACTTATTAAAGATTTGACAAAATATAGATCTAATCAGTCCATGTTTGAACTTGGGACCCATTTTCCGGGAAACTCTGGTGTAGGGTATTAAAAGGTCGGTCTTGACCGACTTTTTGTTTGAAATTGTCCCAAAAGCAATAGTTTTTAAGAGCAACTGGTTTTTTTGAAAAATTATTTTACATTGAAAATTTTGTTGTGTTTACCGTTTTTTTCAATATATTCAACAATATATTGTAGTAGGAATTTGTTCCAAGAAATTTTCCTGGGTCTCAGATAATGGGGTTACTTCCTATAGAAAAGGTCTCAGATTTTTCTGTAGAAAAGGTCTAATATTCTTAAATATTTTTCCATTAAAATAATTTATTGGAAAAATGTTGCAGATTATTTTTTTCACAAGAAAAGTGTCTCAAACTCTAAGAAATTTTTTGTACAAAATCATAATTCTTTGATAATTTTCTTGTAGAGAGTACTCAGATTCTGAGACCTTTTCCAAATTTTCTAAGTCCAAGACGCAATATTTTTTATATTGTGAGTTAAGAATTTCATTAGAAATTTAAAAAAAAAAATTTGTTATTTTTTTTTTTGCATTATAGTAAATTTTTTTAATGATTTTAGAAAAAAAAAAAAAAAATTTTTTGAAGTTCCAAAAAATATTTTCGATTTTTTTTTTCAGTACACTCAAAAAAATAACTTAGTCAAAATATTAGTAAAAGGTGTTGTAATTTACTTCAACCAAACTTTAGCAAAAAAAATTGTAAAAATTTAACTTTTACAGTTTTTTTTGGCAATTTACTATTAGTAAAATACAAAAATTTTGTGGTACTTTTACTATATTTTCTTGCTAGTTTTTTTTTTTATTTTACTATAATTTTAGCAAAAATATTAGTATTTTCCTTAAAGAAATGGTAATACTTTTTATTTTTTTTTTCTTAGTTTTAAGAAAAAAAAAATGTTTAAAGTGTTCTAGTGTGAAAAAAACTCATTGCAGATTGATGATGCTGCCAACACCATAGCAAAGTAGCCATCCATCAACTGCATGTGCGCTCAAAAATAGGCTACACAATTTTAAGTATTTTTTACCATATTTTTTGCTAATTTTACCATATTTTTTGCTAATTTTACCATATTTTTTGCTAATTTTATATGAAAATTTTTTAAAATTTGCCACCTAAATTGTTAATAAAAAGTTGATAATTTTGAAAAATTATTTTTTTAAAATGTTAACACATAGTTAGATATCTAATCTTTAATATCCAAAAGTTTTTTTTTATTTTTTTTTTTAAATACATGTGAAAAAAATTAAAAATTCGAAAAAAAATTGTTAATTTTTTACAAATTTTACATGAAAATGTAAGAAATTTCTTGTGTACACTCAAAAAAATAACTTAGTCAAATTATTAGTAAAAGGTGTTGTAATTTACTTCAACCAAACTTTAGCAAAAAAAATTGTAAAAATTTAACTTTTACAGTTTTTTTGGCAATTTACTATTGGTAAAATACAATAATTTTTTGGTATTTTTACTATATTTTCTTGCTAGTTTTTTTTTTTTATTTTACTATAATTTTAGCAAAAATATTAGTATTTTCCTTAAAGAAATGGTAATACTTTTTATTTTTTTTTTCTTAGTTAAAAAAAAAAAATGTTTCAAGTGTTCTAGCGTGAAAAAAAAATCATTGCAGATTGATGATGCTGCCAACACCATAGCAAAGTAGCCATCCATCAACTTCATGTGCGCTCAAAAATAGGCTACACAATTTTTAGTATTTTTTACCATATTTTTTTGCTAATTTTACCATATTTTTTGGTAATTTTATATGAAAATTTTTTAAAATTTGCCACCTAAATTGTTAATAAAAAGTTGATAATTTTGAAAAATTATTTTTTTTAAATTTTAACACATAGTAAGATATCTAATCTTCAATATCCAAAAGTTTTTTTTTATTTTTTTTTTTAAATACATGTGAAAAAAATTAAAAATTCGAAAAAAAATTGTTAATTTTTTACAAATTTTACCAGAAAATGTAAGAAATTTCTTGTGTAGACTACTACGCAAATCTCATTTGTTCTACTTAAGCTAAAAAAATGACGCAAAAAAAATAAAAAAAGTGAAGTGTTGTTCTTAAAATTTTTTGTTTAAAGTGTTTAAGTGAAAAAAAAAATCATTTTGGATTTTGATGTTGGAAGTCCAGTTACTGCAACTACAGCTGCTGAGAAGAAGGCAAAAGAAGATACTGCCACCATCAAGCCGAAGAAACCATCCAACAACTGAAGTAATATGCTGCTATTACTACATTTAAAGAATGTGGTGCTCAAAAACAGACAAAAAATATTTTAGTATATTCACCAAATTTTAAATCAACTACTAATCAGAGAAAAAAAATTACTAAATAAAACAGTTTTTTTTACCAAATTACAAATTTTTTTATCTATTTCAATTTTACCATTTTTTTTTTGGTAATTTTACCATATTTTTTGATAATTTTACAAGGTTGATTTTTTACAAAAATAAAATGGTATTCTTGTAATTTTACCATTTTTTTCCTAATTTTTTGATTAGCAAAATGGTTTTGCTAATATTACCAAAATTTTTGCAACGTCCAAAACTACAGTTTTTTTTGCTAATTTTTACCATTTTTTTTGCTAGTTTTACAATATTTTTTTTTGAGTGTAGACTACTACGCAATTCTCATTTGTTCTACTTAAGCTAAAAAAATGACGCAAAAAAATAAAAAAAAGTGAAGTGTTGTTCTTTAAGTTTTTTGTTTAAAGTGTTTAAGTGAAAAAAAAAATCATTTTGGATTTTGATGTTGTTGGAAGTCCAGTTACTGCAACTACAGCTGCTGAGAAGAAGGCAAAAGAAGATGCTGCCACCATCAAGACGAAGAAACCATCCAACCACTGAAGTAATAGTTGATGCTGCTATTACTACATTTAAAGAACGTGGTGCTCAAAAACAGGCAAACATTTTTTTAGTATATTCACCAAATTTTAAATCAACTACTAATCAGAGAAAAAAAATTACTAAATAAAACAGTTTTTTTTACCAAATTACAAATTTTTTTTATCTATTTCAATTTTACCATTTTTTTGGTAATTTTACCATATTTTTTGATAATTTTACAAGGTTGATTTTTTACAAAAATAAAATGGTATTCTTGTAATTTTACCATTTTTTTCCTAATTTTTTGATTAGCAAAATGGTTTTGCTAATATTACCAAAATTTTTGCTACGTCCAAAACTACAGATTTTTTTGCTAATTTTAACCATTTTTTTTGCTAGTTTTACAATATTTTTTTTTTGAGTGTACAAACAATTTTTTTTTTTTCAGATATCACTTTCTTTCAAACAAAAAACTACACTCAAAAAAAAAATATTGTAAAACTAGCAAAAAAAATGGTTAAAATTAGCAAAAAAATCTGTAGTTTTGGACGTTGCAAAAATTTTGGTAATATTAGCAAAACCATTTTGCTAATCAAAAAATTAGGAAAAAAAATGGTAAAATTACAAGAATACCATTTTATTTTTGTAAAAAATCAACCTTGTAAAATTATCAAAAAATATGGTAAAATTACCAAAAAAAAAATGGTAAAATTGAAATAGATAAAAAACTTTGTAATTTGGTAAAAAAAACTGTTTTATTTAGTAATTTTTTTTTCTCTGATTAGTAGTTGATTTAAAATTTGGTGAATATACTAAAAAAATGTTTGCCTGTTTTTGAGCACCACGTTCTTTAAATGTAGTAATAGCAGCACCAACTATTACTTCAGTTGTTGGATGGTTTCTTCGGCTTGATGGTGGCAGCATCTTCTTTTGCCTTCTTCTCAGCAGCTGTAGTTGCAGTAACTGGACTTCCAACAACATCAAAATCTAAAATGATTTTTTTTTTCAATTAAACACTTTAAACAAAAAACTTAAAGAACAACACTTCACTTTTTTTATTTTTTTGCGTCATTTTTTTTAGCTTAAGTAGAACAAATGAGAATTGCGTAGTAGTCTACACAAGAAATTTCTTACATTTTCAGGTAAAATTTGTAAAAAATTAACAATTTTTTTTCGAATTTTTAATTTTTTTCACATGTATTAAAAAAAAAAATAAAAAAAAACTTTTGGATATTAAAGATTAGATATCTAACTATGTGTTAACATTTTAAAAAAATAATTTTTCAAAATTATCAACTTTTTATTAACAATTTAGGTGGCAAATTTTAAAAAATTTATATATAAAATTAGCAAAAAATTTGGTAAAATTAGCAAAAAATATGGTAAAAAATACTAAAAATTGTGTAGCCTATTTTTGAGCGCACATGCAGTTGATGGATGGCTACTTTGCTATGGTGTTGGCAGCATCATCAATCTGCAATGAGTTTTTTTTTCACACTAGAACACTTTAAACCTTTTTTTTCTTAAAACTAAGAAAAAAAATATAAAAAGTATTACCATTTCTTTAAGGAAAATACTAATATTTTTGCTAAAATTATAGTAAAATAAAAAAAAGAACTAGCAAGAAAATATAGTAAAAGTACCACAAAATTTTTGTATTTTACCAATAGTAAATTTCCAAAAAAAACTGTAAAAGTTAAAATTTTACAATTTTTTTTGCTAAAGTTTGGTTGAAGTAAATTACAACACCTTTTACTAATATTTTGACTAAGTTATTTTTTTGAGTGTATAACTGAACTAAAATATTTTTTTACTTTGGGTTTTAATATCGCTTTGATGATGTTTTCCTAGCTTTAATCTGCCCAACCTAGCTTTAATCTGCCTGGGTATATTAATTTACAGTCATATCTGTATAATATTTTGGCCGAAAATTACAATTAAAGCAGCTGTTTATTAAAACATTCTTTATCACCTTTAAAAACTAAATAAACATAATTTTGAAAAGCTTTAAAATATTACTTCGATAAACAAAAAACACCTTCCTTTCATGTTTTTTCATAATTCAAATACAGCCAACTCATAACTTTCGCTTAACTGTAACTATTAATGACAAAAAGGTTAATTGAAATTTTATCTTTGAACTCCATCAAAAAATGCAAAAAAAAAATACACAAACGTACTACAAACAATTTCAAAAAAACATACGGGAATGGATTTCAAATGGACTTTTTTTTTTAAAAAAACCACTTTGAATGAATACGTTATTTTTTTTTTTCTTGTTAAAAAAAATGGTTTTTTAACATGCTTTGGCGTACTTTAATCTAAATAATTGCAAAAAAAAAAATAATACACATTCAAAGTCCATTTGCACAAAATTTAAAAATGAATTTAATTCAGGATAAAAAAACCCTTCCACATACTCCATACACAATTTACCCTTACACAATTTTCCCAAATAAGCTGCATATATTTTCATATATGAATGTATGAAATTTTTATATTTTAAGTATTTTTAAAGTTATTTACATAAAATGTCTAAAAATATTTTACTTTACAATGCAAATTTATGCAAAACGTGTCAATGTGCTAACAACAAGCCTAATTTTGCAATGGGGAAGGAACAAAACAGCAAAAAATAGGCGTAATAAAAATGTAGTATGATAGACTAGAAAAAGAAAAACGTATGTAACAGTAACACGAATATAACAAATTTTCAACTTAAAAGTACTCTAAACATTTAGTCAAATTGAAAAAATTTTAAAAAGAAAGGGTGTTTTGTATCGGAAAAGACGAATTTTGGATACACTTCTATGATAATGAGGTTTCAAATGATATAGCATTTCTTTTTGATCTCGATTTGAAAACTGATTAGTTTTGGGAATAACAAACACGTTTTTCGATATTCGAAAAAAGCAGTCCAGTATGAAAATTTCTTCAAACAGTGCAAACGTTTCTTCACTTCCTACATTCCGATTTCAGGGATCAAATAGTGGCCAAAAAATTCTTAAGGGGAAAACTTTTTTCCCCATAGGCCGATTTTGCCCATTCACGAACTTCACCTGCTGACGATCATAAGACACATTTGTGCAAAATTTCAGGAGGCTATCTTTTTTAGTTTTAATTGCATTGTGTTATATACAGACGACTTTACGGACAGACATTCATAGAATGTTTTATAATCGATCAAAGATCAATATTATTTTGGGAATTCAATGCCAGTTTTTTTAATTTTTTTTAGAAAAAAAAAATACTAAAAAATTTTTAAACGTGTTTTATAATGCGGTACTTACAATTGATAAAGCCGCGCAGATGATTATGACAAGGGACTTTCGTTATTAAAATTTTCGTGGATAGTCTAGCAGCTCTGAAGGTCTTAGAGTCAAATACTGTAAAATCGGGAATAGTTAGGAATTGTATACAATCTCTTCGCCGAAACAGTCAGCACACAATCAAGCTAGTCTGGGTCCCAGGCCATAGTGGGGTCGCTGGGAACGAATTAGCTGATGAATGTGCGAGAAATCGCTCTGAATCGGTGGGGGAACGTCCAGAACCTGACGTCACGGTTCCTATAGTGGAATTGATGAACGAAATTGATAGAATATCTGAGAATAGAATGAAGGATAGGTGGATATCGCTGACTACGTGCAGGATATCTAGAACCCTGTGGCCCCTGCCAAATCCTAAGAGGACAAAAACTCATCTTACTTTTGGCAAACGGACGGTTAGCCTATTAGTAGTAGTACTTACAGGTACTTACAGTAGTACTTACTGTATAATTGGACAAATGGCCGTGCGTATCGGAATTTCTGATAGGGATTATTGTAGAAACTGTGGGGAAGTGGAGGAAGAGGAGTCAGTGAAGCACTTGCTATGCGAATGTCCGGGCCTAATGAGGAGCCGCCTTAAGCATTTGGGGCAAAAATATTTCGATGACCCGGATTGCCTAAGCGGTGTCTCATTGACGTCTCTAGCAGAATACCTCAGGGAAACGGGGTGGTTTAAAAAGTAGAACTTTGTATCAGAGGGGGAGTAGGGAAATATGATTAAGGGAATCACAATGGGCCTTATGGCCTCCGAGTGAATTCGCCAAATGGCGAACGCCCACCCAACCTAGCCTTACACAGAAAAAAAAAAAAACAAGTAAGAGTGTTAAATTCGGCTGTGCCGAATCTTTTATACCCTCCAACACGTTTAAAATTAAAAAAAAAAAAAATTGCAGGGGCGCCTTTTTTTGTTGGGGGGGGGGGGGGGGGTCGGTATAGTTGGTGGGGGACACCTGTTCCCCCGCTATATATGTTTACAAATTATTTGTTTATGAAATTTACGCTTAAATAATAAATTTGTATCGTTATTTTTATTGAACTTCTATAACCACGCCCCTAAAGGGGGGCGGCTTAAAAAAAATCGAATTTTCTAACCCCTTGGCCCAAGCGCAGGTCTATAAACATAATATGACATACAAATGTTACATTTGTTGAGCAAAAGTTAAAAAAAACTCGTAAAAATATCGTATTTTTCAGGGGTCGTTTTAGTTCTTCAAGGGGGAACTTTTTTCCCCCTGGTCCGATTTTGCCCATCTTCGAACTTAACCTTACCAGTAAAATAAGAAATACTCTTGCCCAATTTCAAGGGTCTAGCTCTTTTGGTTTGGAAATAACTGCATCGTTATTTCTACAGACGGACGGACATCGCTAGAATGTCTTAGAATCTATCATGGATCAATATTATATATACTTTGTGGGGTCCCCGACCGATATTTCGATGTGTTACACACGGAATGACAAAGTGAGTATACCCCCATACTGTGGTTGGAGGGTATAAAAATATTTGAGTAAATTTTTAATACTATTGAGTAAAAAATTACTCAATTTTGCACCAGTAAACAATTTAATAGTATTGAGTAAATTTTTAATAAAAATTTATTAAATATTTGAAAAAAAATTTGAGTAAATTTTGAATGGACACAATTAAACATTTACTCAAAAGAGTTAAAAAAAAAATAAAAAAACTATTAAATTTTTATTAAATTATTTACTTAAATTGTTTTTAAAATTTTTGAGTAAATTTTTAATTGCGTCAATTAAAAAATTACTCAATTTTTGTTTTTAAATTTAAACAAGTGATTACTCAAATTAGTTTCCTACATATTTTTTCTGTGTACCTTTACCGATTTTTAAGTTTTTAAATGTAAATCTCATTTTTGAAATGTTTGTAGTCTTTGAATTTTTGAAATTTTTATTTGTTGAAAACTTCTATCGATTCTACAAATTTTGTGCCCAGAAAGATCGTGGGTCTATGATTATTACTATTTTTTAAGATTTTTTCGATTAGAGTATTTTTCTAGCTCGAGGCCCAAAAATACTTATATTTATGATATTCTCGTAATAGATTAGTTTTTATTCATTGCTTGAAAAAATATTTTTAAGCCTCGAGCTAGAATAATACTCTTATAGAATATATAAAAGCTGAATAAATACATTTTTATTTCTATGTACACACAAAAAATTATTGGCCAAAAATTTTCAATTAAATCTATTGATCAACAAAATTTGAATAAGTCAATCAATGTTGTGATTGAAATTTTTTTCAACACACTAAATTTTATTTCGGTTTAATTTATTTGAAAAGAATAATTCAAAAATATACAAAATAATCGGGTTTTACTTTTTTTATTGTTTGGAACATATAGGAAAGCAAAAATGATGAATTTTTTGATAATTTTGTCATAACTTTACAATTCATTGGTTAAATCAATCAATCATTATTTTGATTGACTTTAAATTAAAGATTGATAAAATTTTGAATCAAAATCGAAAAAATGTTTGATTGAAAAAATGTTCAATCAATGATGATGATTGGTATAACAATTTTCTTAATTGGAGGAATTTCAATCAAAAAATTGATTGAATCCGCGTTTTTGTTGATTGAAATTCGTTCCAAATTTTTTCTGTGTACTTTTTGGTACTAAAAATAAAAAACTAAATTTTTAGATTTTTTGAAAAAAATATTATTATTTTTCAATTAAACTAAGGCTGGGTTACTCAATGCTCCGTTATAAAAAAACTCACCGTTAAATTTAACTTTTTCATACAAATTTTGACATAAGGCTCCGTTAAATCGGCAGTTAGCAGCTAACTTTTCATTGAGTAATCCGCCCTAAGTAAGTATAATTTTAACTTTTAAAATGACACACACAGAAAATAATATCGTATATTTTATTTTAATTCAAATTTTAATTGTTTTTTAATTTAATATCAATCAAATTTTTAATTAATATAATTAACTGTTTAATCAAAGTTTTAACTTTTTTTTAATTAACATTTAAATTGCTTATTTAGTTTAATATTAATTAAATATTTAATTAAGATAATTTATCGTTTATTTAAATTTTTAGCTTTACTTTTTTTGTTTTGTTTTCCGTGTGTGCGAGTGCGTGTATATCTCTTGCTTTGTTTTACTTACAAACACAAATACAGACGTATAAACAGTTTGTTGAAAGTTTTTTATTTCTCATATAGATTTTTGAATTCTCATTTTGTTTATAGTTTTATGTGTGTGTATATAAAAGGTTTATTCCTAACTTTATAAAAATTGTCTCACTGACTATGTCTTAACGGCATAAATATATTTGGTAAAGTTTGAAAAAAAATTTTTCCTAAACCTTTTTATTTAAAAAAAGTTTTTTTTTAAATTATTTATTTTTTAAAAAATAAATTATTATTTAACTGAAATTTTATTTAGTTCGTTTTGAGTCCATATTAATTATTTCTGAGAAATAATAATTGTTGTACAATGAGAAAATCTGAAAAAAATCAAGTGATAACACAGGCTAAGTGGAGATGTCGACAGCTTTCGGAAGATGCCACCCTTCCATCATCAGCACTCCTGCGATTGCCACTCACTGATGTGTGTCAGATTAAAATTAGCCATTTAAATGAAACTTTTGAACAAATTAAATATAGGAATTACTCCTCTTTGTATTGAATAACCCTTATTCACCATCATTCGTGTTGTATTCATTTGGCAGAAACTTAATCAATCTTAACTTTTAACAGAGTTGTATTTTTTTTTAAATTATACAATTACAATTTTAATTTGGGGGGCCCCATAGGCTTTGGTAGCTTGCTAGCCTTTCAACGTGGGGGTCGTGGGTTCGATTCCCACCAGCACCCTTGGTTTTTTTCGCTACAACGAGACGACGATCATTGCTACCAGTTCTCGGTTAGGTTGGATTTGTTAAAAATGAGTTGTAAATAAATAGAAAGAATAAATAAAAATAATTGATCATGTGTTCAAAACTATTATATTATTATTATAGAAAAAAATTCTGGAAATGGTTCCTTTCAGTTTTTTCGATTACAATGGGGTAAATAGTATAACAACTTGTAGTTTGAAACTTTTTCTATCTCTTGAAATTATGGTTTTTGAATCTTAAAGTTGGAACATTTTGACAAAAAAAAAATTTTGAATGTTTTGATTCCAAGAGGGTAAAAAGTGTACTTGGATACTTTTTCGATCTCTTGATATAATGGTCATGATTTTTGGAATGTAAAAGCCTCCTTAAAAAAACATTTTGAAACAAGACTTTTAGGAAATTCTGATTCTAAGAGGATAGAAATTTTGTAATATTTATAAACTTAAAATTTTGTGTCTTAGATCCTCCAGCAAAAAAAAATCTAAATAAAAGGGTTTCGAAAATTTTGATTCAAAAGGGGAAAAAGGGGAAACAATTGAAAAATTGGTAGTTTTGGTATAACCGTTGAACTACAGACGCAAAAATTTTCAAATACGTACTTCTCTAATCCAAGAGAAGGAGGTTTTTAAAAAATTAAAATTTAGTATTTTTTGGGGCATGTCACAGACTCAATTCCGTACGGACGTGGAATAAGTGGTTTACTTGTAAAACGCAAAGCAAATATTTTTTTTCGGAATGAAACCACTTTTATGCAATTCAATTCCGCTTTGATTTTTGAAAGTGATTTCATTCCGAAAAAAATAATATTTGTTTTGCGTTTTACGAGTAAACCACTTTAATCAAATCCGAACGTCTATGACATGCCCCTTTAGAGTAGAGTCTATGACATGCCCCTTTATATCTATTAAGCTATAAGCTCTAGAATGATTTTATTGTTTCAACACATGTTGTACGGGAATTATTTATTCCTATATGGAAAGGAATGCAATGGAACACTGAAAGAAATGGAATATAGAACGTGGAACAAAGTGGAATAGGACAGGGGACGATATGAAATTAAGGGTTTTTTACTCCAAACTTTTTTCACTAAAACTGTTGTTTTTTGTCTTTCACCGGAATGAACATGACTTATGATTATAAACATTTCATATGAAGGACTAAAACGATAACAATTTAATAAAATGAAGATTTTTGTAGGGGAGAATTTTAAAAAGGGAGACTCAAATGATGATCCTTTTATTATCCGTTATTTAATATAAACGCTAACGAAGTACTCGACGAACTTAAGGTTATTCTGCCGAACATTGAAGATTCGATTTATATTGTTACAAACTAAATGAAAAACTTATCACACTTCCTCATTTTACACAGTAAACTAAACACAAAATAGTATAATGAGAACACCCTAAAAGTATACTTTACTTTATTTTAACACATTTTCTAACAATAACATTTATGGTGGTAACATTATTGTGCAGCAGTGCTGCATTTGTTATACAAGACTCTATACCATCCGCCCCTTAAAAATTCATTCATTCATGAATGCATGACGTTGTCAGTTAGACTTTTAGTCAAAATGTCAGTCAATCTTTTAAGTAGAACACGCCAAATTCAATAGAGTAATGTCAGTGTTTTTTTTTTTTAGACAAGCAACTACTTTTATTATTATACAAGGTTGAAACCGTGTTTGTTATTATTGTTATATTTAGAAGGCAGTTTTTTTTTGTTTCTTTTACATACATTCTGGCTTCTTTAATATTTTGGGCATATAAAATGTATGAAAAAAAAATGGTAACTGGGTGTTTGTTAGAATGGCAGCCAAACTAATCTGTTAATAGAAACATTAACGAGTCTCAGCGTAATGATTTTGTAACACGCGATTTTGGTAGTGTGTTGTAGTGCAGTTTAGCATGCAAAAAGTTGAAAAGAGATTTTTTTTGTTGGTGCAACATATTTAGATTTTTTTTTAAATGTTTTCTAAAGGTGTGTCTAAACGAGATAGAACAAAATAGTATTTTATATTTTCGCCAGCAGTTTTATATGACGCATAGACGCAACTGAACGATGAAATAAATATTGTCAATACTCGTTTAATGGATCAATTAATATGATTTATAATAAGAAATAATATAAACACTCCTGGAATATAAATTTTCCTATACTTCAAAGTGTCTAGTCTCAGGAAAAAATATCGTAGGAAAACCAGTCATAAGATAGGCTAGATAAGCGTCCGTCAATTTATTGAATTCACTCGGAGGCCATAAGGCCCATATTGATTCCCTTTATTGTTATTTCCCTACTCCCCCTCACGCCGATTCTCTAAGATATTTTGCTAGAGATATCAATGAGACACCGTATAGAAAATCCAGGTTATCGGAAAATCATTGCTCCAAACATTCACATAGCAAGTGCTTCACTGACTTCTCTCCAAAACTTCTGCAATAGTCCCTATCAGAAATTCTCATCCGCATGGCCATTTTGCCGATTATACAATTTCATGTCAGTACTCCCACTAAAATGCTAACGTCCGTTTGCCAAAAGTAAGAAGACTTTTGGTCCTCTAAGTATTTGGTAGTGGCCACAGGGTTTGAGATATCCTGAACGTAGTCAGTTATATTCACCTATCATTCCTTCTATTCTCTTAAATCCTATCAATTTCGTTCACCAATTCCCCTATAAGAACCGAGATATCAGATTCGACAAGTTTTCCCACAGACTCGAATGCATTTCTTGCACATTCATCAGTCAATTCGTTCACAGCGACCTCACTATGTCGAGGGAAACAGATTAGCTTGACTATGTGCTGACTGATTCGATGAAGGGATCGTACACAATTCCCAGCAATTCCCGATTTTACAGTGTATGATTTTAAGAACCTCAAGTCGCAGGACTATCCACGAAAATGTTAATGGCGCAAGGAATTAGGTCCCTTGTCATAATCATCTGCGCGGCTTTTTCAATTGCAAGTACCTCGGTCTAGAAAACACTATTCTTGTCCGGAAATCTCACTGAGGCCTTGACTTCGAGGCATTCAGAGTGTACTCCCAAACCCGTAAATCCGATATTTCTCAATCAATTTTAACGATGTAAATAAAAGCAATAGCTAAGGAGTAACGTCGACAATGAAATTTTCACGGAAAGATCTTTCGGAAAATCTCTTATAAAACACAAACTAACAAAAATATTGTCAAAAAACGAAACATGTCTTAGCAAATATCGACAATTTGGTATAGTTCCCAGTTCGATATGACAACAAGAATTCTTTCATTTGCCGCTGTTCTAAATTAAATGGGTTGGGAATTGGGAATCTATGCGGTGAAATTAATATATAAGTCACAGCATTCTCGTAAGAAATCAGATTGTTTACGTCGCCATCTTTGAGAAAACTCATTTGCTTAGCGGGATTTTGTCTAAGGGAAGACTAGTCCTCGGCAAAGAAAGGTGGGTCCTATTCAAAACTGGCGCCCAACTGTGAGCCGAATTGAATGTTTCACTTTCTTGTTTGAAGATAATTGGTTTAAACGAAAAAAATCAGATGATAAGCTACATAAGGGCTTTCTTAGTATTGCTTGCCGAACTTTACATTAATGGCCTGGAATGTATTATCTTAGGTGTTGAGTGTCTGCTAAAGCTTTACTTCAGCATACATAGACTCTGAGGTCCGTTGTGATACCATGGGACTGTATAAGGTGTTCCTACTAGTCGCTACCGTTAAACCAAGTCGAGCTCCCTATGAAACTCCTAAGATATTGAATTTTGACATCCGAAAAATCAGAAAGATCGTGCAGCTCCCTAAATCCCTGTGAAGCAAGTCTCTGACCAGAAAGTGCAGGGCATTGACAGAAAAAGTGTTCTATATTTTCCAACTCCTCCTCATCTATGTAACTCCGGCAAAAGTCATTTGACAGCACATTTAACCGGTCTGCGTGATTTTCTATAAGACAGTGTCCGGTGCTATATCAGCTCACTTATACGCTTTTGATTAAGAGAAGACCAAATCTTTCGTGAAGGCCCACATGTCAATGCATGTGCCCATCTCTGATTAGTCTTCGTCGCGGAACAAAGCCGTAGATTTCTCTTGCAAGTTCCTAGACGCAGAGCAACACATTCCAATTCCGTTAGAACCTATAGCGTAGTTTCCAGTCTAGCAAGCTCATCGGCTTTGCAATTCCCTGGAATGTCTCTATGCTCTGAGAACCATATGAGTCGTATGCCAAACTGCTTCGGCATCTCATCTAAGGACGTACGGCTGTTAAAGGCAGATACTGTTTTCATTGACTAAGGGAATTGCCCGCGGCTTGACTTTCGGAATAGATGTTGACTGAGGATGTAGACAAGACATTGCAACTCAACCAGTCAGACATTTCCTTTATTGTCAGCAATTTTGCCTAGTAAACACTTCAATGATCTAGAAATCTTTGAGTCATGCTTATTCTAAGCACTTCCGAATAGACTCCGAAGCCCACTTGTTCGTATAGCTTCGATCCATCTGTGTTAAAATATATATAGGCTATATAAGGGGCATTCCCTACCCGGAATGCCCCTTATCCAAGACTGGAAAGTATGATAAAATGCATTAGAAATTCTCAAAAACTGTTTCGAATGTAGAGAAATTAGCTTTAGATGAACACGTAATTTCCATAATTTTAATAAAATAATTTTCAATCAAATGGCTCCCAAGTGGGGGCCATTCTAAATAGCAACGCCAACGCGCAAGAGTTCACGACAAAACACAAAAATTATTACATAACTTATCATGAAACTGATAAGAACTGATAGATAAGTGTCGAAAGTTAGGAAAATCTCTTAAAGGATTTACTGTAGAAAACCTTCAAACAAAATGAACCGATGAACACAAATCCAACGACATCTAGCGAAGAGACTGTGTCACAACTGGTAAGACTTTGATATCCGACACAACGTTTTCTCGCTCTAATGACGTCTTCCATTCCATTATCGACAACACTTTTATTCAGCCCTATCTTGTAGGCATTCAGATAAACCTCAAGCGATTTCACAGGTAATGCCTACAAGTCACTCTGACTACTCTTGTACGCGAATTTGAAAGATAACCAATATTAACTATCACAACTTGCAACTTTTAGTGTTGAAAATTTATTATTATTAAAAAGTTCTCTTCTTGCAACTCATGCAAAAACCCTCAGAATTTTATTAAAATTTTAATAAATTCCATTTTTCCTTAAATTTAACTTTCAAGAAATTAAGAGCTAAAGTTTTGTATGCACAAAAGTCTTTCGTTTTATAGTGCAAGCCATAAACCACCAAATAATAGCACATGTTGCTTGCAACAATATTGAAACAATGGAAACCGACAAAACCTTGAAAAAGAATTGTTGCACTTTTACAGTTGCCACTACATTTTTTGTGTTGCCAGGAAAAAGCGAGAGCTTGCATATATGCTATAACTATTGACAATTATAAAAGACTTAAATGCAATGGAGAAAGAACATGCAAATAAAATATAAATTAAACATAAATGAAAAGTTATTCAAATGGAATAACTTTTTAATGGCAAATAATGAAGCAACAAGTAAACAATTTTATAATAATGACTCTTGGAATACATGGGTAGTCCGGGGGAAAATTAAGAAACTCAAAGGTTATATGGTTTAAAGCAATTTCCTTTATTTTCTCCAAACGAAAAAGAGAACTTCTAAGACTGTTCAGTTTGCGTGAAAAAATCAAATCGAACTGCCCGTTTGTGACAACTGCTATGTGATGGCAATAAGAAACTAGTTGGTTGCGACAACAGCAAAAGTTAAGTTGGAATAGGGATAGCAGAATCAGTAACTGTAGTGACAGTCAAGCTGAGTTCAAGGCACTGGATTCTCCAGTCACAACATCTAAAATTGTCCAAGAGTGTGGACGCAGACCCAATTAGGTCTCATGTAAGAGGAGAGACTTTTTCTTGAGGTTTTCAGGTCATAGGGGAATACGGGGAAAAAATATTGCCGATTCTTTGGCAAATATTGGCTCCAAATAACTCCTCACAATCCTGAGCCTTAGATTGGTATTGGCTTGACATGGATGATGCGCTGGATCAACTCTCACATTAGAAACAAAAGCGAACTGTGTCGTTATCACGAAGGTACAGAGAATGGGGTCGATGTGCATCACTGGTGCTCTTCGTACTACACCAACGGCTGCATTTGAAATCCTCCTTCACCTGATACCATTGGACATATTGGGTAGGCAGTATGCGGCTGCGTCGGCAATCCGACTTAATAGCACGCTGCAATGGAGGAGCAGCGATTGTGGCCATAGCGCGATCTTGAAGAAGATAACAATACCACACAATGTGGACTGTGCTCCCTCTTTGAACGCCACTTTACCACTATGATACCATCCAGGGAGTCTTGGATGGGGGACATTCCGGGTAGTGGAGCCACCATACATTTTTACACAGATGGATCGAGGCTGCACAAACAAGTAGGCTTTGGAGTCTTTTCGGAAGAGCTTGGATTGAGCCTGGATCGAAGATTGCCAGATCATTGCAGTGTTTACCAGGCAGAGATGCTGGCAATAAAGGAAGTGGCTGACTGGTTTAGCTGCAATGTCTTGTCTACAACCGCAGTCAACATCTATACAGACAGCCAAGCCGCGGTCAAGTCCCTGGATTCAATGTTTCTGACAACAAGATCTGCCCTTAACTGCCGCACGTCTTGAAATGAGATGGCCAAGCAGTTTAACATACGACTCATATGGGTCCCAGGGCACAGAGACATTCCAGGGAATTGCAAAGCCGATTAGCTGGCAAGACTAGAAACTACCTTATGGGTTCCAACAGAATTGGAATGTGTTGGTATGCCTCTATAAACTTGCAAGCAAAACCTACGTCTTTGTTCTGCGACGGAGACTAATCAAAGATGGGCAAGTGGATGGACGTGTGAGACAACATGGCTGATTTGACCTTCTCTTAATCAGGGGCGCACAAGTGAGCTGATATCACTTCCAAGAGGAGAGATTTCGACAGTGGTTTCTATAATTACCGGACACTTTCTTATAGGGAAGCACGCAGAGCGATTAAATGTGCCGTCGAATTATCGAACACTTTATTTGCCATTGCCCGGCACTTTCTGGTCAGAGACTTGCTTCACTGGGATCTAGGGAGCTGTACAATTTTTCTGATTTGTCGGATGTCAAAATTCAACATCTAAGGAGTTTCATAAGAAGCTCAAACTGGTTTAACGACAGGGACCAGTAGGGAAAGCTATTACGGTCCCGTGGTATCACAATGGACCTCAGAGTCTACGTATGTTGACGTAAAACGTCAGCAGCCACTTACAACCTAACCTAACTCTCACATGAAATCAGTTTTCATGAAAAGGTGGTCAATGAGTTTACGAGCTAGAATACTTTATGTTTTGTGATAAGACCAGACAAGAAAGTGGCAAACTATTCACTCAGTCTGAGTAGAAGAGACTGTCGGAAACTTCTTGGCCTAATTACGGAACAAAAGTAGATTGGGTGTCTTATTGGATCCTCTGTCTTAAGGATGAGGACACAACAGAACACTACGTCTTTTGTTGTCCAGCGTTGTCAAGAGCTAGACTGCGGAAAATGGTCTCTGATATTCTTTCAATGGACATGATCCATGGAATTTCCTTGTCTGACTTTCTAAGGTTTGTGAAAGGAACTGGGAAGGAATAAGCAAGCACCTTTCTCTCCCTTTAAACTTTCTCTCATCCAAAACTAATTTTCCTTTCTAGGGTACGGTACAATAGACTATTTTAGGGCTGGGCCCATTGGACTTGCCTAGCGATCCTTTAGGCTTGTACAACCCACCTTCAACTCAACTCAACAAAATTTGGAAACTTTGTGGTTGTGATAACTAATTATTTTTTTGGTGTAATTTAGCAAAAGTGATAAGCTTAAATTTGGTTTTAAACAGTACTAGGTGAGTCAAAATTTTTTAAATCCAGAAATCGGTTTTAAAATACAAATATACAACTTCAAGTTTGGTTTTTTTTTAACTGTTTCACACAAACCCCAACCCTTATTGAAAAACTTTGTATTTCAAAAACCCCCTCAAGTTAAATCCATTTAAAACGTGTGATAATTTTCCTTTAAAATTTAATGCTTTAATACATTATTCACGGTTATTAAAACGCTAAAAGGGATACACATATAAACACATGGTCTGCCATGTTCCAAACTCATCATAATATTGCATGCATATGCAAGATTAGTTAACATTTTCAAATCAATAGTATGATACAAAACTAATTAACAGTAAGTTGACCTTATATGAACAGTGGTAAAAGGTTTTATCATAGCAAAATTTCCTATGAAAACCACTTGTTTGGAGAAATTCCATAGAAACGTTTCACTATAAATACCAGAAACCACTGTTTCATCATGTACTAAACATTATAATTGCAGCAGACACATAAATAAGTACCAAACTGAAACCGATAAAAACCTCCTTATACATACATGAACATTCACGAATGAAAAAAAAAAAAGTACTTTTAGCTTCACTGAAACTCATGCAACAAGGACTTTAACATAAAAGGCACTGTTTCCAGGAAGAGATGTTTTTTTTTTTGGAATTGTTTAAGAATCTGAGATTTTTTGATTTTAAAAAAAATATTTGAGAATGTAAAAAATTTTCCTAGGCCAATTTTTTTTTTTTTAAATTGGGATTTTATCAAGGAAAATTTTACACAAGAAAAATGTCTCCGAACACAAACCTTTTTTAATAGGAAAATGTTTTAGAACATGGTCCTTTTCTAGAAGGTTAGGTTGTAAGTGGCTGCTGATGATTGCAGCAACCACCGCCGCAATCTCTCCTCGTGGAAACAATATAAGCTCACATGTGCGTTTCTGACTAAGAAAAGGCCAAATTTGCCATGTAGTCCCACGCGTCCATCCATGTGTCTATCTCTGATAAGTCTCCGTCGCGAAACAAAACCGTATATTTTTCTTTCAAGTTTCTAGAGGCATACCAACACACTCCAATTACGTTGAAACCTGTAACTTAGTTCCCAGTCTTGCGAGCTCATGGGCTATGCAATTTCCGGAATGTCCCTGTATCGAAAGACCCACATTAACCGTATTATAAACTGCTTTGAGATCTCATTTAGAGACGTCCGGCAGTTATAGGCAGATCTTGATTTAGGAACATTGACTCCAGGGACTTGTCGCGGCTTGACTTTCGGAATAGATGTTGACTGCTTTTGTAGACAAAACATTGCAACTCAACCATCCAGCCTCTTCCTTAATTTTTATTTTTTTTATGTTAAACCAACACTCAGGGGTTGCCCCTACAAATGCAGTGCATTGTGTTGATAACAGGGAAAATAGGTATGGGTGGGAAGAAAAAGGGAGTAGTGTCTATGAATACTTGACTTGAAACTTTCTAGATTAAATGTGTCAGGAAAGACTTCTGCGGGGAGATTATTCCACATACGAATATATCGACTGAGAAACGAATTCTCTCTGTAATGCGTTGTGCGAAAGACTGGACAGTCGATTACAAACGGATGAGCTCTACTTGATAAGCGAAAGACTGGACAGTCGATTACAAACGGATGAGCTCTACTTGATAAGCGGCAAGTGTTACGAACAAAACACGGGATCGGTATATGAGTTTGCTTATCTCAGCAGAACATTTCCCGTGGTAGTATCGATAGAACAGTGTCACACAACTCACATTCCGACGATGCTCTAATAAATTAATTGAGTCAAAGACGCTATTATCATTAATAAGCTTCATCGCTCTCCTTTGCACATGGTCCAGAAGATTCAAAATAGATACTGTAGCTCATGCCCATGGAAATGGAAGTTGTATTCCGTTTTCGCTCGAATATAGGTGGTATAGATAGTGCGGAGTTCGGACGAGGTAAAGTAGTTCTTACACGTTTTCAGAAAGCCAAGACACTTGAATGCTTCTATCGACACTTGAAAAATATGCTTAATCCATCAGACATCACACTTTATTTTCAAACCCAGAACATCAAGAGTTTCCGATTCCTTAATATCTATACCACCCATTGATAGAGATGCTAATTCCACAGCCAATCTGTGGGTCACCACGCAACACTGGGTTTTGAGTGCATTAAAGTCCACTCTATTTGCTCGACCCAACTCTGAGATAGTAAATAAAAGGCTTGGTTTATGACTAAAGGAAAATGTGTGACAAATGTTGCTGTCAGCTGCAAAAGAGAACTTTGTATACTCTATAAGAAATAGAGTTGGAGAAAAAACAGAACTTTGGGGTACGCCTGAATTAGGTAAGCTTAGGTTTTAAGTGGCTGCTGACGTTTTACGTCAACACACGTAGACTCTGAGGTCCATTGTGATACCACGGGACCATAATAGGTTTCCCTACTAGTCCCTGTCGTTAAACCAGTTTCAGCTTCTTATGAAACTCCTAAGATGTTGAATTTTGACATCCGACAAATCAGAAAGATCGTACAGCTCCCTAGATCCCAGTGAAGCAAGTCTCTGACCAGAAAGTGCCGGCCAATGGCAAATAAAGTGTTCGATAGTTTCCAACTCATCTTCATTCATTCGACGGCACATTCAACCGCTCTGCGTGCTTCCCTATAAGACAGTGTCCGGTAATTATAGCAACCACCGTCGAAATCTCTCCTCTTGGAAGCGATATCAGCTCACTTGTGCGCCCCTGATTAAGAGAAGGCCAAATCAGTCGTGTTGTCTCACACGTCCATCCATTTGCCCATATTTGATTAGTCTCCGTCGCAGAATAAATCCGTAGGTTTTGCTTGCAAGTTTCTAGAGGCATACCAACACATTCTAATTCTGTTGGAACCTGTAAGGTAGTTCCTAGTCTTGCAAGCTCATCGGCTTTGCAATTCCCTGGAATGTCTCTGTGCCCTGGGATCCATATGAGTCGTATGTTAAACTGCTTGGCCATCTCATTTTAAGGGCAGATCTTGTTTTCAGAAACATTGAATCCAGGGACTTGACCGCGGCTTGACTGTCAGTATAGATGTTGACTGCGGTTGTAGACAAGACATTGCTGCTCAACGAGTCAGCCACTTCCTTTATTGCCAGCATCTCTGCCTGGTAAACACTGCAATGATCTGGCAATCTTCGAGCCAGGCTCAATCCAAGATCTTCCGAATAGACTCCAAAGCCCTCTTGTTCGTGCAGCCTCAATCCATCTGTGTAAAAATGTATGGTGGCTCCACTACCAAGACTCCCTGGTTGGTATCATAGTGGTAAAGTGGCGCTCAAAGAGGCTGAAAGAGGGAGCACAGTCCACATTTTGTGGTATTGTTATCTTCTTCAAGATCGCGCTATGGCCACAATCGCTGCTCCTCCATTGAAGAGTGCTATTAAGTCGAATTGCCGACGCAGCCGCATACTGCCTACCCAATATGTCCAATGGTATCAGGTGAAGAAGGATTTCTAATGCAGCCGTAGGTGTTGTACGAAGAGCACCAGTGATGCACATCGACGCCATTCTCTGTACCTTCGTGATAAAGATACAGTTCGCTTTTGTTTCTAAAGCAGGCCACCAGACAATGATTCCATACAACAAAATTGCACGCACCACTGCTGCATAGATCCAACGAACGACTTGAGGGCTAAAACCCCATCGTTTTCCAATGGCCCTTTTCCAGGATATAAAGCAATCGTTTCTTTTCTTACCCGTTCCTCAATATTACGCCTGAAATTCAACTTTCTATCTAGAAATACTTCAAGATACTTGGCTCTATCTGAGAAGACCATTTCAGTTCCGTCCTGAGAAATTGGGTTAAAAGCAGGAATTTCATTTTTCATTGTAAACAAGACAAGATAAGTTTTACTTGGATTAACTCCTAGACCACAGTCTATTGCCATTTTGATAAATCTTTCAGAGAGCCTTAAGGAATGTTCCTTAATGTTGGCTGGTTTTTTTCTCTTTACCGCTATCCCGACATTGTCAGCATATGCAACAACATGTCAACCACATCTTTCGAGAGAGAGCAGCATTGAATTCAATGACAGGTTACAAAGAAGAGGCGAAAGAACACCTTACTTTGTATAAGTGATGTCTCCGATTTTGATTGATATTTTCTATAGAAAAGGTTTTGGGTTTCCTATATTTTTCGTGGTAAAAAAATTCGCAGAAACTTTTTAGGAAATAGTGTTTAACTGGTTCAAATATATGAAAGCACATATAAAATAAATGACTTTAACGTCAAGTGAGATTGGAAATTAGTAGACCAATCTTTTTCAACTACACTGACGCTTACAACCCCGTTTGTATGCCAGTGTTTGTAGTATATATCACTAGCAAATATTAGGGTGTTAAAATTTGCGGAGTATAACACAACTATTTTCACATTACAATGCAATTATAACGAGCTACAGGCAACCCATCTAACCATCGAGACACACAGACATTTAGACAAGGCATACAAGTCAAGCAACTAACATAGATTTTTAACAGTGATATTTGCTAGTGATGATAATGATGTCGACTTTCTTGGAGGTTGGTGTGAAAAGGTTTGCTATTTTATGGTATACGTTCGAGCCCTTCCATTATTTTTAGCAACTAGTTGGTATATGCAACAATATAAAAACGTTATATAGTGAAAAATAATATCAAGGTGGATAGTTAACTATTTTATAGAGGAAGGTAGGTACAGTGATTTTTGCCATGTGATGGTGGTGCAAAAAAAAAAAAAAGTTTTGCAAAAATAATGACACCCTGTGGGTTACAGTTATTAGGAATATCTAAATGTGGGGGAGACTGTAATGGTGGCTGGTGTCAATTGCTTAGGTAGCAATCAGGGAAGATGGCTAAATTTTGACAGTTAGAAAAAATTTTAATATAAGCTGCATTTTATTTAAGAGGTCAAAGAGTTTTCGTCGTATAGCCGAAAATTTGAAAAGCGATAAACCGAAATTTTTATACGATTACATTAAAATGATGGTCAAAAGTATTTGGATTTAAATTCTTTAAGATGGTCAAATTATGGGAAAAGTCGGCTTATATTTAAATAACTTTATAAGTGAGTTATCTTTGAAATTTTATGATCCAATCATAAATCTTTTACGGATTTGAAACAAAAAAAAGTTTTGTACCAAAGTCTCCAGAGATGACGAATGCCCCTTAATGCTTTTCTTAAATCCAATCCTGAGCACTAGACACGACAGAAGACTCACCAACCATGATCGACAACATAGATTAAGCTACTCAGAACTGTATGTAGTACCCGATTTCTGTAACTATGCGAGAACATTATTATGAACATTATGGTCATCTTATACTTAACAGAGTGATTTAAAAAAATAGCTTTGCATTTTTTTCGTACTCGATATTTTTACATTAGCAACATTGTAGTCACCCTGTAAAAAACTAAATGACTACGATATTATTTTATTTTTCTCGATGCGAAAACTTTTCGCATAGTTGCAGAAACTGGGCACAGGAAACTCATCAATATGGTGAAAAAGTATAACATGACGTAGGGCTTGGAAAATTATGGTCTCAGTTTTAAAAGAAAGAATCCAAAAAACACTTTTAGTCAATATTTTGTGGAGACTTGAAAGAAACTGCGCATGCAGTTAGCTTCACAAGGACTTTACCACTAAGTTTTTGTATGAAAGCCGACAAATCTTACGCAGAAATCAGTCTCAGTTTCCAGGTTGCAAAAACGGAGTACTCAATACTATTAAATCTTTTACTGGTGCAAAATTGAGTAATTTTTTACACAATAGTATTAAATATTTTACACAATAGTATCAAATATTTTTTTTATTTTTTTCTGTGTATCATCTTTATTTTTTTAAAAACTCTGGCATTTAAGTACCGACTATGGAAAACTGGGCAACAAGCTCTATTGTAATGAAGAAAGAATCCTCAGTTTTTATTGACGGTCTTGTCTACAACCGGAGTCAACATCTATTCTGACAGTCAAGCCGTGGTGAAGTCCCTGGAGTCACTGTTTCTGAAAACAAGACCTTCCCTTAACTGCCGCACGTCTTTAGATGAGATGACCAAACAATTTGGCCTACCCCTTATTTGTTTTCCAGGACACAGAGACATTCCAGGGGATTGTAAAGCCGATGAGCTTGTAAGACTGGAACCTTACAGGATCCAACAGAATCGGAAAGTTTTGGTATGCCTCTAGATAATTCCAAGAAAAATCTAAGGCTTTGTTCCACGATTTTGCGGAACAAAGACTCACACGTCCATGGGTGGATGGGTCCTAGGATAGGTCTCTGAGGACCGGTCCCAGGATAGGCTCCTGGGGACAGGTTCTAGGATAGGTCTCTGAGGACCGGTCCTAGGACAGGTCCCTGAGGACCGGTCCTGGGATAGGTCCCTGGGGAGCGGTCCTTGGATAGGTCCCTGAGGACCGGTCCTAGGATAGGTTCCTGAGGACCGGTCCTGGGGTAGGTCCGTGGGGACTAGTCCTAGGATAGGTCCCTGAGGACCGGTCCTAGGATAGGTCCCTGGGGACCGGTCCTAGGATAGGTCCCTAGGGACCGGTCCTTGGATAGGTCCCTGAGGACCGGTCCTAGGATAGGTTCCTGAGGACCGGTCCTGGGGTAGGTCCCTGCGGACTAGTCCTAGGATAGGTTCCTGGGGACTAGTCCTAGGATAGGTCCCTGGGGACCGGTCCTAGGATAGGTCCCTAGGGACCGGTCCTGGGATAGATGCCTGGCAACCGGTTCTAGGATAGGTCCCTGGGGACCGGTCCTAGAATAGGTTCCAGAGGACCGGTACTAGGATAGGTCCCTGGGGACAGGTCCTGGGATAGGTCCCTGGGAACCGGTCCTGGGATAGGTCCCTGAGGACCGGTCCTGGGATAGGTTCCAGAGGACCGGTCCTGGGACAGGTCTCTGGGGACCGGTCCTAGTATAGGTCTCTGGGGACCGGTCCTAGGATAGGTCTCTGGGGACCGGTCCTAGGATAGGTCCCTGAGGACCGGTCCTAGCATAGGTCTCTGAGGACCGGTCCTAGGATAGGTCCCTGAGGACCGGTCCTAGGATAGGTCCCTGAGGACCGGTCCTAGGAGAGTTCCCTAAGGACCGGTCCTAGGATAGGTCCATGAGGACCGGTCCCAGGATAGGTCCCTGGGGACCGGTCCTAGGATAGGACCCTGGGGACCGGTCCTGGGATAGGTCCTAGGATAGGTCCCTGTGGACAGGTCTTAGGATACGTTCCTGGGGACCGGTCCTAGGATAGGTCTCTGATGACCATATTCGATTGTAGATACTTCCTATTCTGAACACCTTCATCGATAAGAGGTACCCTATAGGCATACCTCCGAGTCATTACTAATTTTTAAATGGAATGCGCTTAAAAGCATACATTGAGCACTTGATTTAGCCATACTATTGGGTGATCACCTTGATCTTTGAGAAACTAAACCAACCTCTAAAAACCCCATTTTTTACAGGTTTTATTATACTTTTGTTAAGAAAATGAAACATTTTAATGTCGAAAGAAGTTCTTTGTCCTGCACTTGTACCTCGGGAGTTTGAAATTTTTTTTTTCTTGGTCCGACCCCTTTTGTGGGCTTGGATTTAAAAAAATCATATAAATAATGATGAAATTGTATAACTTAAGTAAAAAACGCATAATAAATAAATTTGTAAACACAAACCGCGAGAGGGAAAAGTGACCCCTCCCCTGATGTTTATATAAAGTAAACAGCACGAAGCTCTTAATTCAGAACACCTCTATAGGACGAAGTGGACGTGTGGAGAAGTTTAGGGACATCACGAGCAGAAAAATTCAAGGACCATACATGGAGAACTCGCGGGACAACACGAACGCACGAAGATATGGAGACACTTGTGTAACGAGGCATACCTTAAGTAATCTGCATTGAGGTTTCGTTTAATCGGCCCACCTCTGCGAGAGTGTGAGGTACCTTTATTTCGGGGCTCCTATAGTCGATTGAAGATACTTCCGATTCTGAACTCCTTCATCGATAAGAGGCACACCTCCGAGTAATTAATAATTTTTAAATGGAATCCGCTTAAACGCACTAACTGAGCATTCGATTGAGGTCTCAAGTGTGTGATCACACACTGACTGCAAAATTGCTCGATAAGTACTTTCTTATATACACTCAAACAATTCTACAGTAAAAGTATAAGTAAGTGATTTTGTATAAAAATCTACTAATAAGATACTAATTACCAGTAGTACAGTAGTTTTTTAGTATCTTCAAAGTACTAAAATTAGTAATTTTTACTGGAGTGGTTCTAATCAATATGCACCAATTAAGGACCTGTCATAGGTCCAATTCTCTTGTCCGTCTACTATTGACTCATATACAAAAATCATAGTACTTACAACAGAACTTCTTAATACAATAAAAATGTTTATTAAAATTTCCTTTCAACACTTTAAATTCAACAGTTTAATTATAAAATACAATCCTTTACAATAAAGTTACAACAACAATTTTTCTTTTTAGAAAAACCTCGGTTACTGATATTCCACACAAAAAATGCCACTGGCATTAACACACACACAGTACTCACTTCTTTTTGTATCCTATTTTTTCCCCCAATGGCTGTATAAAATGCCACATATTACTACAAACAACTATGCCTTGTTCCTTTTTTTTTCATTTCTAAACCTTAATCCTTTTTATGGTAAACTAGTAAAAGACGGGAAAAAATAGCAACAGCATATAAGAGCTTAAAAACAAAAAGAAAAAAAAAACTAAAAAAATCTACTATAAAATAATGGTAGTTAGTTTAGTTAGTACTACAGGGTGATACATAAAGATGTGACAATAAAAGCAAAAATGCATATGTAACCGATCAAAGCTCTCCCTCCCTCCAGATGATCTATTGAAACTAAAAACAGATATAAACTGTTTGACAATGGGATTTAAGATTTTTGAAAATTTTTCATAAACTCAATGAGAATTGTTGCTTGCAATTTAGTAAGGTAATTATTGATAAACAATTTGTTTTCTGCGAAGCAGTCCAGCATAAGGTTTTTTTAAAAGAACAGCCTTCGGGCATTCTATATAGATTTATTACGAAATCAAAAAACCCTTAAACATTTTCATTTACTCAATGGAAAATGTTAATCAAGTAGAACACTATGGTGGCCTTGCTTGATACAGAGGGGGCTTTTAATAATGCCATCCCAGACTCGATAATTGCTGCTATGTCTGGTCTAGGAGTGAAGAAAGATATAGCTTTAATAGTGGAAAATCAACTCGCCAACGTTTAATATCTAAACTCGAAGTGCCTGTCATATCTCGATTTGTCAATAAAGGCACACAACAAGGAGGTGTTTTTTTCACCACATCTTTGAAATCTGGAACAGATATCTCTAGAAGTACGCGGTTGTCATGTCGTATATGCGAACGATTTCGCGATAGCAGTAAAAACACCAGCCAACATTACGGTAGAATCTTTAGGGTTCTCTGAAAGATCACGAGACTGTGGTTTGGGAGTTAATTCGAGAAAAACTTAACTTGTAATATTCACAATGAAAAATAAGATTCCTGCTTTTGATCCAATTCCTCTGGACGGAACTGAAATTGCTTTCTTAGATAAAACCAATTATCTTGGAGTATTTCTAGATAGCAAGTTAAATTTCTTATGGGTACCAGGACACAACGGAATACAGGGAAATGAAAGGGCAGACGAACTCGCGAAACTTGGAGCTGATGGTGTAGGTACCACGTTGCTAGTTTTACCACCGCTCCAACACTTCAAAAAAAGACGGGATTCCATAAATGTTGCAGTAGGGAACAGGAAGTGGGGACAACTACCAACATGCAAAATCAGCAGAACTTTATGGCCAACTTATGACCAAGGGAAAACTGAATACCTTTTATCACTTACGAGAAGGGAATGTCGGGCTCTGACGGGAATAATAACTGGTCACTGTCTCATCGGCATTCATGCTAAGAATATTAGACTCATCCCGGACGCCAGTTGTAAAAGATGCGGCTCACCAGGAGTGGATGAAACGATAGAACACATACTTTGTCACTGTCCAGCGGTGGCAAGAAGTCGCCGATCGATTACTGGTCAGATAAGCTTTAATACTTTGGAGGATATAAAGCGAATGGATCTTAGAATATTAAAGAGATTCGCAATGACTTTGAACGTGTTTAACTTGCGCCGCTAGCGAAAAAAAAAAACAGTTTTGTGGTATCGCTATGGACCAAAAGGTCTATGCGAGGTGTATTTCGTATACCGCCACCCTAACCTAACCTAAGTTAAATTTCAGCAGGGGTGCGTCCAATTTTGATGTGTGGAATCATTGTCTTGAGGTATGCTTTGGAGACAAAGATACCCGTGTCTTCATCACGAAGGTACAGAGAATATTAAAGGAGTCTGCATTATCAATTCTCCTTCACCTAATACAGTTGGAAATATTGGGTATGCAGTATGCGGCAACGTCAGCAATTCGACTTAATAGCAAATTGCAATGGAAGAGTAGCGATTGTAATCATAGTTCAATCTTTAAAAAAAGAACACGATACCACATAATATGAACCATGCCTAGGGTGACCATTTTTTTCTGAGCTTAAATCAGTACGTCCAAGTTTTTATGTTTTTTTGTTTCTAGAAATAACTTTCTAAAATATTTTTCTATGAGAAAACACTGATGTTTTTTCAACACTCAAAAAATGTCGGTTAAACTAACTTGACCCCAAGTATTTTGAGTAAAAACAACTGTTAAAAACAACTGCAAATAACAACTGTTAAAAAACAACTGCAAAAAACAACTGTTGTATTTTGCCGAAAATTTAGTTGATTTTTAACGATTTCATTTGAATGTTTTAATAGTTTCCGTGCAGAAAATATAAAAAAATTCCACAGGTTTTGAAAATAAGAAAATCCCTCATATTTTGAAGACTTTTTCGGTAAGTTTTTACAACTTTTCCTGTAAGAAAACTTCACAGCTAATAAGCACGTGTTTTTTTTTAAAGGCCCTGATTTTCTGAGCGCTTTTTCGAATAAGCTCTGATGACATTACCTCTTCTAAGGTCTCAGAATCATTTGGATTCATGCAATTTACATCACCCTTCAAAAAATATAAAAAATCCATCGGCCCATTGAACTTTTCGTTATAGAAAACCTCAAAGATTCTGTGCGCATTTTTATATAAATTTAGGATGATCAAAATAACCTCATGCTCAGATTCATTTTTCCGTTAAGGAATCTCTTGATTCACGAACTCTAATCTCCTTAGAATAAATTCGTTATAGATTATCTCATTTTCAGACTTATGGAAAATAACTCCGACAACTTATATTATGGAAATTCAAGTTTTTGTACAGAATTTTCGAATAAAATTATTTTTTAAGTTGAAATGTTCAAAAATCAGTACAATCAGTACATATTTTAAAAAATCAGTACAAATCAGTACAGCGTTTTTTTATCAGTACACGTGATCAAAAATCAGTACATGTACTGATCAAATCAGTACGAATGGTCAGCCTAACCATGCCGCCTCCACGAACCTTTTTATACCCTCCAACCACAGTATGGTATGTCATTCCGTTTGTAACGCATCGAAATATCGGTCGCGGATCCCATAAAGTATATATATTATTGATCCATGATCGATTCTAAGATATTCTGTGAATGTCCGTTCGTTCGTCTGTCTGTAGATGGCACGATACAGTGCAAAATAAAAGAGCTAGCCTCCTGCAATTTGGCATGAATATGTCTTATGGTCCTAGGCAGGTTAAATTCGTAAATGGGCAAAATCGGCTCAAGGGGGAAAAAGTTCCCCCTTGAAGAACTGAACCAACCTCTGAAAAAATAAACTTTTTTTACATGCTTTTTTGTATTTTTGTTAAATAAATGAAACATTTGTTATATTTATCGGGATGGGAAGGTACTCTCAACGTCCCCCACTGACCCCCATCACCCCCAGTGGAGACTCTTTTAATTTTTACATAGGATCGAAGCTACACGAACAAGGAGTCTATTCGAGCTTGGATTGATCCTGGCTCGAAGATTTCCAGATCATTACAGTTTTTACCAGGCAGAGATACTGACAATTAAGGAGGTGGCTGATCGGTTAAGTTGCAATGTCTTGTCTAAAACCTCAGACTACATCTATTCCGACAGTCAAGCCACAATAAAGTCCCCGGAATCTTTCTAAAAAAATATCTGGTTCTAAGACGTTCGGCAATCTTTAAATGAAATGGCCAAGCATATTGACACACGCCTCAGAGAATTGCAAATCCGAAGAGCTTGCCAAACTGGTAAAGTGTTGGTATGCCTCTAGAAACTTGCCAGCAAAATAAAGGGCTGTGTTCCGCGACAGAGAACAATCATAGATGGGCACATGGGTGGGTGTGTAAGATTACACGATAGATTTGAACTTCTCTTAATTAGAAGCGCACAAGTGAGCTTATATCGCTTGCAAGAGGATAGATTTTGACGAAGGTTAATGTTATTACAGGACTCTGCCTTATAGGAAAGCACGATAAGTGGTTAAATGTGCCGTCAAATGACTTTTGCTGGAGCGCATGGATTAGAAGGGGTTGGAAGCTATAAAACAATTTTTTTCACTGAGAATATTTTGATTTTTTTATCTTTTTAATTTGTCTGATGTTAAAATTTAATATCTTATGAGTTTCTCAAGGAGCCTAATTTTGTTTAACGGCATGGACTAGTAGTGGAACCACATTATCGTCCTGTGGTATCACAATGGACTTCAGAGTCTATGTGTACTGATGTAAAGCGTCAGCAGCCATTAACAGCCTTACCTATGCCTCAAATAAAACTCTGAGCATAACCTGGAGTTTTAATCCCGATGATAACTTTTTCCTTTTTCTAACTTTTAAGCTGGAGTTTCTAGGTAATGTTCCTGGATGAAGTTTCTCCATTTTGAAATCGAGTTTTAAGAATTTGTTTTCCAAACCATCACTTTTCTATAACTGAAAATGCCTTTGTATTATTTCATTTGCAAATAGATCACTCCTTTCTTAACCCCCTTTATACTGCAGTTTGCCTTCACTAAAAAAAAAACAACCAACAGCAACAACTTACGCCTTGTTTTATCCAGTGATTCATATATAAGGTTATGTGATCTATGTTGGGAAATATAAATACATAATTCCTTAAACTGTATGTAAATGCAAAGGCGAATAATAGTAGAAAATTGTATGAGTGTTTGTTAGAATACACTTCACTATAAAGAGTGGGGTATAATCGTTTTGCCAATACTTTTGTTAAATCTTATATTAATTAATTTTATACTAAAAAAGATTATAAGAAATTTTTAGTGTTTGACAGGAGTTTAGCTCTAAGAACGAAAATGGTCCAATTTAACAATATGAGGCCACATTGACAATATTCCACAAAATTTAAACAGTACCAAACTGAACCGTTCGCGTCATGGCATATCATCTTGCGAAATAATCCATATTTTCGAGAGAGGACACAATGATCATTAGGGCGTCCCGTCAAATTTAAACTTTCGAATTTCGTATATATATTTCGAATTTTCTATAGGAAAAATGTCTCAGAATCTGAGACTTTTTCTATAGGAAAAATGTCTCAGAATCTGAAACATTTTTTATAGGAAAAATGTCTCAGAATCTGAGACTTTTTTTATAGGAAAAATGTCTCAGAATCTGAGACTTTTTCTATAGAAAAAAAGTCTCAGAATCAGAGACTTTTTCTATAGGAAAAATGTCTCAGAATCTAAGACTTTTTCTATAGGAAAAATGTCTCAGAATCTAAGACTTTTTCTATTTTAAAAATGTCTCAGAATCTGAGACTTTTTCTATAGGAAAAATGTCTCAGAATCTGAGACTTTTTCTATAGGAAAATGTCTCAGAATCTGAGACTTTTGTCTCAGAATCTGAGACTTTTTCCTATAGGAAAAATGTCTCAGAATCTGAGACTTTTTCTATAGGAAAAATTTTTCAGAATCTGAGACTTTTTCTATAGAAAAAATGTCTCAGAATCTGAAACTTTCTCTATAGGAAAAACGTCTCAGAATCTGAGACTTTCTCTATAGGAAAAATGTCTCAGAATCTGAGACTTTTTCTATAGGAAAATGTCTCAGAATCTGAAACCTTTTCAATAGGAAAAATGTCTCAGAATCTGAGACTTTTTGTATAAAAAAAAATGTGTCAGAATCTGAGAATTTTTCTATAGGAAAAATGTCAAATTTAAACTTTCGAATTTCGTATATATATTTTAAATTTTCTATAGGAAAAATGTCTCAGAATCTGAGACTTTTTCTATAAGAAAAATGTTTCAGAATCTGAGACTTTTTCTATAAGAAAAATGTCTCAGAATCTGAGACTTTTTCTATAAGAAAAATGTCTCAGAATCTGAGACTTTTTCTATAAGAAAAATGTCTCAGAATCTGAGACTTTTTCTATAAGAAAAATGTCTCAGAATCTGAGACTTTTTCTATAAGAAAAATGTCTCAGAATCTGAGACTTTTTCTATAGGAAAAATGTCTCAGAATCTGAGACTTTTTCTATAGGAAAAATGTCTCAGAATCTGAGACTTTTTCTATAGGAAAAATGTCTCAGAATCTGAGACTATTTCTATAGGAAAAATGTCTCAGAATCTGAGACTTTTTCTATAGGAAAAGTGTCTTAGAATCTGTCTCAGAATCTGAGACTTTTTCTATAGGAAAAATGTCTCAGAATCTGAGAATTTTTCTATAGGAAAAATGTCACAAAATCTGAGACTTTTTCTATATTAAAAATGTCTTAGAATCTGAGACATTCCGGGCATTCCGTGGTTGTTTGGACTTGGGACCCATTTTCTAGAAAACCCTGGTGTAGGGTACCATATGGTCAGTCATGACCGACTAAAATTTTCTTATTTTTTTTACTTCACTTTTGAAAAAGTCTACAAGTAACAACTTGTTCATTCTTACTGTTCTTTTTTTTATGTATTCTTCTTCAGCTCTAGGATATGAATACATTTAAATTTGTATGTATTTAAGGGGATAAAAGTAGCAGTATGTACTTGATGGTATTGCTGCTACTTAAACATGGTTATGGCTACAATTTAAACCATTAAAGTATAAATCCATATGCAGTTTCTTCCTCTTTTTTTTTTGTGAATTCTTGTTCTTTTTTCGTTATTTCTGAGACTTTTTCTATAGGAAAAATGTCTCAGAATCTGAGACTTTTTCTATAGGAAAAATGTCTCAGAATCTGAGACTTTTTCTATTGGAAAAATGTGTCAGAATTTGAGACTTTTTCTATAGGAAAAATGTCTCAGAATCTGAGACCTTTTCTATAGGAAAATTGTCTCAGAATCTGAGATTTTTCTATAGGAAAAATGTCTCAGAATTTGAGACTTTTTCTATAGGAAAAATCTTAAACTTTTTCTATAGGGAAAATCTCTCAGAATCTGAGACTTTTTCTATAGGAAAAATCTCTCAGAATCTGAGACTTTTTCTATAAGAAAAATATCTCAGAATCTGAGACTTTTTCTATAGGAAAAATGTCTCAGACTCTGAGTCTTTGTTTGGACTTAGAACCCATTTTCTAAAAAACGCTGGTGTAGGGTACCATATGCTCAGTCTTGACCGCCAATAATTTTATTATTTTTTTTTTACTTCACTTTTGAAAAAGTCTACAAGTAACAACTTGTTCATTCTTACTGTTCTTTTTTTATGCATTCTTCTTCAGCTCTAGGATATGAATACATTTAAATTTGTATGTATTTAAGGGGATAAAAGTAGCAGTATGTACTTGATGGTATTGCTGCTACTTAAACTTGGTTATGGCTACAATTTAAACCATTAAAGTATAAATCCATATGCAGTTTCTTCCTCGTTTTTTTTTTTGTGTATTCTTGTTCATTTTGCGTTATTTCCCTAGTATTTTTTAAAACTTTATTTATGACTCTCTGTAGTTTGTTATGGTTATTATTGCAATCTATAAGTGTGTATAAGTAAACTAACACATACATATGTATTACATATATATTTGAACCGAAAACAAGTACAAAAATTATAGTCGGTCAAGACCGACCATAGAATATGCCAGTGTTTTCTAGAAAAATGGGTCTAACATTAAAAAACTCTAAAATATGAATTCGAAAAAAATTCGAATTTTAAACACCTAAAATGAAAAATTTTACACTGTGCCCTGGTGATGTTCATATTGAATATGTGGTAAACACCGTCCAAACTTAAGTTCCAAATTACGTAAGATATAACCGTTATAAATTTCACTGCAACTACACAAAAAAAAAATGTAATTAAAAAATTCGTAGATTTTATTAAAAATTTAATTAAATCCGGACCAATCACTAAAATGCGCATATAAATTAAAAATATTTGTATGTTGTTAATTAAAAAAAAGGAATATTTAGTTAATTAAAAACTTAATACTATAAATTAAAAAATTTAATTAAAATTAAAAAAAATTATTAAAATTTTAATTAAAAAAATTTTGAAAACAAATTAAAATTTTAATTGTATAAATTGAAAAAAAATAATTAATTTTTTAAAAAATAAATAATTTAAAAAAAACATTTTTTTTTAAATAAAAAGGTAAAAAAAATATTTTTTCAAACTTTACCAAATATATTTATGCCGTAAAGACATAGTCATTGAGAAAATTTTATAAAGTTAGGTATAAACCTTTTATATACATACACATAAAACTATAAACAAAATGAGAATTCAAAAATCTACATGAGAAATAAAAAACTTTCAACAAACTGTTTATATTTCTGTATTTGTTTTTGTAAGTTAAACAATGCAAGAGAAAACACATACTCGCACACACGGAAAACAAAACAAAAAATAAATAAAACAAGTAATGCTAAAAATTTAATTAAATAAGTTATTACATTAATTAAATATTTAATTAATATTAAATTAAAAAAACAATTAAAATGTTAATTAAAAAAAGTTAAAAATTTGATTAAACAATTAATTATATTAATTAAAAATTTAATTGATATTAAATTAAAAAACAATTAAAATATTAATTAAAATAAAATATCATAGAGAAAAAAAGATAAGAGATTGCGTGCCTCTCATCTCTCAATTTTTCCTCTCAAATGAAGTCTGGATGGGATTAAATGTTTTTTTTTTTTTAAGTTTATTTAAAATCATGAAATTTGTACTTTATTTGCAATTTTAATAATTTTTTATAAAATATATTGAATCATTAACATCTTAAAAGTGTGAAACATATAATTTTTTTTGTTTAAAACAATACAAAAGTGTTTATTTTAAAGAAATCAAAAATGACTTTTTATTCAATTCCTCTTTCAACCATCATTCTTTTAATCCCACCTGTTAAAGTTTTTTCTCGTGAGCGACACAAATACCCCCTGATAAAATATACGATATTATTTTCTGTGTACATGACCGAACTGTTTCCACAAATTTTTATGTGGACAGACAGGCGGGCGGACGGAAATCAATAAATTGACTAAAAATTTATTCTACTTAAGTCGATCGGTTTACTCAAAGATGGGTCTCAGGTATTTTTGATAGTAACAAACATCAGCACAAACGAATTATACCCTGTTACACTGATTGAGAGTGAGGTAGGGAATTTGGCCTTGCCTTGTAGTGATACCCTCCACAATTTCTAAAAGATTATTGCAAAAAACTTTATTTAAAAGGAAATTACTTTTGAAAAAAAAAAAAATTTTTTGAAAAGAAAAAATTATTGAAAAAAAATTTCCGCAAAAAAAAAATTTGGTAAAAAAAAATCCACGATTTTTTTCTTTTTTGTCAAAAAATATGTTCGTACTTGTTTAAATACCATTTAGTGTTCAATTATGTTGACATATTTCAACCAGCAGCCAAATTAAAGCATTTTGTATTTTTAGGTTATGTTGAATGTACTAAAATTTTTGAGGTGTCCTTACATTTTCGTTCATAACTTTTGAACCGCTGAGCCGATATCGCTCAAATGCAATACCAAACTTTTCGGGAGAACTTCCAATAAATATGTCAATTCTGTCATCTCCGTGTAATATTTTGGGCGTGATCATCATTTCCACAGACAGACGGACAGACGGACATCGCTAGAATGTCTTAAAATTGATCGGGGACTATGAATATATATGGGGCATTCCATGCCAAATCACTCACTTTTAGGCCCGACCCCCTTCGATTAATTTTATTTTTGGATATGTTTTAGTACGTATTAAATGCAACTTCCAGCCAAATTTTCAGCCTTTTATACCAAGGTGGTGTTGAGTAATCAATTTTTCAAAATGGCGATTTTTTCCAAAAAATGAAAAAATTTAAATTTTCAATCAATTTTGACCAGTAAAAAATATAGATATATTAAAAAAAGATGGACAACATTTTGTTGGTAGTTAAATGTAGTTTTAGAAAAAAAATATGAAAAAATTATTCGAAGTAATTATCACTTGTTTTTTATCGTATAAAAATTAAAATCGACTTTTTGAAAAAGTCCGAAACCTTCGATTTTTTTTTTAAAATGTCAAAAAATTCTACTCTAAATTACGCAACTTTTAAGTCATAATTCGAGATGTGATCGTAATTCGTTCTATTTTTATTCAAATTTTGAAAATTGCACTTTTTTTTTTTGACTCTGGTTTATTTTATATGGTGCTCCAAAAAAAAATAATTTGGTAAATATTGACCGTAACTTCCCCTAGATATATTAACTTGGGTGTAAAAATACGTCTCAGAAAATTTTAGGATGATCGGACATGGGTAAGGCGTGCCGCATCGGCTTTGAAGTTTGAAAATCGGATTACAAGGGAAAATATGCATTTTTTTCTGTTTTCTTAATTTTTTTGGTATTTTAAGTTAATTTTGAATTCAAATGGTTACAGAATTGAAATGTAGAGTAAAATGTCTCTCTATTAAGGTCATAAAAACCGAAATCGGTTTAAAATCAGCCAAGTTATTACAACTTCCCCAGGCATCTAACGTGTGGCAGACAACTTGATTAATCAATACAATCCGATTTTTGAAATTCTTTGAAATTTTCTACTGTAATAACATTTTTTTATTCTTCAAGTTCAAATGTTATTAGATGACAAGTATTTTTCATATTGTGTTTTGCTAACATTTTTAAAATTAGTGCTAAAAATGCCTGCATTTTCCACACCCTTTTGAAATCTCTATTTTAAAAAAAAAATTATTTTTTTTTGTTTTAAAATTTGGAAAAGTCAAAAAAATATTACACTGAAACATGAATAATGAAAAAATGTTATTACAGTAGAAAATTTCAATAAATTTAAAAAAAGGGCCACGTATTTTTTAATCAAGTTGTATGGCACACGCTAGATGCCTGGGGAAGTTGTAATAACTTGGCTGATTTTCAACCGATTTTAGTTTTTAGTACCTTATTAGAAAGGCATTTTACTCCACATCATAATTCTGTAATCACTTGAATTAAAACTAAACTTAAAATACCAAAGAAATTGCGAAAACAGAAAAAAATTCATATTTTTCCTTGTAATCCGTTTTTTAAACTTCAAGGACCATGCTAAACGCCTTACCCATGTCCGATCATCCTAAATTTTTGTGAGACGTATATGTACCTCCAAATGAATATATTTAGGGTAAGTTAGGGTCAGTATCTACCAATTTTTTTTTTTTGGAGCTCCATATAAAATAAATCAGAGACAAAACATAAAAGGTGCAATTTTAAAAATTAAAAAAAAAAATAGAAAGAATTGTGATCACATCTCGAGTTATGGCTTAAAAGTTGCATAATTTAGAGTAGAATTCTTATAGTTTTTTACAAAAAAATCGAAGGTTTCGGACTTTTTCAAAAAGTCGATTTTAATTTTTAAACGTCAAAAAATAAGTGATAATTACTTCGAATAATTTTTTCACATTTTTTTTCTAAAACTACATTTAAATACCAACAAAACGTTGTCCAACTTTTTTTAAAATATCTATATTTTTTACTGGTCAAAATTGATTGAAAATTTAAATTTTTTAATTTTTTGGAAAAAATCGCCATTTTGAAAAATTGATTACTCAACACCACCTTTGTATAAAAGGCTGAAAATTTGGCTGCAAGTTGC
The DNA here is from genome assembly GCA_963921195.1 of Pegoplata infirma. NCBI lineage: Eukaryota > Metazoa > Arthropoda > Insecta > Diptera > Anthomyiidae > Pegoplata > Pegoplata infirma. Next base: position 197,499,134 of record OY992539.1, read on the forward strand.
ATTTAATACGTACTAAAACATATCCAAAAATAAAATTAATCGAATGGGGTCGGGCCTAAAAGTGAGTGATTTGGCATGGAATGCCCCATATACACTCATAGAAATCCTACAGTATTCCTTACTAAAAAGTTGCCAGTTTTTACTAATTGTTAGTATTAAAGGGCCCTACAACGCGTTAGTCAATTTTTACTAACGCAGTTATAAAAAAACGGTAAACAAATTTTAAAGCGAAAACCTATCCAAAACCGATTTTGACAAATTTTTTAATAAAAAAATTGGATCAAAAAAATATAATTATTGAGCTTGAAATTAAATTGAGCTAGAAATTAAAAAAAAAAAATATATACATTTATTTTTATACCCTCCAACTACAGTATGGGGTATACTCACTTTGTCATTCCGTGTGTAACGCATCGAAATATCGTTCGGGGACCCCATAAAGTATATATATTATTGATCAGTGATCGATTCTAAGACATTCTAGCGATGTCCGTCCGTCCGTCTGTCCGTCCGTCTGTAGTTAACACGATACAGTCCAAAATAAAAGAGCTAGACTCCTCAAGTTTGGCACGAATATGTCTTGTGGTCCTACGCAGGTTAAGTTCGGAAATGGGCAAAATCGGACCAGGGGGAAAAAGTTTCCCCTTGAAGAACTAAACCAACCTCAGAAAAAAAATCACTTTTTACATGATTTTTTGTCCTTTTGTTTAACAAATTCAATATTTTTATGCTACAAGAAGATCAAAGTCCTGCATTTGGACCCTGAGAATTAGAAAATGTCGTTTTTTTGGTCCGCCCCCCCCCCCCCTTTTATGGGCGTAGAATAAAAAAAATTAAATTATGATAATCTTGCATTTCTTTAGTGCAAAAAACATAGGAATGAATTTTTAAACACATATTTTAGAGGAAATTTGTCCCCCCCAATCACCACGACCCCCCTCCACTCTTACTTGTTTTTTTTTTTTTTTAAATGGAAATTTGCTATGTGCGTTTAGAAAAAAATATTCAAAAATGTAAATTTTGCCTTTTTAGGTGTCAAAAATAAGTTTCCAAATTTTTAAAAATTACTAACAAAAATTATTAAAAAATCGGTAAAAAAATCAGTATTCAGTAAATTCCAAGCTCGAAAAATAACTAAATTTATACTGTAAAACTAAATTTATACTGTAAATTACTAAAAAAGTAGTAAAGTTAAAGTTATAACACTTTTACTGTATTTTTTACTGTAGGATTATTCTGGGTGTACTTTATGGGGTCCCAGACGAATATTTCGATGAGTTACAAACGGAATGACAAACTTATATATACCCTCTATCACTAGAGTGGAGGGTATAAAAAAAACATATGGTGGGGCTAAAAAGTTTATATTACTTTAGAGAGTATTTTTTTATATATTTCGTTTTGCAAGCATATCTTGGACTGATATACATGCAGTGGAGTAAAATGCATTTAATATAAATTAATGTTATCCATAGTTTTAAGAAAACTGCGTAGATTATAAACTTAGAAAAATTTTTTTATCGTAGTTAAAGAACCCAGCAAAAATAATAGTGTAACAAGAAGTAAGAAAATAACTAAAACAAATTTTTTTGTTAATAACAACTGATTGTGAGTTTAACAAAAATCTGATTCAAAACTAAATAAGTTTTTAACAATTTTTCATTAAGGTGCATTAAAAATGTTTGTTTTAAAATCTGTTGCATACTTTTTGGGGTGTTGGTAAGTTTTCTTTGGTAAGTTTTCATAATTCACCACATGTTTTTCCTTTTTTTACCAATCAAAATTATAATTAATTTTGAGTGACTTTTCTTCTTCATATTTTCTGCTGGGATTGATGGGTATTTAATGTTTTTTTACCCTTTTTTTAAATATTATTCTTTGATTATTTGTTATGTTCATTTTTAGATATTTTTTTTTATTTTTTTTTTCCAACTTGAACTGTGTTATAGTTGCAATAAAACGTAGTTAAAAGTTTTTATAACTGTAAATTACATTAGCAAAGTAGTACAAGGTAACGGGAATCAAAGTAATAAATCAAAATGTTTATATATGTGTAACAAGGATTTTTTTTAGTGGTTGTTAACACTAAAATAACCGTATAGTATAATATTATTAAAGCTCTCCAAAAGATTTTTCTTGAAATAACCTAGGCAGAAAAATTCGGACGGGAGAGCGCTGGCAAAGTACCTTTTATGGTCGCTTATATGCTGGGAAAGCATCAAATAGGATCAACCTGTCTGAGCGAAATCAAGTTTGGGAGATCAATAACAAAATGACCTTCAAAGAAATGGAATCAAAATGGAATCATAACTTTGGGAAACTTCCTTATAAGATAACAGGAAAACCAATTATAGATTTTATTTTGGATAGCAGATTCGAGTTCAGGGAGTCGAATTACATTAAGATTTGTTGGTCTGGTTTGTGGGTCATAACTTTTTTTTGGGGGGGGTGGAGGGGGCTGTGTTATCTTTCTTTTCCCCTGCAAATTCTACCGTTTGTGGACTTAGTTCTTAAATTTTCCAAAATCAAAAAAAAAACATCCTCGTTATTTCCAGTGTTAATAACAATAAAAACTATACAACATTCAACATGGTTGTTAACGATTATGTATACGGGTTGTTGGTTTGATTTCCTCCTGTATTTTTATACACATACATATATTGTTTTTTACCTTACTCGATATAAACTATATAATATACATGTAAGCGTATATGTGTAAATGGATCCTATCGTATAACTATAGAACAAAATAATAAAAAAAAAATCGTACTGAACAGAAAAATCATTGAAACTGTTTTTATATTTTACAATTTGCTTTAATAAAAATCGCAAAAAAAAAAAGACTATTATATGCATCAACTTGTGATTTACGATTGTAGTATAAATATGTTGTTGGTACGTTGTTGCTGCTGTTAGTGTTGTTGTTATTGCTGTTTTGCCGCTGCAATTGACTGTTTGAATGATACCCTAGTGTTAAGTGAAATTATTGAAAGGTGATTTTTTGCTGTGTTTTGCTTTTTTTTACAATTATTCTTTGAGTGTTTATTTAATTTTGTTGAGTTAAAGAGATTGAATCAGGTAGTACAATTTATTTTTTCAAGTTAAATGTAAAGATAAAATTTAAAATTAAAATTTAAAATACTTTATTACAAATTTAGAAGTTTCGATATTTTTGTGAAAGTTTTTAGTTCTTTTATATTTGGGCTGCATCGTGAATTCTAAAGAAATACTGACAAGGGGATAGAGGAACGGACAGCGCTACAAAATGTTAGAATCGAACAATGATCAGTGATATACTTTATAGGTCCTAGACTGATATTTCGATGCGTTACACATGAAATGATAAAGTGAGTATGCCATGTAAAAAAAAAAACGTTCAGAAAAAATTACAAAAAAATCTAAAAAATCGAGATAAACATAAAAATTCAGGCAATATCAGTCAATATTTTATTGTAACTCACTTTTTGTATAGCAATCGAAAAGTACTGATGATGGGAAACTGGCATTTTCCAAAAGTGGTCGACGACAGTTTAACTAATAAGGAAAGGGTTTCACAGGGCTCTCGCCGATTTTCCTGAAAGTTGTATATGGGAAAAAGGTTTTTATTGACTGCCCAATCTCACATTTAGCGGGTTAAAGGGGAGGGGGAAATCACAATTTTTTTCATTGTTTGAGGATTTTTCACATTTTTCGTTGAGTCTTATTTTCAAAAATGTAAAAACTTTGAGTAAGTTTATACGGAGAGGTCGTATTCGTACGACCGCCAAAATTACATTTAATAATCTCTATCAAAATTAAGCAGACCCGTATTATTTTGTTTGGCGAAATTCCTGCTAGTTCGGATTTTATTGAGATTTTCCCGAAAGGACACATTTTTTCATAAGATGGCAACCCTTTTTTAAATTTCCTTATGAAAGTTTCGGTATAATCGGTGGGTGCCCTCTGAAAGACCTTTCTTGGAAGTCTGCGTTGTAATTTAATTTTTCTCCGTACAGTTTTTTTTTTTAATTTTTAAAAATTTAAAACTTTGATCGCCGGGCGCCTGGGGTTAATTTAATCCGATTTGCGTAAAGTTTTTTCCATATAACTTTTAGGTCTACAAAATTTCCAATTGTATTTCAGAAATTATCAATTGTATTTCACACTCAAAATAATAACTCTGTTAAATTACAGAAAAACTCTGCTAACTCTTACTAACAATCTCTGTAAAATTATTTTGACAAAAAAAACTGTTAATTTACAGAGTTAATAGTAAAATATTGGTTAAATATTAAAGCTTTTTGACAGAGAAACTCTGTAATTTTACTTTTAAACTCTGTAAAATGATTTGGACAAAAAATCTTAATTCACAGAGTTTCTAGTAAAATATTGGTTAAATAAACCACCATTTAACAAAGAAAACTATGTAAATTTTTATATATTTGTAAAATGCATTTGATGCAAAAGAAAAAATTACAGAAAAAACTCTGTAAATTTACAGAGTTTATTTAAATGCATGTTATTTTGTAAAATTTTTATAAGATTTCTGAAAAGATTTTTTTTTGCTACTTTTTCAACTTATTCTCATAAAGAAAATAAACAGATAAAATTTTGATGTTTGGTAACAAAAACAAAAACTACTCAAAACGGAAAACTTTTTTGGTTATAGAAAATACGAAGTATTTTGCTTAACTCTGTATTTTAGCAGAAAACTCTGTTAATTATCTGTAAAATTAAGATTACAAAGTAAAAAGTAATATTACAGAGGAAACTTTGTTTTTTTGTCACAACAAAATACAAAGTATTTTCTTTAAATCTGTATTTTGGCAGAAGACTCTGTCAAATATCTGTTAAATAAAGATTACAGTCATTTTACAGAGTATTTTACAGAGTTATTATTTTGAGTGCAGAAATTATCAATTGTATATCAGAAGTTATCAATTGTATTTTATAATTTATCAATTGTATTTCAGAAGTTATCTATTGTATTTCAGAACTTATCAAATTTATTACAGAATTTGTTAATTGTATTTCAGAAATTATCAATTGTATTTCAGAAATTATCAACTGTATTTCAGAATTTATCAATTGTATTTCAGATATTATCAATTGTATTTCAGAAATAATCAATTGTATTTCAGAGTTTATCAATTGTATTTCAAAAATTATCAATGTATTTCAGAAATTTTCAATTGTTTTACAGAAAATAATATCGTATATTTTATTTAATTAAAATTTTGATTGTTTTTTAATTTAATATCAATTAAATTTTTAATTAATATAATTAATTGTTTAATCAAATTGTTAACTTTTTTTTAATTATCATTTTAATTGTTTTTTATTTTAATATTAAATAAATATTTAATAAATATAATTAATTTTTTAATTAAATTTTTAGCTTTACTTATTTTTTTTGTTTTGTTTTCCCTGAGTGCGAGTATATGTTTATCTCGGTGACATGACATAATCCCCACGGACATAATCCCCATTTCCGTTATGGGGATTACGACCACATTCATTTCGGTCATAATCCCCATAAAAAACGGACATAATTCCCAGATTTATGGGGATAATTACCACGTAACAAATGGCCATAATCCCCATTATAGGGAATATGTCTTCTATACTAGTTGGTCATAATCCCCAAAATTAAAATTTTTTTTTTTTTTACTTAAAAGTTTTTCTGCGTAGCCGGCCTTCGGCCGGGTTTAGGGATTACAAACTCCATGCATTAAACCCGCCCTCTCTGCAGAAAACGGGGATTATGACAAAAATTGCTTTGGACTTACTCCCCATAATGTGAATGGGGGTTATGACCGAGAAAAGTTCGGTCGTAATCCCAACAAGGAACGGACATAATCCCCATTGGGATTGCGACCGTTTTGGAAACGGTCATAGCCCCCACAACTATTATGGGGGTTATGACCATTATGAATTTGGTCATAATCCCCATTTCCGTTATGGGGGTAATGTCCGTGGGGATTATGTAATGTCACCGTTTATCTCTTGCATTGTTTTACTAAGTGGGAATTTACACACAGACTTTTTCTCTTGATTTTTTCAATTCTCTTTTGAAATTTCTTCGTTCTCTTCTCTTATTCTACTTCTTTTGCCCACAAACTCGAATGCAGTAGCAGACATGCAAAGAAAAAAGTCCGTGTGTAAATTCCCACTTACAAAAACAAATACAGAAGTATAAACAGTTTGTCGAAAGTTTTTTATTTCTCATATAGATTTTAGAATTCTCATTTTGTTTATAGATTTATGTGTATATAAAAGGTTTATACCTAACTTTATAAAATTGTCTCACTGACTATGTCTTTACTGCATAAATATATTTGGTAAAGTTTGAAAAAATATTTTTTTTAAACCTTTTTATTTAATTTTTTTAACTTATTTTTCAAAAAATTAATTATTTTTATTTTAATTTATACAATTAAATTTTAGTTTGTTTCAAATTTTTTTTAATTAAATTTTTAGTTTATATAATTAAAATTTTAATTATTTTTTTTTTTTTAATTTTAATTATTTGTTTTTAATTTATAGTATTAAGTTTTTAATTAACAGAATATCCATTTATTTTTAATTAAACATATAAATATTTTTTATTTATATGCGCATTTTAGTGATTGGTCCGGATTTAATAAATTTTTTAAATAAATCTACGAATTTTTTAATTAACCCAAACTAATATTTTTCAAATTTTTTTTGTCCTTTAAAAAAATTTTGTTTTTTTTAATAAAAACATCCTACTCCTGGCAAAAACTTTTTAAAATAATTAAATTATTTTGGGAAATAATTAATTAATTCCCATTGCTATTTTTAGCAAGAGATTTGTTAGTTATAGAATCTTATTAAAAATTAAATTTTATTAAATAAAATTTTATTTAATAAAATTTTATTTAATAAAACTTTATTAAATAAATACATCCTACACCTGGTAAAAACTTTTAAAAATAATTAAAAAATTTTAATGACATTAAAAAGAAAAGTCAAAAATTTTTATGACCTCAACACATTGATGGCAAAAAAATGAAATCCAGACATATAAAAAAATCAAACGCCTAAATAATGACCGTCTTGAAAAGCTAACCACAACAAAAAACACACACCCTTGAATTTTATTTAAAAAATAAAACATAAAATAAAAACAATAAATTTATTACGCTATAAAAATACATAAAAATTGAAAATAACGAGAAAGTTGAAATAAAAAAGTTAAATTATATTGAAAATCTTTTAACACTAAAACGGTAACACTTTTCAAGGAAAAGCTTCCCTTATTTAAATACTTAACCCACCCTCTTCCTAAACGGGAATATACTTTAAATCTCACACTCCAAGATAAATAAAAACCGCACAGCCAAACAGACAGGATAACAAATTACTTTATTTTCATGCGTTTATTTCTTTGAGGATTTAAAAAAAAAAAAACAGTTGCTACAATCGATTTTCATGTCTTTTTTTTTGCATATTACAATAAAAACAATAAAAAAGTATAAAAAAAAAACTCCAAAAGTAACATTTTTTTCGTATACAATTCCTATACTCAAATCAATATTGGTTTGAAACGAATGGAACACTCCCCATCTTTGAATGATAATATTCATTCACAAAAAAAAAATAAAACAAAACTCCAGAGTTATCAAATAAATATATGGGAAATGCCGCAACATTTGCCTAGATTTGCATAAAATGTTCGGAAAATGTTCATATATTGAAAAAGTCTTCGAATTTAGACACATTTTTTTTACAGAAAAAGTCTCAGATTCTGAGACATTTTTCTATATAGAAAAAGTCTCAGATTCTGAGACATTTTTCTATATAGAAAAAGTCTCAGATTCTGAGACATTTTTTCTATATAAAAACAAGTCGCAGATTCTACGGCATTTTTTCTGTATAGAAAAGGTTTCAGATTCTGAGGCATTTTTTCTATAATGATGCATTTTTTTATATAGAAAAAGTCTCACAGTCTGAGACATTTTTTCTACATGGAAAAAGTCTCAGAGCCTGAGACATTTTTTCTATATAGAGAAAGTCTGAGAGACTGAGGCATTTTTTCTATTTATAAAATGTCTGAGATTCTTAGACATTTTTTCTATATAGAAGTCTTAGATTCTGAAACATTTATTCTATATAGAAAAAGTCTCAGATTCTGAGCCATTTATTCTATATAGAAAAAGTCTCAGATTTTGAGAAAAAGTCTCAGATACTGAGACATTTTTTTTATATAGAAAAAGTCTAAGATTCTGAGGCATTTTTTCTTTAAGTCTCAAATTCTGGTGCATTCTCAGAGTCTGAGACATTTTTTCTATTTATAAAAAGTCTTAGATTCAGATTCTGAGACATTTTTTCTTTATAGAAAAGTCTCAGATTCTGAGACATTTTTTCTTTATAGAAAAAGCAGGGGGTATTTATGTCGCTCACGAGAAAAAACTTTAACCGGTGGGATTAAAAGAATGATGGTTGAAAGAGGAATTGAATAAAAAAGGGATTTTGGATTTCTTTAAAATAAACACTTTTGTATTGTTTTAAACAAAAAAAAATATGTGTTTCACACTTTTAAGATGTTTATGATTCAATATATTTTATAAAAAATTATTAAAATTGCAAATAAAGTACAAATTTCATGATTTTAAAAAAATCCCAAAAAAACCATTTAATCCCATCCACATTTCATTTGAGAGGAAAAATTGAGAGATGAGAGACACACAATCTCTTATCTTTCTTACTCTATGGAAAAAGTCTTAGATTCTGAGACATTTTTTCTATTTAGAAAATTTCTGAAACATTTTTCCTTTAACAATTCTCAGATTCTGAAACAACAACTTTAAATTCTGCATCATATTTTCTATATCGGAAAATTATTTTTCTTATTATTTGTTGTGAAAATTTAGTATGGAATTCATTTTATGAACGTACAACATAAAAATACCAGAGTTTTCAAACAAATATACAATCAATATAAACAAAATATATAAAATAAAGTAAGCATATAGATTTTTTTTCACTGGGATTGAAGCTTGAAATCCTCAACACTTTATTTTATAACATTTTCATTTATTCAATTCCTTCCGAAAATGTATTAAACAAATAAAAATTGAGGAATTGGGAATTTGCTGTTTTTTGGAAACTTAAATGTACACAAAATTTTTTTTTGGTTAATATGAAATACATAAACTGAGTTTAGTTGATTTTAACAAAGTTTGGTTAAAGAAGTTTACATTCAAAAAAAAACCTTGTCAAATTATTAGAAAAAGTCTCGTAATCCCATTTTACCAATATTTGATAGTTTTCCTTCTTTTTTAACAAATAATTTTCAATCGAAATTTACATATTTTTTTTTTTTGAAATTTTACAGTTTTTCTTGTAATTTAACAAATTTCCAAGGTTTTTTACAAAGAGAAAAAAATCTAGTAAATTTACAAGAATTCCTTTTAAGTTCTATTGCGCCAAAAAAAAATGTAAATTTACAATTTTATTGGTAAAAATCTTGCAAAACTACAAAAAAGCTCGTAATTTTTACTAGGAATTCCTGTAAAATAGGAGGTAGCAAAAAATCTAGTAAAGTTACGAAACTCCTTGTTAGTTTTATCGCGTCAAAAAAATTGTAAATTTACAGCTTGTAAAATTACAAAATTTTTGGTAAAAAGCTTGTAAAATTACAAGGAATTCATGTCAAATAGGAGGTAGCAAAAAAAAAAAGAAGTCACAAACTTTTCTTGTAATTTTACAAGGTTTTTTTTTTGAGTGTAGGTACTTTCTATAGAATACCTATTCAAAGCCATTTGAACACAGACTTTTTCCTTGATTTTATCAATTCCCTTTTGAAATTTCTTCGTTTTCTTCTTTTGTTCTACCTCTTTTGCCCACAAACTCGAATGCAGCAGCAGACATGCAAGGAAAAAAGTCTGTGTGTAAGAGTGATTTTTTAAAAAAATCAAGGAAAAAAGTCTATGTATAAAGTCCCTCTATGTAATTGCATGTCTGCTACTGCATTCGAGTTTGCTTGCAAAAGAGGCAGAATAAGTGGGAATTTACACACGGACTTTTTTTCTTGCATGTCTGCTACTGCATTCGAGTTTGTGGGCAAAAGAGGTAGAATAAGAGAAGGAAACGAAGAAATTTCAAAAGGGAATTGAAAAAAAATCAAGGAAAAAAGTCTGTGTGTAAAGTTCGCCTAACAATAAGAGAAGAAAACGAAGAAGTTTTAAAAAGGAATTGAAAAAAATCAAGAAAAAAGTCTGTGTGTAAATTCCCTCTTATATTTTATTTTTTTTTTCAATTAATCAGGCAACCCGTATTTCTCACGTCGAAAACAATACTGTTATTTTCTTCCCTTGTTTTATTTTTGGTTTAAAACGGCTGAAAACAAAAAAGTGGAAGGGAAAGATTTCCATCAGAAAAACATGTATTACAATATCAGCAACCAAAATGAATCATTTAAATATTTTTATTTTTAGTATTATTAACTACTCTTAAGTGTTTTAAAACATTGATTTTGCGAAATGATTCCCACCATAAAAAATGTAAGACAATATATTAAAACTAAAGAAATATACCTATAATTTAGTGTAATGCGGTATGGTGCTAAAACCTAGAAAAATAGAAAGCTTCCCATCAGAAAATATATGCGTTTTTATAAACAACAAATATGTTTAATTAATTTTTTTTTTATACAATTATTAATTTGTAGTTTATTAAATAAAAATTGAAAAATAATAAACAAAACTCACCTTTTTTTAACAGAATAAAATATTAGTTTACATGACACAATTTTTAACGCACGAACCGATTACCGTTTAGTTTTTTTTATATTTAGCAACACTAATCTAGCCACAAATTTTGTAAAACAACAACATCATAGTATAAAATTTATACTATTAATTTACCCAACAGGCAAAACAACAAAGATTTGACAACTCAATATTAAAGGCATTATTGCATTTGTATGCGAAAACAAACTAAAAAAAACTAAAGCATACTCTTTCTATACATATACCGCAACAAATAATATTAATCATACTCTCATTTGTAGGCACACACTTTACATCAAAACAAATTGCAAAATACTTGATTAACTCTCCATTGAGAATGATATTTCTTACACACATTTTGTTTGTGTATTTTTTTTTTTTGATAGAATAACTAAGAGACAACAAAAATTAAGCACAAAGAAAACTTAAAAAGAAATAGCAAAGGAATTTCGACAATCACGAAATTCATGCAAATTCACAAACTAATTTTTACACTTTTTACACTTTATATTTAATTGTTTTTGTTTAAAGTTACACAATTATTAAACACTATTATAACTTTTTTATGAAAAACACAACTTAAATTAATTTTTTATATAAAATTTACATTATTTTAAATGTTAACAACGAACGACGAACACGAAAACAACCGATTCAGACAAATAAGAATTGAGAACTGATTCAAATGTCATTAATGTAGGGTTACCATAGCTATGTTTAATTACACTATGCATCAAGAAAAACTAGTTTCAATGGCTTCAAGGGCATATTAAATTGGACCATCAAATAGAAAAAATCACAAAAGGGTTTTGCAGTTATTTCAGATTTCTTTTTTATGGCCCACTGAAGTTTTTAATTTTTTTAATAAAGGCGTTTGGAAAACCTAAAAAAAGCCTATAAAACATCTTCAGTGAAATTGTATGACCTGTTCTTTTCTTTAAACATACTAACCTTCTAACTGCCTTTTTAAGGGGCCATGTTAGCCGTTTTTCAAAAACTAAAACATCCATTTAAGGAGTTAACATATTCTACAAATATTTTCCTCATAAAATTTTACTAAGGGTTGTCAAAGGTTGAAAGTTTGTGCGATAGGCACAAAATGCTTAAAAATGGAAATATAAAAAATCTTATTTTTATAAATTTTTTTTTACCATAGCACTGTTAAATAAAACGAAAAAAATTGTGTACATTAGGGGCATGGCTCATTTTTGACAAAATTTTTACCTATCACCACGTGATAGACCATACAAAATAAATATTAACAAGCAAGAAAGCTATATTCGGCTGTGCCGAATCTTTAAATACCCTCCACAATGTTAACCAATGCACAAGACGCAGACTACCTTTCTTGGCCAAAATTGATTTAATAGAAAATCATAAACACAAACAACAAAAAACATATTTTGTTTTTGTATACACTTATTTACCGTTCAAAAACAAATTTCGATAAAAATAAATAAAATTTTTTCAATTATTTTTTGAGTTTAAATATAAAAAATTTCTTATAATAGATATATTCGATTTCTTACTACATATTTTTTACTACAACTGGAAGTCTTGTTTACTTTTTGTATTGAAAAATTCCAGCTGTAGTAAAATGAGTAAAAATTAGTAAATTGTAGTAAGGTAATCGAATTGACCTAATACTCTACATGGAAAACAAACAAATTATAACAATTTTTAACACAAAACCTATTTAAAACCAAAAAATTTTTCCATTTTTGCAATTTTGGCCAAGAAAAGTGATGATCGGAACCATACTACAATGCAAATATTAAAATAAAAATATATTTTATAAGTGTGCATGAAAATTATATAAAAGCATCCACGTGTATGACACATACTACGTATTTTTTACTTCTATTGATACAAATAACATCTAAGACGGTATTTATACACAGCCTTTTTTCCTTGCAATAAAGTCTTGCAACTTTTTTTTGTTGGCAAACGGGGGTGAAAAGAAAACGGGGTAGAAAAAAAATCACGAATTCTGTTTTCCTTCTTCTATGCTTTTCACCCCCGTTTGCCTACAAAAAAAAGTTGCAAGACTTTATTGCAAGCAAAAAAAGGCTGTGTATAAATACCCTCTAACAAACCAACAAGCCAAATAAGCATCAACAACTACAAAATGGCGAGCAGACATGTCATATCATGGAGGTTTATATTGAAACTCATCTCAATTGCTCATAGCTTCTTAACCCCTTGACCGATTTTACCATAATTAGTACCAAAATAACCAGAAAAACGTTGAGAACAATAAAATATGAACCCATTTAAAATTTTATTTGAATATGTCAACCATGAGCCAAGATAAATCATTTTAAAATTTTGGGTTAAATTTCTGGTGCCTCTCCCCATTGTGCGATTTCGCCCAAATTTTTTGTGAGTGTTAGGAATGATAAAATTACATTAAATTCCAAGTTTCGTTCTCATTTATTCAACAGGTGTTAAGTTATAGCATTTTTTTGTGTAAAATTCACCATTATTTTAGAGGTACCTTTACATTTTCACTTATATCTTTTAAAATACTTAACCAATTTAAAAAAAAAATACGTCAGTTTCTGCCTAGGAGAATTACGCAACTTTTGGTACCCCAAGCGTTTAAATCGGTTCCGGATTATTGCAAAAAACGTGATTTCAACAGACAGACAGACGGACGGACAGACAGACGGGCATCGCTAGATCGACTTAAAATCGATCAAGGATCATAAATATATATCTTTATGGGGTCCTAAACCAATATTTCAATGTGTTACATACGGAATGACAAAGTTTTATATACCCTCTATCACTAGAGTGGAGGGTATAAAAATCCAAATAAACTGCATTAAACTTAACTCTGTAAATTTACAGAGTTTTTTCTGTAAAATGTTGGTTGCATCAAATACATTTTACAAATATATGTAAATTAACAGAGTTTTTCTTTGCTAAATGGTGCTTTATTTAACCGATATTTTACTAGAGTCTCTGTTAATTAACAGTTTTTTTGTCCAAAACATTTTACAGAGTTTTATAGTAAAATAACAGAGTTTTTTTTTCTGTCAAAAGACGCAAATATTTAACCAATATTTTACTATAAACTCTGTAAATTAAATTTTTTTTTTTTTTTTTGTAAAAATCATTTTACAGAGTTTTTAGTAAAATTACCAAGTAATGTTGCTAGCTGGAAAATTATGGTGTACTCTGTTAAATTTGCAGAGTTTTTCTGTAATTTAACAGAGTTATTATTTTGAGTGCAATAAAATTGTAAATTTACAACATTTTTGATGCGATATTACTAACAATGAACTCTCGTGACTTAACAAGATTTTTTGTAAAAGTACACCGGAAATTTGGACATTTACGAAAAAAGTTGTAGTACACTCAAAATAATAACTCTGTAAAATACTCTGTAAAATGACTATAATCTCAATTCAAGAGATATTTGACAGAGTTTTCTGTCAAAATACAGATTTAAAGAAAATACCTTGTATTTTGTTGTGACAAAAAACAAAGTTTCCTCTGTTATATTACTTTTTACTTTGTAATCTTAATTTTACAGATTAATTATCTGTAAAATTAAGTTATAGTTTTCTGCTAAAATACAGATCTAAGCAAAAAACTTCGTATTTTTTATAACCAAAAAAGTTTTCTGTTTTGAGTAGTTCTTGTTACCAAACATCAAAATTTTATCTGAATATTTTTTTTGGAGAAAAAGTTGAAAAAGTAGTAAAAAAAGTTATCAAAATTTTTTTTTCAGAAATCTTATAAAAATTTTACAAAACATAGTTTTTTCTGTAATTTTTTTTTTGCATCAAATGTATTTTACGAACATATAGTTTTCTTTGTTAAATGGTGGTATAGTAGTTTTCTTTGCTAAATGGTGGTCTATTTAACCAATACTTTACTAGAAACTCTGTAAATTAACAGTTTTTTTTGTCCAAATCAATTTACAGAGTTTTATAGTAAAATTACAGAGTTTTCTCTGTAAAAAAGCTTTCATATGTATGTATGTTCCGTATGGACTCGAAAACGGCTGGACCGATCTTGATGAAATTTTCAGGGAATATTCAGAATAGCCTGGCGAGTAACACTGTCAAGTCGGATTTTTGATTTTCCGTCTGTGGGCGGAGGGGCGTGGAAAAATCCAATTTTAACATTCCACCACTAATGACATCTATATATAAAAAACGGATGGACCGATTTTAATGAAATTTAAATCAAATATAGTACTAACTGAGTACTCACTATGTGCCAAATTTGAAAATGGCATGCCACTTTGTATTGTATTGAAAGTCATTGCAAAAAACGGCTATATGTATGTTCCTTATGGACGCGAAAACGGCTGGACCGATCTTGATGAAATTTTCCGGGAATCTTTAGAATAGCCTGCGGAGTAACACTGTGCGGTCAGATTTTTGATTCTCTATCTGTGGGCGGAGGGGCGTGGCAAAATTGAATTTTTACATTGCACCACTATAGACATTTGTATATAAAAAATGGATAAACCGATTTCGTTGAAATTTAAACCAAAGATAGTACTAAGCAATTACTAACTATGTGCCAAATTAGAGCGTTATCGGACAAAGGGGCGTAAAATGCCACGCCCCTTTGTGTTGAATTGAAAATATTTCTGCATGCATTGCAATAATGCAAAAACGGCTGATACGATTTTAATTAAATTTTTAGCATTGATAGTACCAACGGAGTATGGAACAATAGGACATGTTACACTACGATCGGAAAAAGGGGCCTAAAATGCCCGCCTCTTTTTACTATATTACATGTTACACTACGATCGGAAAAAGGGGCCTAAAATGCCACGCCTCTTTTTACTATATTACATGTTTCGCAATTACGCAAAATAAGTTTCTCCGATTCTCTTGGCGTTTTTAATCAAGATAGTGCTAATCAATTGCATATGAAGCTTATAATTGTAAAAAGGTGCGAAAACACAATGAATTTCATTTATAAGCGTTGGTCAAGCAAAAAAATATATTCCGGCCACTTCCGCAATCAAGCAAAAACGACTAAGCTGATCCAAACTAAATTTCCTGCACAGATAGTGCTAAAAGGACATATAAGGACACGATTCGACAAAGCGGCGTAAGTTTCCTGCTATACTCAACGTTATTTTATCTTTTACTACTGATAGTACTAACCGAGCAGGAACTACAGTTTATGTTAGAGCGCGATTCGGCAAAGGGGTAAAAAATGTCACTCCCTTTCAATTTCATTTAAGCTGGCAGCATAGATAGTATTTACCAAGCACGCAACATGGAACTTTAAATATATTAAAAGCCATGATTCGATAAGAATGAATAAAATGAAACGCCCTTTGTACTATAATTAACGTTACGTCAGTCTGTTTCTCTATAGATTTCTCTATAGATAGTACTAACCGAAGGTGGAACTAAAGGCTACTTCTGGACCTGGTCCCGTGTTTTAGTTTTGTCCGAATCTGTATATTAAGATCGAGATGCAATAGAAAACAGAATCGATGTTTTCACAGGGCCAGCAACGCGGACCGGGTCAGCTAGTTTTACTATAAACTCTGTAAATTAACAGTTTTTTTCTGTCAAAATCATTTTACAGAGTTTTTTATTAAAATTACCAAGAAATGTTGTTAGCTGGAAAAGTATGGTGTACTCTGTTAAATTAGCAGAGTTTTTCTGTAATTTAACAGAGTTATTATTTTGAGTGTAAAAATACAAAGAAAAATTAAAATTCAGTCAAAATTTGTTGTTAAAAAACAAGGAAAACTGTCAAATATTCGTAAAATGGAATAACGAGACTTACAACTTTTTTGATACGGTAAAACTTACAAGGAATTCTCGTGATTTTATTAGATTTTTTTTGTAAAATTACCCTGGAAATTTGGACATTAACAAAAAAAATTGTAAAAGTACAAAACAAAAAATTTAATTTTTGTTCGACAAAAACAAAAAAAAAAATTGTTTAAAAACAAAAATTATTTGTAAAATGGGATTACTAAACCTTTTCTAGTAATTTGATAGGTTATTTTTTTGAGTGTATAATCTCTAAACTATTTAATATTCTCCCACCCCCTTATAATTAAACATAGTTATGGTAACCCTACAGCAACAACCTCTCAATCAGCTTTCCTTTCGGATTTGTTTGGATCGGTTGGTTTCGTGTCCGTCGTCCGTTCTTTACATGAATAGTTAATAGTTTATGTAAATTTTAGTAAAAAATTAATTTATATTGTGTTTTTAATAAAAAAAGTAATAATAGTGTTTAATAAATATGTATCTTAATACAATTAAATAAAAATATAAGGGGGTTTTCGTGTCAACTGACACAACTTTTGAAACCGATGTCTTCCGATCGGGATGAAATTTGCACCAAGGTTAGTCCTATTGGATAGTAGTTCAGACACAATTTTTCAACGAGATCGGTCAAGAACTCTCTGAGTTAGAGGGGGTCGAAATTTGACATTTTGGCCAAAGAGGTGTTGATTCTCATCCATGTAACTTCTTACCTATTGTTTTTAGCAAAATGTGTCCCAAAGAGTTTAGATAGCTATTTCTTCAGTCTTTCGAAAAAAAATATAAAAAAAATAAAAAAAAAAATTTGATTTTTTTTCTTAAAAATCCAAAACTTTTTTGACTTTTTCCTCAAATTGGGCCCTTTTTTTTTTTTTTTGATTCAAAAGAAAGCTTAGGCGATTTCCTTTAAGAGCTGTGGGGTCGCTTAGTGGGATGCGAGTGGGATATCTATGAAAAAAATTTTTTTTAAACTTTGGAACACAAAAAACGGTTCTTTAATTTGCACTATTAGACGTGGGATAGCTAACCAGTTTTCGATTTCGATCCGCGATACCCTCTAATTTTTTTAGGTTCGAAAAAGAAAGCACGAGCCAAAAAATGGGGGCGGTGGGGAGGGGCCATATGGACCCTCATTTGGGTCAAAGTTGGGCGTAAAGAGGTAAAAATTCTCAAAAAGCCCCAAAACTCCCCTAGAAACGCCCCTGGAAGGGTGCAATGTGAGACCCACCTCCAATAATTTTCTGCCCCCAACATTTTTCTTGACCATACCTTACCCCTATTTCCACTTCCTAAGGGGGCTCCCATACAAACCATTTTTAAAAAATTTGATCCTACCATTCTAACTTACCCTAAAGTGCCCCTAGTGGGGCCAAATGTATGACCGACCTCCATTATTTTATTAATTCCAACATTTTTTGCAAACATACCTACAATGTATCTTTAACCCTTAAGGTGGTCCCCATACATTTCTTTTATTTTTTATAAATTTGTTTTATTAAACCAGCTCCTACCGCCCCTACCGTGCCTCCTAGAGAGGCAAAAATTACGACCAACCCCCATTATTTTTTAGTTACCAACATTTTGTCCGAACATCATAACACCCTATCTCCACTCCCTAAGGGGCTCCCATACATTAAAAAAACATGTATTTTTAAAAACAAAATGACATTTTTATAAAATTTGCTCCTACCGCTCTAACTGTCCATAGGGTGCCCCTAGAGAAGTAAAATGTATGACAGACCCCCAATATTTTTTCAACTCAGAATATACCTACCCTTTATTTTCAACTCTTAAGGTGGTCCCCATACATTTTTTTTTATTTTTTTATTAGTTTTTAAAAATACATGTTTTTTTAATGTATGGGAGCCCCTTAGGGAGTGGAGATAGGGTGTTATGATGTTCGGACAAAATGTTGGTAACTAAAAAATAATGGGGGTTGGTCGTAATTTTTGCCTCTCTAGGAGGCACGGTAGGGGCGGTAGGAGCTGGTTAAATAAAACAAATTTATAAAAAATTAAAGAAATGTATGGGGACCACCTTAAGGGTTAAAGATACATTGTAGGTATGTTTGCAAAAAATGTTGGAATTAATAAAATAATGGTGGTCGGTCATACATTTGGCCCCACTAGGGGCACTTTAGGGTAAGTTAGAATGGTAGTATCAAATTTTTTAAAAATGGTTTGTATGGGAGCCCCCTTAGGAAGTGGAAATAGGGGTAAGGTATGTTCAAGAAAAATGTTGGGGGCAGAAAATTATTGGAGGTGGGTCTCACATTGCACCCTTCCAGGGGCGTTTCTAGGGGAGTTTTGGGGCTTTTTGAGAATTTTTACCTCTTTACGCCCAACTTTGACCCCAATGAGGGGCCATATGGCCCCTCCCCACCGCCCCCATTTTTTGGCTCGTGCTTTCTTTTTCGAATCTAAAAAAATTAGAGGGTATCGCGGATCGAAATCGAAAACTGGTTAGCTATCCCACGTCTAATAGTGCAAATTAAAGAACCGTTTTTTGTGTTCCAAAGTTAAAAAAAAAAAAATTTTCATAGATATCCCACTCGCATCCCACTAAGCGACCCCACAGCTCTTAAAGGAAATCGCCTAAGCTTTCTTTTGAATCAAAAAAAAAAAAAAAGGGCCCAATTTGAGGAAAAAGTCAAAAAAGTTTTGGATTTTAAAAAAAAAAAAAAAAAAAATTTTTTTTATATTTTTTTTTCGAAAGACTGCAGAAATAGCTATCTAAACTCTTTTGGACACATTTTGCTAAAAACAATAGGTAAGAAGTTACATGGATGAGAATCAACACCTCTTTGGCCAAAATGTCAAATTTCGACCCCCTCTAACTCAGAGAGTTCTTGACCGATCTCGTTGAAAAATTGTGTCTGAACTACTATCCAATAGGACTAACCTTGGTGCAAATTTCATCGGAAGACATCGGTTTCAAAAGTTGTGTCAGTTGACACGAAAACCCCCATAAATGAAATATAAAGTGTAAAAAGTGAATTTGCATGAATTTCGTCATTATCAAAATTCACTTTGCCATTTCTTTTTAAGTTTTTTAGTTTTCTTTTTCTTTGTGCATAATACTTCTTGTCTCTATCAAAAAAAATAATACAAAAACAAAATGTCTGTAATTATCACTCTCATTGGATAGTTAATGAAGTATTTTGCAATTTGCTTTGCCCCAAAGTGTATGTCTCCAAATGAGAGTATGAGCAATATTATTTGTTATGGTCTAGTATACAAATCTAAGAAAATCTCATTGGAGACTTAATTGAGTGAATGTTTTGTTTTGACCCAAAGAAGATGTCTATAAAAGAGTAAGCTGTAATTTTATTTTTGTTTTCGCATACAAATGCAATAAAGACTTTAATATTGTGTTGTCGAAAATTTGGTATTTTGCCTGTTGGGTAAATTTATAGCAAACTAAACATATACAGGGGGTATTTATGTCGCTCACGAGAAAAAACTTTAACTGGTGGGATTAAAAGAATGATGGTTGAAAGAGGAATTGAATAAAAAAGGGATTTTGGATTTCTTTAAAATAAACACTTTTGTATTGTTTTAAACAAAAAAAAATTATGTGTTTCACACTTTTAAGATGTTAATTATTCAATATATTTTATAAAAAATTATTAAAATTGCAAATAAAGTACAAATTTCATGATTTTAAAAAAATCCCAAAAAAACCATTTAATCCCATCCAGACTTCATTTGAGAGGAAAAATTGAGAGATGAGAGACACACAATCTCTTATCTTTCTTTCTCTATGACATATATACTAAAATTTCATTCTGCTAAAAAAGGTGAGTTTTGTTTTTATTTTAAAATTTTGATTTTATAAACTACAAATTAATAATTGAATAAAACTAGTTTTGGTAAAAAAGAAACTTATACATATTTGTTGTTTAAAGAAACGCATATATTTTATGATGGGAATCCTTCCCTGTTTCTAGTTTTAAGAAACACATAAAGCGGAGAATATATTGTATTACATTTTTTTAATGGTGGGGATCTTTCCCCAAAATCAGTTTTTAAAAACACGTTAGCGTAGGTTATACTACTAAAAATACAAATATTTAAATGATAAATTTTTGAGGTGGGAATCCTTCCCTTAAACTTTCTTTTTATTTTTAGTCGTTATACAACAAAAATAAAACAAGAGAAAAAATAACAGTATGGTTTTCGACATTAAAAATATGGGTTGCCGGATAAATTAAAAAAAAATGTAAACAAAAATTTCTTCGGGATCGGTGCCGAAGTTTTTTTAACAGTCGCAAAAAAGAGGCCACATTTCGTATTAGTTTTTCATGTTCTTTCTCACTATGATAGGTCTTTTGGATTTTCATATATCCAAAAATATGGACATAAATGGAAATACTTATAGGCCTATTTGATCATAAGGGATGTGATTTCTATGCAAATGCATATTTTTTTCATATGCACATTTTTGCATATTTTGGCAAAAATTAGCAAAACCAAAAAATTGAAACTTTTTTGTTTCAAAAACTATTTTAAATATTTTATATTTTGAGCTTATTTTCAAATTTTAAATGCACATTTTTGAATATTTTGGCATAAATTAGCAAAAAAAACTTTTTGTTTCAAAAACTATTTTAAATTTACAAAATATATTTTAAAAATAAGAAAAATTACACAGCTCAACATGAAAAAGCGTATTGGATTCTAGTAAGTGATTTAGGTAGTATTTGTCGCTCTGATTCCGAATCTGCAACCCAAATATGTCTATCACGTCAGGATTTTGAGTTATTCGCGGTTAAAGTGCCAAAAAGGCCATTTTGAACCCTTTTTGAAAGCTTATAATATAAGATCCTGACATGCGATTGACTTGGTATTAAGCTCATTCAAAAGTATGCGATTTTCTCTATAAGATAAGATAAAATGTTCTTGGAATTTAATTTTCTAAAATGGTAAAAAGATCATTAACAAAAAACCTTCCATTTTTTAAATATTTAGTTTATTTACGCAGTGTTTTTTAACAAATTTCCATTCAAAAATACATGTATATTTTATATTTAAAGCACTTGTGTCTAATGACTTTTTCACCATTATAAAAAATCAAATTCCAAGAAGATTTGATTTTGTCTTAAAGAGAAAATTACGAACTTTCGAATGAGCTTGATATCATTCGCATGTCAGGATCTTATTTTATGGGCGCTCAAAAATGGCCAAAATGGACCTTTTATGCGACTTTAACCGCGATTTTCTCAAAATTGTGACGTGATAGAAAAATTTCAGTGACCATTTTGGAATCGGGAAACCAAAACCTATAAACTTTTTTTGGTTTCATTCAAAACGCCGCGACAAACCTCAGATTTGTAGAGCGGTGTTATTTTTCTCTTTTTTTATAGATTGTCTTAATTTTTAAATGAAATCTTGCTTACATAAATGTTACTATTTAAGTGCATATTTTTGAACATTTTGGTGAAAATGTATATTTTCGCCTATTTTGGTTTTAAAGGCATATTTTTGAATAAATAAACAAAAACTAAAATTAAAACTTTTTTGTTTCAAAAACTATTTTAAATTTAAAAAAAAATATTTTAAAAATAAGAAAAATTATTTTTTTAGTTTTTTTTTTATAGATTGTTTTAATTAAAAAAAGCCAAGATTTTTATTTTTTAGTGCAAATTTTTAGGGTTTTTAGTGCGTGTTTTGAATTTATTACCGCATATTTTAAGAGCAGTGGGGGGAGGGGGTCTGGGAATAGGAAATTACCCGCAGAAGATGAAAACAAAAGGAATAATTTATAAAATATATGACTCGGAATCTTCGAATTTTTCTGTAGGAAAAAGGACTTGGAATCTTAAAATTTTTTATAGAAAAAATCTGCGATTTTTTTTTTTTTTTTGGAAACACCAAAGGAAGGAAATGAAAATTTTTCAATAGGAAAAGCTGCGAAATTACTCAGAATCTGGGTATTTTCCTATATGAAAAATGTCCTAACGTAAGATAAATTTTCTATAGAAAAAATGTCTTATAATCTGAGACTTTTTTAAGAAAAAAAATGTAAGACTTTTGCTACAGGAAAAATCTCAGAATCGCAGACTTTACTTTTTGAAAAATGGAACCTCAAACTTTGTCTATGGGAAAGATGTCACATAATCCGATACTGTTTCTTTAGGAAAACTAAGAATCAGAGATGTGTTAATACCTGAGTATATTTCTATAGGAGATTCAGAATCTAAGACCTTTCTAACGAAAATATTTCTCAGTAAATTTTTCAGAATCTTAGACTTTTTATAAAAACAAAAATCTAAGAAAACTATACTTTTTCTTTAAGAAACATGAAAAATTATCTAGAAAATTGAATCAAAAATGTAAAAAAACATTAAGGAAGAAAAGTTTGCTGATCTCAGGTAGATCTCTATAGAAAAGGGTTTCAGAATATATAGATCCCTATAGAAAAGTTTGTGTAAGAAGAACGTTTTGGAATCTTTTTTTTTTTTTAATAAGAAATTTTTTATGCGAAATTTCGAAATTTTTCTATAAATATTAAATATTATATTTTTTTCTCTCAACATCTGAGAAAATTTCTTTTTAAATATTTTGTTAAGGTATTATTTTTAAAGGAAAAATCTATTGGATTGTTTATTTTTATTGGAAAATTTTCGCCAGCTCGATTTTTTTTTAAATGTGATAGAATATACATTTTTGATAAAAAAGATGTTTTTTTAGAAACTATGTTTGACAATTTTTTTTTTAATTTTTTTCAGAATCCATATTTAATTATGTATTTTTACCCTACAAAATTTATAATTACTTACAGTATTATGGAAAAAATAGTTTTACATACATACCTGTAAATAAAAGAAAAAGAAATATGTCAGTAATAAAAACAATTTATAGAAAAAAAAACATATCTACGCCCACAAAGGGGGCGTAGAAATTTGTTTCAACAAAATATAAAAAAGACGTAAAAAATTTTGGTTTTCCGAGGTTGATTTTGACTATTTTTAAACTTAACCTACCTATGACCATAAGACAAATAAGAAAAAAATATGAAAATCCTAAGACGCTATGGAGACATGCCTTGTTAGGCAGTTTAAAAGGAAAAACTCCTTTGTATAAACTAAGTAAGAGTGTTATATAAGTTGTACCAAATGGTTATTGCCTATTAACAGACAAATGGCGAGGAAGCTTTGGATGGATTACCTCACCCTTACTAAATACTTAACATATTTCTTTTTGTACCCTCCAACAATAGTCGAAATATCGGTTCAGGATCTGAAAAAGTTTGATTAGACCCCTAAAGTTCGGTACGAATTCGTAACTAAACAAAATCGGACCAGGACACAGTGCCTTGTTTGATAGACAAAAATCAAAAATAAGCATGCGGTCGCAGAATAGATACAGACACGACAGTAGAGTTTTATAAAAATCGGGAAAAACTAAACGATTTTAGGAGAAATCAAAGCGGTTGTTAGCTAGCTTTAAGCTAACATGGCAACACTTTCTACGACTGAGGAGTGAGTGCAACAATGAAAAACGATCTGGCATCTATTTTTCTTATGGCGCGTTATATTAGCTTGCTCTTTCTAACCTAATTCGTAGAATAATTTGACAAAAAATTAACCATATGGTTAAGGACTACTTTTTTGACACCTTATGTCGAGTCTGTATTAGCCTGTGATGCGGTCATGGAAATTGATTAAATTTATATTTTTAATAGATAGTAAACTACCAAAAAAGAATGACCAACTCTTTAGACCGATATTTCGTGGTGTTACAACCGGAATGACAAATTTATAAATATATTCCCTTTATCACCAACAGGAGAGTTTTCATTGTGCGCCCACCGATTGCCCGGAAAATTACTTACTTATAAAGAGGGGAGCAAAATAGGGGTAACATTTTTTAATTTTCCCAATCTCACATTTAAACAAGTAAAAAATTTAAATTCGGCCTTGCCGAATGTAGTGATACCCTCCACAATTTCAAAAAGATTATTGCAAACAACTTTATTTAAAAGGAAATTACTTTTGAAAAAAAAAAATTGAAAAAAAAATTTCCGCGAAAACAAAATTTTGGTAAAAAAAAATCCGCGATTTTTTTTTTGTCAAAAAATATGTTCGTACTTGTTTAAATACCATTTGGTGTTCAGTTATGTTCACATATGTCAACCAGAAGCCGAATTAAAGCATTTTGTATTTTTAGGTTATGTTGAATGTACTGAAATGTTTGAGGTGTGCTTACATTTTCGTTCATAACTTTTGAACCGCTGAACCGATATCGCTCAAACGCAATACCAAACTTCTCGGGAGAACTTCCAATATATATGTTAAGTTTCAGTCATCTCTGTGCAATATTTTGTCAGCGAGAGCATTTTCCACAGACAGACGGACAGACGGACATCGCTAGAATGTCTTAAAATCGATCGGTCATCATGAATATATATACTTTATGGGGTCCCAGATCGATATTTCGATGAGTTACAAACGGAATGACAAACTTATATATACCCTCTACACTCAAAAAAATACGTCAGTAAAAAAGTTTGTAAAATGGTTTGTAACCCAACTTTACAGGTTTTTTACTAATTCTTACTAAAAAATTATTTTTTAGTAGTTCTTTTTTGTAAACTCGCGTTACAAACTATTGATTTTTTACTGATTTTTTAATAATTTTTTTAGTTAATTTTTTAAAAATTATCCTACAAAATTTTGATATTTTTTTTGTAAATTTTACAAAACTTGTTTGTAAATTTCGTATTTTTTTCTAAAAAAAAAGGAATTATAATTAAATATTATTTTTTTTTTCTATTTTTTACTTACCTATTTGGCATTTAAAAAATTTATGTTTAATTAACATTTGTAACTTTAAGAAATAACAAAGGAGAATAATACACGTACAACAAAGGCTTTGGATTTTAATTTTTTTTATACATACATTATGATATGCAAAATTCAAAAGCAAAGCGCCAGCGACGCGCTTGGTGGCACAGTATACACATTGTTAAAAAAATATAAAAATTATAAATAAACAATTTACATTTAAAAAAAAAAATATTAATTTTTACAACCGGGTTTTAAAATTTATTTTACAGAAATCGTACAGAAAAATTTAGTAATACTAATTTTTTTAGTATTTCAAAGATTACTAATTTTTGAAAACCAAAGTTTGTAATGGTAACTGAAAAAGTTATCGGGCACAAATTGAAAACTTAATTAGTAATGGTAACAGACTTTTTTGTAAGGAATACTAACATATTTTTATGAGTGTATCACTAAGTGGAGGGTATAAAAAGGGATGCTACCTTATGAAAACAAGTGTCCTCATGGAAAAATGCTAATAAAATTGTAATATGTGAAAAATTCTCAAAAAACTAAAATTTGCAGCTCTTTCCCATAGGCAAGTTTCAGGACAATCAGTGGGTGCCCATTAAAACCCCTCCCTTGTAAGTGGAGGATGTAAAAAGACGAAATTTCTTAAGGCTTTGTAACAAATGTTCCCAAAAAAAAAAAACAAAATCGAAGTACTTAATGATTTTATGCATTTCAATTCTAAGCTTTTTCTAAAAATAAATTTTTAAAAACTCATACCTAATTGTTCACATGATTGATATACTAAATATCTACCCTTAAAAATTAAATGTTGAGTAACATAATCAATAATGAATATACAATTTCCAAAGTATTTGTGATTAAATAAACATGTGAAATGTCTCAATAAAATATTGACGCATAAGTGTCTCTTGAAATACTTGTCAATCAATTGTTTGTAAATCGGCTTAAAAATAAATTTTGAAACACAAAAAAAAAACATAAAATAGCAACCAAATAAAAACAAAACCCCAGAAATGGAAGCTCTTAAAAACTGAAATGAAATACTAAACAACGACACAGGAGAAAATGTTAAAATTAACACTTACACTGAAAAAAAAGACATAACTAAATTTAAGGAAAAAATGTCTTTGAAAATTTATCATGAATTTTCCTAAAATTTAGTTAAATTTAACTTAAAAATGAGAAATTTTCTTAACTATGAGGAAAAAATTTTAGTTCATTTACTTATAGTTAGTTGATAGTTTTCTTTAAATGGATTTTTTAAATATTAGGAAAAAAAATCTTACTGCCAAAGACATATTTCTTAAAAAACAATTTAGTTCATGTTTAGTTAAAATTTACTAAAAAAAACATCATCGTATTTCTCTTCTTTGAATTGGGGAAGTGTACTTCTTAGAATTTAGTTAATGACTTCTGAGAATTTAGTAAATAACTTCTTAGAATTTAGTTAAAAATTCAAAATGGCGATATCTCGAAAACTAAGCGAGATAGAGCGAAACGGATGAAATTTTCAAAAGAAAGACAACAAAGAAAAATATGGAATAGCCTAGCTCTGCATATCTGTCGGGGTCTCAAGACCCTAATTTTAGATCTAAAATTTGAAATTCCCGAGATTTTATATATACACATATCTCGGTAAATACTGCCAACACGAGAAAACGTCCAACGGCATTTTTGTAGCTCTTGACTCGTAGAACACTTCCGCAAAATACCCGAAAGCCCTCCGATTAATAGTTTTTGAGTTATCCGGTTTTTAAGATTCTCAAGACCCTATCAGGCCCCTTATTACCGTATCTCAAAAACTAAGCAAGTTAGAGCGAAACGGACACAAGTTTTGGTTCAAAATCTATGGGGACTCTTAAACGACCCAACGGGGTTTCGAGTTAAATGGGGTCCGAACCAATGGGTCCAGGGTCTAGACCCAATCTATTTCTAAAATGTGAAGTATAATTTTTCCCATTTTCTAGTTAAAATTGGCTTAGAATTAAATAACTTTGTTTTCCTTATTTTTGGGAAAATTATGAACTAAAACCAAGAAAAAAAAATCTTTGGAGCCAAATCATTCCCTCTTTTTCTCAAAATTGAGTTAATTTTCCCAGATTTTAGTTCACTTTTTTTTTGAGTGTAGGAAGAAATAACATACAGACATTTCAAATATAGGCAGTGGTTTAAAGAATGAAGTCATCAAGAAATAGAATGATTTAAAATTTTTAGAGATTTTACAACGAGAAATTTATATGAAAACTAGTAGCATAGTTCACGAAGAAAGAATTTCAATTGAACTATTTAAAATAGTAAACTAGTTCATACAATTTAGTTCATTAATGTGTTTTTTAAATTTATCAATAGGGGAACGACGTCTGAGAGATCTAAATGATATAAACAACATCGGCATATGGGGCAAACCGCGTCAACGGTCCACACCAAAAAACCGATTTAGGTATAATTTTGCCAAAATGTTAGTATAACAGTAGGTAGTCTAAAGTTCAAATAAAAAAATTTTCATTGACATATTTTTAGAGTTACAGAGATGAGAAGTGTTCATTTTTTTGCAAAGATCATATTTGGTTGAATTTTTATTGACACTTTGATGCGATAAAGTATTTTGACGACCTTTTCAATGGCTGGTGGTTTTTAAAAAAAATATAAATTTGACCTTAAAATTTAAGGTCAAATTATAAAAAAAAAATTTTCTTGTAGAGCGCCTATTTTGAGATTATTTTAACTAAGTTTATTAGAAAGCTTGACATTTTTTACATCAAAAAAACATTTTTCAAAAAACGGATCGAGAGTTTCTTATTGCGAAAATATTTTTTATTTATTTTTTTTTTACTTATAATATAATAAAATAATTTTATACAAAAAAATTTAATTTCGCAGGAAGGAACTCTCGATCTATTTTTTGAAAAATGTTTTTATATGTAAAAAACGTCAAGCTTTCTAGTAAACTTAGTTAAAATAATCTCAAAATAGGCGCTTTATAAAATATTTTTTTTTTAATAATTTGACCTTGAATTTTAAGATCAAATTTATATTTTCTTAAAAAACCACCAAAGCCGTCGAAAAGGCCGTCAAAAATACTTTAAAAATCGTTTTTTAAAAATAAATTTTTATCGCATCAAAGAGTCAATAAAAATTCAACAAAATATGTTCTTTGCGAAAAAATTAAAACTTCCAATCTATGTAACTCTAAAAATATTTTAACAAAAATTTTTTTATTTGACCTTTAGATAACCTACTATTTTCGTAGCATTTTGGCAAAATTATACCTAAATCGGTTTTTTGGTGTGGACCGTTGAGGCGTTTCGCCCCATATATAAAAAGTTTCAGATTCTGAGACATTTTTCGTGAAGAAAAAGATTCAGATTCTGGAAATTTTTGGGATATTAAAAGTCTCAGATTCTCAAACATTTTTCTTGTACACTCAAAAAAAAAAACTGTAATCCCGTGTAAAAAAATAATTATATCAAAACATATCTCCTTTGATAAAAACATATGTGGATTATATATAAATAGATGTAATCAGATCTACTCCATATATATTCATATCTGCTTCAGATATGTTTTGATCCGTAAATTGAGTCTATCTGACAATTATATATGAACATATCTTAAAATGTCTGATCATATATGCTATATATGCCAGATAGACTCAATATACGGATCAAAACATATCTGAAGCAGATATGAATATATATGGAGTTAGATCTGATTATATCCATTTAGATATGATCCATATATGTTTTTATCAAAGGAGATACGTTTTGATATAAATATTTTTTTACATGGGATGTTAGCAAAAAAAGCTTGTAAACCTACAAGAAAATTTGCTGATTTTGAACCCAAAATTTTTTTTGGTAAAGTTAGCAAAAATGTTTTGCGAAAAATTAGTTAACTGAAATTTTTTTTATTTAAACTTAGTTCATACACATTTGAGGACCCCATTGGGTTCGGACCCGATAGGTCCAGACCCCGAGTGGCCTAGACCTAGTTGGGTTCCTTAAAAATCGTCATAGTTTTTGATCCAAATTTGTGTCCGTTTCGCTCTACCTTGCTTAGTTTTTGAGATACGTGATTTTAGGGAACCACCGGGGTTTTGAGAAATCCAAAACTCGATAACTTCAAAAATATTACTTTATTACGGAAGGCTTTGATTATTTTGCGGTCTTGTTCTACGTGTTGAGAGCTACAAAAATGCTTTTGGACTTTTTGTTGTGTCGGCAATATTTACCGAGATATGCGCATTTTAAAATTTTCGGGAATGCCAACTTTTTTGGATCTAAATTTTGGACCCATTAGGGTCCGCTCATGTAAAGAGGACCGGGGATACTATGGCGAGCCCGAGAACCAAAAATGGCCTCCATTTTGCTCTATCTGGCTTAGTTTCCGAGATAGCGCCATTTTAAGTTTTCTGAAAATAAAAAAAAATTTACCATTTATTTTTGCTAATATTAGCAAAAAATCTTGTAAAAATGTTGTCAACTCAATTTCAAATCTTAGCAAAGTAAATTAGTTCAAAGTTTGTTTAAAATTGCTAATGTGCTAAATGAAGTTTACAAGAATTTTTTACTAACATGCTAATCTCAACTAAAAATTTGCTAAAAGTTAGCTAACTAGAATTAGCAAAAAAAATTAGTAAATCTACTAACGTATTTTTTTGAGTGTAGAAAATGACATTTTTCTGAGACAATTTTTCTATAGAAAAAGTCTCAGATTCTGAGACAATTTTTCTATAGAAAAAGTCTCAGATTCTGAGACAATTTTTCTATAGAAAAAGTCTCAGATTCTGAGACAATTTTTCTATAGAAAAAGTCTCAGATTCTGAGACATTTTTCCTATAGAAAAAGTCTCAGATTCTGAGACATTTTTCCTATAGAAAAAGTCTCAGATTCTGAGACATTTTTCCTATAGAAAAAGTCTCAGATTCTGAGACATTTTTCCTATAGAAAAAGTCTCAGATTCTGAGACATTTTTCCTATAGAAAAAGTCTCAGATTCTGAGACATTTTTCCTAAAGAAAAAGTCTCAGATTCTGAGACATTTTTCCTATAGAAAAAGTCTCAGATTCTGAGACATTTTTCCTATAGAAAAAGTCTCAGATTCTGAGACATTTTTCCTATAGAAAAAGTATCAGATTCTGAGACATTTTTCCTATAGAAAAAGTCTCAGATTCTGAGACATTTTTCCTATAGAAAAAGTCTCAGATTCTGAGACATTTTTCCTATAGAAAAAGTCTCAGATTCTGAGACATTTTTCCTATAGAAAAAGTCTCAGATTCTGAGACATTTTTCCTATAGAAAAAGTCTCAGATTCTGAGACATTTTTCCTATAGAAAAAGTCTCAGATTCTGAGACAATTTTTTTATATAAAAAGTCTCAGATTCTGAGACAATTTTTCTATAAAAAAAGTCTCAGATTCTGAGACAATTTTTCTATAAAAAAAAGTCTCAGATTCTGAGACAATTTTTCTATAAAAAAAAGTCTCAGATTCTGAGACAATTTTTCTATAAAAAAAAGTCTCAGATTCTGAGACAATTTTTCTATAAAAAAAAGTCTCAGATTCTGAGACAATTTTTCTATAAAAAAAGTCTCAGATTCTGAGACAATTTTTCTATAAAAAAAGTCTCAGATTCTGAGACAATTTTTCTATAAAAAAAGTCTCAGATTCTGAGACATTTTTCATATAGAAAGTCTCAGATTCTGAGACAATTTTTCTATAGAAAAAGTCTCAGATTCTGAGACAATTTTTCTATAGAAAAAGTCTCAGATTCTGAGACAATTTTTCTATAGAAAAAGTCTCAGATTCTGAGACAATTTTTCTATAGAAAAAGTCTCAGATTCTGAGACAATTTTTCTATAGAAAAAGTCTCAGATTCTGAGACAATTTTTCTATAGAAAAAGTCTCAGATTCTGAAACAATTTTTCTATAGAAAAAGTCTCAGATTCTGAGAAAATTTTTCTACAGAAAAAGTCTCAGATTCTGAGACAATTTTTCTACAGAAAAAGTCTCAGATTCTGAGACAATTTTTCTATAGAAAAAGTCTCAGATTCTGAGACAATTTTTCTATAGAAAAAGTCTCAGATTCTGAGACAATTTTTCTATAGAAAAAGTCTCAGATTCTGAAACAATTTTTCTATAGAAAAAGTCTCAGATTCTGAGACAATTTTTCTATAGAAAAAGTCTCAGATTCTGAGACAATTTTTCTATAGAAAAAGTCTCAGATTCTGAGACATTTTTTCTATAGAAAAAGTCTCAGATTCTGAGACAATTTTTCTATAGAAAAAGTCTCAGATTCTGAGACAATTTTTCTATAGAAAAAGTCTCAGATTCTGAGACAATTTTTCTATAGAAAAAGTCTCAGATTCTGAGACATTTTTCCTATAGAAAAAGTCTCAGATTCTGAGACATTTTTCCTATAGAAAAAGTCTCAGATTCTGAGACATTTTTCCTATAGAAAAAGTCTCAGATTCTGAGACATTTTTCCTATAGAAAAAGTCTCAGATTCTGAGACATTTTTCCTATAGAAAAAGTCTCAGATTCTGAGACATTTTTCCTATAGTCTCAGATTCTGAGACAATTTTTCTATAGAAAAAGTCTCAGACTCTGATACAATTTTTCTATAGAAAAAGTCTCAGATTCTGAGTCAATTTTTCTATAGAAAAAGTCTCAGATTCTGAGACAATTTTTCTATAGAAAAAGTCTAAGATTCTGAGACAGTTTTTCTATAGAAAAAGTCTCAGATTCTGAGACAATGTTTCTATATTTTCTATATGACTTAGGAAAAGTATCAGATTCTGAAACTTTTTTGAATAGAAAATTGTTTTTGGATCTGCAACATTTGTTCGTATAGAAAGATTCAGAATGTGAATCATTTTTCGTATTGGTTTCTAAGACATTTTTCGTAAAAAAAAGTCTCAGATTCTGAGAAATTTTTCGTATAGAAAACTCTCAGATTCTGAGACATTTTTTGTAAAGAAAGAAGAAGAAATGACATCCTGTGAATGGGGGGTATAAAAATTACAGCAGTCATCATAGCTTTAAACATTTTTTATCAACGATTTCTTGGTACATATTTCCAAAGAATAACGATTTAATTCTTTAACACATCTGTATAATCATACCTAAACCCACCTAAGTACTTACACATACAATACCAACAACATTTATACAAAAGTTAAGCAAACAATAAAAGACAAACTCAGAAGAGATTTGGAAAAAGATTTCAATGTTTTCTTTTTGTGTTCTGTACAAAAAATATCAGAAATTTTTTTTCCAAATGACTATGGCAAAATAACCGGAGATGTATGTAATGCAGTTTGTTAAAGCTTTTAGGCACAATAACAACATTGTATTGTATAAATGTATGTGTGTGTATAGATGTTATGTAGATGTATGTAAAAGGATGTGACCAAGGATGAGAATGATGATTTTGAAGTACAAGTATGTATGATTTAAGTACATACAACATTAAGATGATGTCGGCAATGACAACGTGACATGTGACCGTAAACAGATGTTTTAAGTAGACACATCTAATGCACCCTCTATTCAAATCTACACATACATTCATATATGTATGATTTTTTTATTTCTTACTAACAAAATAGATCAACACTTTAAGAAAATATTTAGTGAAAAGTCGACAAATAGACCTAGGATCCAACTGTCTTAAATTTAGAACTAGAAAGGAACTAACCAATGATAAGCTGATAGCTAGACCTTTGATACCAAACGATAGAATTAAGCTTGTCGTAGTGCGATGTAATCGTTTCCAAGAGGAGAGATTTCGAAAGTGTTTCCTAGTAAGGACAGGGTAATACCTAATAAGGAAATACTAGTGGCTATATTTTCAGATTGTATCCAGACCCCATTAGATTCGAACCGCATATGTTTAGATACTGTTGCGACCAGATCTCATTTTGATCCCAAATTTTTTTCCAGTTTCGCTCGAACTTGCTTTTAATATGGGTTCAATAGGATCTTGAGAATCTTTAAAACTAGAAAAATTAAAAACTATAACCTCGCCTACGTAAAGAAGGAACTCAGCAAAACTAAAAAGGCAACGTTAGAAATCTGGTGTAGTTCACTGAGATCGTGATTTATGCATCGCCAAAAAAAAAACATCAACTTCGATATTAGTTTATGGTTTTTTTTCGAGTGTAAGTCTATCAAGATGTCACAAGACATACATTTTGTGTTGGTGTATGTGTTAGAAATCTAAGTCCAAAAAATTTAAATCATTTTATACATGAAACTTTTCTATTCAAACTAGATAAGGGAAGTCTGTCTTGCAAAGCAAGTTGTCGGTTTCTAATTTAAAATTCGGAATCTGGTACATATTGGGCATCATTTTATTTAAAACTCTATAGATTAATTTTCCTTTAAATGTTCTTCAGCAAATTCCGGTTGCACTTTTTTCATTGTTTGCCCAGTTCTTCTGTGATTTCTACTTTGCTGCCTTACGTTTCGACAAATAGCCCCGGCTTGGGCGCCATTTAATTAAAAATTTAATTAGTCCATTTTTGATCAGAAAATTGTTAGTTTTAGTTCATTATGTTAATTATAAATCTCCTCGCATACTTCCCTTAGCAAACTGTAACTTTTCTATGCTACTTACTGATTCTATTTTCCCTGTATTTCCTGCTTAAATGACACTTGAAAAATTCACTTCTATTGAAAACTATGTATAGTTACAAACATAATTGATAATACATTAATTTATTTAAATAGGAGCAAATATTCACATTCCCAGCATAAAACCAAGCAATTGTAGGCAGGAAGAGTAAAAATTAATTGAAGTTATTGTATCTGTAACAAAGATTTACTGAAATTCGAATAGCATAAAATGAAATTCGAACAAGATCGTACAAAATTCGAAAGGAGCAATTTTAATTCCTTAAAGATCAATCGTAATTCGTAATGAACTAAGTAAAATTTGAAAAACATCAATTAAAATTCTACAAATAGCCCTCGCTTGGGCGCCTTTTTTTCTTTGCTACTTACTGATTCATTTTTAGTAAAAATTTTAATACAACTAATTTAAAGTCTAAAAAGATCAAATGAAATTTTTAAGATTCAAATTTAACGTTTAAATTCATAAAAACTTAAAGAGGCTTGAGGTTTTTTGAACGAAATTAGATAGAAATTTGATTAATAAACCTGTTATTAAATGCTTTATTTTTTTAAAGAATTTGGAAGTAAATGTTAAATTTAATCTCCGAATCTGAGACTTTTTGTATAGAAAAAACGTCTCGGAATATGAGACTTTTCTAAAGGAAAAATGTCTCAGAGACTGGATTTTTTTTCTCTATGAATAACGAGTTTTTCTTTAGGAATAATGTCATAGAGAATCTAAGACATTTTATATATTAAAGGCGTCTGATGAGACTTTTTTTATAGAAATAATGTCACAGAATCTGAGACTTTTTTATAGGGAAGTTGTCTCTGAATCTGAGGCTTTTTCATAGGAAAAATGCCTCTAAGTCTGAGTCTTTTTTATATAAAAAATGTCTCAGAATCTGAACCTTTTTCTACAGAATAAATGTCGCAGAATCTGAACCCTTTTCTACAGGAAAAATGTCGCAGAATCTAAAACTTTTTACACAGGAAAAATGTCGCAGAATCAAAAACTTTTTCTTTTGGAAAAATATCTCAGAATCTGAGACTTCTTCTATAGGGAAAATGTCTCAGAATCTAACTCTTTTTCTATGGGAATAATGTCTTAGAATCTGAGACTTCTTCTAATGGAAAAATATTTCAGAGTCTAAGACATTTTCTATAGGAAAAATATTTCAGAATCTGAGAATTTTTCATTAGCAAAAAGTGCCTCAGAATCTGAGACTTTTTCTATAAGAAAAAAGTTTCAGAATCTAAGACTTTTTCTATAGAAAAAATGAATCTGAGACTTTTTCTATAGGAAAAATGTCTCAGAATCTGAGACTTTTTCTATAGGAAAAATGTCTCAGAATCTGAGACTTTTTCAATAGAAAAAAATTTCTTAGAATTTTCTACAGGAAAATTTCAGAATCTGAGATTTTTTCTTCTGGAAAAATGTATCATATTCTAAGACTTTTTCTCTAGGAAAAAGTCTTTGAATCCGAGAACTTTTCTAGAGGAAAAATGTCTCAGAATCTGAGACTTTTTCTATAGGAAAAAATATCTGTGTCAGAATCTGGGAAATTTTTTTTGGGAAAAATGTCTCAGAATCTGAGACTTTTTCTTTAGAAAAAAAGCCTCACAATTTCTATTGGAAAAACGTTTTAGAGACTGAGACTTTTTTATGACAAAAATGTATCTGAGGCTGAGACTTTTTCTATAGGAAAAATGTCTCGAAATACAGTCAAACCCGGTTATAACGAACTCCGAGGGACCAGTAAAAATAGTTCGTTATAAGCGAAGTTCGCTATAAACGGGGTATATTTTTTGTCAACCTGGTTTTATTCCAAAAAAAAAATAGATCCAGTTTGGTTTTATTTGATGTTTTTTCGTTAATAAACTTCTTATTGAAAAGAAAACATAAAAAATATAAATAAATTTTATAAAAATTATAATAAAAACAAAAAATTTCAAACCTTTTAGAGTTTTTCAAACATGATTGCCGCATATTAAAAAATATTTATGGGAGTTCGTTATAAAAAGGTAAATATACATGAAATTGAATTGGTGGGACCATAATAAGCAGTTTGTTTTAAAAATGTATCAGAGTCTGAGACTTTGTCTATAGGAAAAAATGTCATCTGAGTCATTTTTTTAGGAAAAATGTCTCAGAATCTGAGACTTTTTCTATAAGAAAAATGTCTCAGAATCTGAGACTTTTTCTATAAGAAAAATGTCTCAGAATCTGCGACTTTTTCTATAAGAAAAATGTCTCAGAATCTGAGACTTTTTCTATAAGAAAAATGTCTCAGAATCTGAGACTTTTTCTATAAGAAAAATGTCTCAGAATTTGAGACTTTTTCGATAAGAAAAATGTCTCAGAATCTGAGACTTTTTCTATAAGAAAAATGTTTCAGAATCTGAGACTTTTTCTGTAGAAAAAGTCTCAGACTTTTTTTTGAAGAAACTACAAACAGTTAATGACATAATTATCTTAGAGTAAGTTTTATCGGATCAAAAAAAATTTTAATTTACAATTTTATTGGTAAAAATCTTGTAAAATTACAAAATTATTGGTAAAAAGAAATTGGATGTTCTAAATCCAGCAAAGACAAAATGCCAAAAAAATAAGTTGTAAGTTCAATTGTTTAAGTAACTGTTTGCATAAATAACTTTCTTTCTATTGGATTTTAAACATGCGTTTTTTTTTCTAAAATTCTAGTGTGTCCTTTTTTTAAACATCTTTTATACCTTTAAATAACTCAATTGATTTTTAAAATAAGTTTCTTGTATTTTTTGCTAACTTTATCGTATATATATTTTTTTTTTGTATTGAATGTCTATTTTTAAGCTTGAATAAATTTCCAATTGACTGCATTAACAAAACAAACAGGATGCATCCTCTTTTAAAGCACAGAAAAGCAGAAAAAAGGATTTTCTTGTTTTACACCATTTAGAGATGTAATTTTAAAAAGAGAAATTCGAAGTTGGAAATTGAAAATTTAAATTGAAAACTAAAAACTATTTGAAAAAAAGTTTACTGAATTTCAGAAAAGTTCAATTTCGAAAGAGTTAAATCTAACACAAAAAAAAAAAACGAATTATTATATTGACTCCCATATTTGTAAATACAATTAATTTTTTCACTGAAAGTGCTCCTATACGCAAATTTGTAATATCAACAAACGTTTGTAAATTTTAATTGTTAAAAAAATTGTTTTTTTCACAAAGAAATTCAACAAATATAAACACAATTTGTTGATCTGACAAAAGTAAAAAAATCTTAATTTTTTATCAACAAAGAATTTCAACAAACACAATTTGTTGATCTGACAAATGATTTTTTTTTCAACAAAGAAATTTAACAAACTCCAACACAATTTGTTGACATGATAAAAGAATTTTTAAATAAAATTAATTGACTGAGTTTGTTGAAAACAAACTTGAACTTTTTTATTATGGACTAACAGTCGGCCTTTTATTACTAAATGTTTGGTTGATGTCATGTTTCGTTGATTTAAAATTGATGTTTGTTGATTTAAATTTGACGATTTTATTTTCTGTGAAATTTCAAAAATTTCAAACTCCAATTGCTATCTTACGCTTTCAACGTATTGTTATTTTTTGAATTTTTTATTTTTGTTTTTGCCTAAAAATGGTGTAGTTTAAGTGTGAGTGTTTTCAGTATTTTTATTTCTTATCTTAAATTTTGAAAAAGAAAAAAAATGTAAATGTATTTTTTCAATAGATTATCCCTTTGGTTTATCATACGTAGTATGGATGTTTGTATTAAAACTAAGAGGTATAGAATTGTTTGACAATGATTTGACT
The DNA here is from genome assembly GCA_963921195.1 of Pegoplata infirma. NCBI lineage: Eukaryota > Metazoa > Arthropoda > Insecta > Diptera > Anthomyiidae > Pegoplata > Pegoplata infirma. Next base: position 197,536,863 of record OY992539.1, read on the forward strand.
AAAAATAGTTAGTATGGCATGTGATTAGAATAGTGATTACAAGTGGATTTCTCAAATGATTTCCGGGGTTGAAAAAAAAAAATTGGACATACATCAATTGATTTGTTAAAAAACAACAAAAAAACATGACATGTAAAAGAAAATAGAAGAGATTTATAAAAATGTCGACGACATCTTAAGATATTTAAAGTACTTCTTAAGGAATGAAACTTTTGTACCTTTTTCAAGCAATTATCATAAAAACTCTTTAGTTCCTTATAATATTACAAATTTTTAGATTCAAATGCAATTTTAAAGTAATTATTTAGATAAATTCACAAAAACAATGAATATATCATAACATTGTCGTAGAAAGTAAATAAACCCGCTTCTAACCGCAGAAAAGTAAGGCAAAAGCGTTAAACAGAAAGAATTGAAAACGAATCAATCAACAAAAACGCGGATTCAATTAATTTTTTAATTGAAACTCCTCCGATAGAGAAAATTGTTATATCAATCATGAAATTGTAGGTGATTAATTGATTTTTTTTTAATTAATCACTTCTTCGATTTTGATTAAAAATTTGATCAATTTTTTATTTAAAGTCAATTAAAATAATGATTGATTTAGCAAATGAATTTCAAGCATATGGAAAAATTATAAAAAAATTTATGTTTTTTACTTTCCAATAAGTTTCCGACAATAAAAAAGTAAAACCCTAGTATTAAGTATGTTTTTGAATTAATGTATTTAAATAAATTGAAGCGAAAAAAAAATCTGGTATGTTGAAAATTTGTAATTTGATAGTTAAAGAAAATAACAAAAATGTTGATCAAAACAATAATTGACTTATTTAAATTTTGTTGATCAATAGATTTAATTGAAATTTTTCAGCCAATAATTTTTTGTGTGTAGTTTTTCAAACCGAGCAACAGTTTTTTCTCAATATTTAAATTTTATTTTAAAAAAATTACCGGAGTGTTAATAATAAAAAAATATTCGATTTATTCAATTTGGTTTTATTAAGTATCTCATATAAATTTCAACATTTTGCAAATTTTGGTGCGCAGTTATTTTTTTTTAATTATTCATAAAAAATAGTTGTTCACTTAAAAAACAATATCAATTTCTCTTAAAAAGTATTTCTATTTGAGTGCAGAACACACAACATGCTCGTATATAAAGGGCAGTACACACTTAATGTCTTGCCCAAAAGTTCGGGAAATTAAAAAAAAAATTTTATGACCCTGAAAAAAATGTACCAACTTTCAAGTGGAAACACAAAAAAACCTTTGAACAGGTTAAATTTTAATTGGAAAAATCTCCTTCGGGAACTCCTTTCCCTCCATAAATGTTCGAAAATTCATTTATTATGACATTTACGCTTAAATAATACAATTTTATCAATTTTTTTTCCAAACCACGCCCCAAAAGTGGGCGGCCGAAAAAATTTAATTTCTTTTCACTATGGTCTAATTGTAAGTGCAGGTCGATGAACTTTCAATGATATAAAAACATATAAAAATTTTAGTATTTTTTCTCGACTTTTTTTAAATTCTTCGAGAAGGAACTTTTTTTCCCGTGAACGGATTTGGGCCATGTACGAAAAATTAATCTTTTTTCTGGGAATTGCTTAAATTCTTCAAGTGGAAAAATTTTTTTCCTGGTCCAATTTTGCCCATTTCCGAAGTTAACCTTGCCACTTTAATTGTGTTTTTTCTGATGGTTGTTTACATACTTCAAGAGGAAATTTTTTTTCCCTGGTCCAATATTGCCCATCTCCGAAGTTAACCTTGCCATTGTAATTGTGTTTTTTTCTGGTGGTTGTTAACATACTTCAAGCAGATTTTTTTTTTTTACTGGTCCAATATTGCCCACCTCCGAAGTTAACCTTACCACAAACAAGACATATTTTACTTTTGGTTTGAGCTGCATCTAAGTTTCCACAGACGGACGGACATTTATAGAATGTAACCGATTATGGTTCAGTAATAAATATACTTAATGACACAGAAAAAAATATTCAATGGAAAAAAACAATTAAATATTTGCTCAGCTTAGAATTTGACATTCAATTAAATTTTACTTGAATCAATTAACCATTTGCTCAAATCTGAAAAATTCACAAAAAAATTCATAAAAACAAAAAAACTCATCATAGTAGGCTTTGGGTAACAATGCGATGAACGCTGTTGCGTTTTTTTTTAGTTTTAGTTAGTCGTCAAATAGAAAAGTACTTTCACGCACACAAGATGAAAATAAACAAAATAATATAAAGCAAAAAAAAAAAATAATTTAAACAAAAGACTTGAAAAGACTGACAAAAAACACTACAACTGTAAATTAATGATTAACCATTCACTCAGATCAAGCATTGGATTACTAAAAAATAACACAAAATTATTGATTAACCGCTCACTCAAATCAAGCATTGGTTTAATCAAAAATTTTCTGTAATGTAATAATAACAATTAACAAATTACTCAATTCAAGCATTGGTTTAATCAAGGAACAGTCAATGACTGACCTACAATTTTCGTGCTTGATCCAACAATTTTCCTCATTAGATGACTTTTAATTAAAATAATGCTCAACCTGGTGTATTTCGTGCTTGATCTAACAACTCATTTTTATCTGTGTGAGGTTCTCGACCATTATTTCGATGCGTTACACACGGAATGACAAAAAGAGTATACCCCCATACCAGGGGCGTATCCAGGATTTTTTTCGCAGGGGGCCCAAAAATTTTTTTGTCTGAAATTCTGAGACATTTTTCTGAATTAAAAAGTCTCAGATTATGAGGCATTTTTTAAATAGAAAAAGTCTCAGATTCTGAGACATTTTCATACAGAAAATGTCTAACAAGGAAGAGCTTTCACAGGGCACCCACCGATTGTTCTGAAACTTAAATATGTCAATTAGGGGGGAAAAAAGAGTTACCTGTTTTTTTTAACTGCCCAAGCTCAAATTTAAAAAAATAAGGGATTTCGGGAAAATTCACATACACACAAAAAAAAAACTTTGTCAATTTACTAGGAAAAGTCCCATTTTACCAATATTTGACAGTTTTCCTTGTTTTTTAACAAATGGAAATTTTAATTTTTTTTTGTAATTTGTAATTTTTTTTTGTAATTTTACAAATTTCCAAAATAATTAAAAAAAAAAACTAGTAAATTCACAAGAATTCCTTGCAATTTTAATTCCGCAAAAAAACTGTAAATTAACAATTTTATTGGTAAAAAGCTTGTAAAATTACAAAATTATTGGAAAAAAGCTTGTAAAATTACTAGGAATTCTAGTAAAATAGGAGGTAGCAAAAAATCTAGTAAAATTACGAAACCTCTTTGTAAATTTTATCGTGTCAAAATTTTTTTAAAATTACAATTTTATTGGTAAAAACCTTGTGAAATTACAAAATTATTGGTAAAAATCTTATAAAATTACTAGGAATTTTTGTCAAATAGGAGGTAGCAAACAAAAAAAAGTTACAAGTTTTTCTTGTAATTTTACAATTTTTTTTTTTTTTGAGTGTAAAAGCCAAACTATTAGGAATTTCGCCAAACGAAAAAATATTGGTCTGCTTAATTTAGATAGATATTATTATATATGATTTTGGTGCTCGTAAGTACATACATCTCCATATAAACTACCCCAACGATTTTACATTTTTGACAATAACGAACTTAACAAAGCCGATTTTGGACTCGACCATTGGATAGGACTTCAAAAAACCTTTCGATCTGTATAAAATGTTCATATAGTTTCTTTTGAAGAAATGGGAAAATCCTCAAGAAACGAAAAAAAACGAAAAAATCTCGTTTTTCCCCCACCCCTTTGATCCGCTAAATGTGAGATTGGGCAGCTATAAAAAAACAGTTAGCATTTATTTTGCTCCCATCTTTCCTATATGCAAATTTCAGGACAATCGGTCAGTGCCTGTGAAGGACGTTCCTTGTATGATTCTGAGACATTTTTTCTGCACAAAAAGTTTCCGATTCTGAGATAGTTATATACAGAAGAAATATCCGATTCTAAAACATTTTCATATAGAAAAAGTCTCAGACTCTAAAACATTTTTCCTATGAAGAAAGTCTCAGATTCTGAAAAAAATGTTCCTTTAGAAATCATTTTTTCTATAGAAAAAGTGTCAGAATCTGAGTAATTTTTCATATGGAAAATGTCTCAGATTTGAGACATTTTTCCTATAGAAAAAGTCTCAGATTCTGAGATATTTTTCCTATTGCAAAAGTCTCAGAATCTGAGACTTTTTGTATAGAAAAATTTTCAGATTCAGAAAAGAAAAAAAAAAAGTTTCAGGTTCTGAAACATTAATTTTCTGAAAGATTCTAAAAAAAATTACAGTTTCTGAAATTTTGTTCTATATTTTTGATTATTTCTTTTATTCTTTTACTTGTTATATTATCCCAGTTGAAAAATGTGTTACTGAGGAAATTTACATTGTGATTCCTTGAGGAAATGTCTTCAGGTTCTGACAAATCATAAGTAATCCTTAATGCCATGTCCTTACATTGTCATCAATGAATGTTTCTTTTAATAGTGTGGACAAATCCTCTATAAGGATATGTAATAGCAGAACATTAAATTAAAATGTCCACGTTAAAATCCTGTTGGGACTTAAAAAGGCGAAACATTTTTCTTAATATAATAAAGATAAATTAAAAAGGAAAATTGATGAAAGTAAAAACTAAAGGAAATACGACGAATTTTTGTGATTTCGTATGAGCTATGTCAGACATTTCCCTGAAGAAGTCTTAGTTGTCAGAAAGTCAGCATGCTCTGACTACTGCTGACTTTGAGTGAGGACGTTTTTAAAATTTATACGAATCTGTCCTCAACTCAGTACATTGAAATGTCTTGTGGATGTCAGCAGTGACTCTGACATTTCACCGATGGCTCGAGGACTTTGCCGTCTGGGATACTAAATCCAAACATGTTTGAAATCATTTCAGGAACAAGCCCTCCCCTCTGTATACCCCACCGCCCCATACAGTGGTTGGAGAATGGGAATGGAATGTTTTATAATTTTTAGTAAAACTTTTTTAAAAAGGTTCAAATTCACCAAAAAGAGGCTAACATTTCGCTAACGCAAAATACGAAATATTCGGAAGCAAAAACGCTAAAAACGGTTTTTTTATTATAATTACAGTAAATTTGACTTGGGCTAATGAAAATAGTATATTAAGACTATATTCAATCCAAAACTCGAAAGAATTCATAGGGCCGTTTAAAAGATATTGAGGATCGATTGCTGTGCAACGCCTCATATGTGTGTGTTTTAATAACTACAATAAATGTAAACAAAAATAACAAAAATAATTGCCAACTGTTGTTTTACTGGATGGCGTTATAAAATTGCAATCATTTCAATATTTATACACTCAAAGAATTTTGTTGGTAGATTTAACAAAAAATGATATTTAAACAAACAACACAAATTTAATTATATTAGCTTTAACTTCATTTACGGCAAAAATCTTTTTACTTGTAGCTTTCTTGATCTGTTAGAAAACAATGAGGGTGCTGTGGCTACTACTACTAGCATGCAAGCCTGGGTTCGATTCTCAGCTCAGGCAGAACAACATTTTTTTTAGGTATTTATTAGTTTCTATTTATAACTAATATCTATCGCAGCACCCTCCTTCGTTGATAAATAGCACTAAAAACGTCACCGAAGTAAAATAATAAAAAATAATGGCTATAAACACAGCTTCAAAAAAAATTAGCCAGATCAATAACAGATGGCGATGCAACAACTGTACTCAAAATTATCAACACGCGCAATTACAGTGTTGCCATACTGAAGCCCTTCTATCTTTCAAATCTTTCATCTATCCCCTTTCCGAAAGAAGCATCACGGTTACATTGGTAATTGATAGGCAGCATTGCCTGAGTGTTGCTTCTTAAAAAAAAAATATATAATTTTTATAATTTCGAAGACCACCTCTACCTTTAAATTGATCTTAATCATATTAAGTTATTAAGCAATTTTTAAGTAAATCTTACAATTTTGACGTTAAGCGAATATAGCTGCTCTGGCCTAGTTAAAGGTCGGCGGATATCTTATCTTTTTGGAATGAATATTAAACATGTTGGTACTACGAGTAAACTTTTCTGAGTGTACGCGCAACGGGTGCAACTTCCGGTAAACAAAATCAGAAAAACAATAATAACAAAAATAAACTCAAAAAATAGGTACCATTTTAATATACAGAAGTATGAAGCAGAAAATGTTTTTACATATCGTGACAAGAAATCTAAACGGTTGTAAATAGCAAAAAACTAATATAAACTTTGTCACTCCGTTTTAACACCTTAAATAACGGTCCAGGACCTTATAAATTGTTACGATACTCAATCGATGCTATCAAATTTTAAAATAATTTTAAAACAATTTTAAAAATTATTTTAAAATAATTTAGTTAGGCTCAAATTTAGTGGGAATCGAACACATGACAGACACATTCAAAGGTAAGCACTTTAAAAACCCCTTTTTACTTGTGCTTTTGTTTTTTTTTTATTACCTGACATTGCCTTACAAAAATCTTGCTTGAGAAGAATACACTCAAAATAATTACTCTGTTAAAAACTCAGTAAAATGACTGTAATCTCAATTCGACAGACATTTGACAGAGTTATCTGTCGAAATACAGATTTTAAGAATATACTTTGTATTTTCTTGTAACCGAAAAACAAAATTTTAGCTGTAATTTTACTTTTTATTTGTAATCTCTATTTTACAGATAATAAACAGAGTTTTTTGTTAAAATACAGATTTTATATATTTTCTCGTAACCAAAATACTAAATTTCAACTGTAATTTTACTTATTGCTCTGTAATACAGTTTTTAAATAAAAAACTCCCAAATATTTCAACCGCTCTTTAAAAAGAGTCTTAAATTAAAATAAAACCTGGTAAATTTTACGAGGATGTCGGGTAAAATTAGAGGTACTCGTAAAATACATCGTAATTTTCACAAAAATAAAAAAAAAGTAAATTTACAATTTGGAAAATTAAAGCGGGCAAATTTACTCGGTGGCATTTTTCAATTGTCAACACTACTTGCACATTAAGGAAAGATAAATTGATCAGAAATCAAATAGTAAAATTCTGGTCGATTTTATCAATATTTTACAGATAATTCTGTAAATTTAAAAGTTTTTTTTTTATCGAAATCATTTTACAGAGTTTTCTTCGTAAAATAACAAAAAATCTTGCTGGTTGGAAATCTATGGTATTTTCTGCTGGCTCAGCAGAGTATCTCTGTAATTTAACAGAGTGATTATTTTGAGTGTAGGTTTGAAAACGCTCTTCGACTTGTGATACCCTTCCAAAAGCTGCTTTCAGTTCAGCAATATTTTTTTTGGGTACTTATGTCCATTTGTGTTGAAGATAACGATATGTTTGTGTTTCGTACATATGAATGTATGTGTTTGCAATATTTTTATATTGTATGTAAAAGTGTCTTTTATAAAATTCACTATTACAACATGTGTTAACAAAACTAAACCAGAACAAAACAATTACGGCACGGATTTTCCCATGCGATTTGACAATTAAAAACTGTGATTGGCAAGGAAAAACATTTTAATTTCGTTAAAATTCTGATCAATTATTATTAAAAAATAAAAATTGTTTTATTCGACCTTTAAAATATTATATTTCGAGTAGGTTTATTCTAGCTCGAGGTCATTATTTCCGTTACTTATACAAAGTATGATATTCTCACAAAATAATTTTCAACAAAAGTTTTTGTTCTGTTGTAAATTTTCCTGATTGACACGTGTTTCGGAATTTGTCAGATTTCATTGTCAAAATTATTTAGCAAATATAAAATCCCTATACTACATGTAGCAAAGGGAATTTAAATGGCAAATAGTTTATGTTCAAACTAAAATATTAATTCGTATTCGACTCTACCCCCATTGGGAATTAGAAGACGAAAATTGTATTATCGCAGTAAGATCATGATCGCCAAATAACCAATAATAAAAAAATATTAAAAACACCGGGCTCCGTGGGTTAATTTAATCCGATTGGCTTCAAATTTGTACTACATAATTTGTATGCCTAGGAAGAAAAAATGTCATTCAATTCCTACACACACCGAAAAAACCTGAACTAAATTGTAATTTTAAAATAAATTTAATAGATTCAATTAAAAAATTACTCAACTTTCGTAATGAAAGAGAGTTTTGTATTAATTCAAATATTTATAAATATATTAATTAAATCAATTAAAAAAATAATTAAATAATTTTTTGAATTCAACAAAATAGTTTAATCAATGCCTTATTTTCTCTTTGATACTTAAACAAAATTTCTCTTTGTCTTTAACTTTGAATTTTTTCCATATTGACTTATAGAATTTAATTTTTAATATTCTTCTAATGTTTTTCTATTTTACGCTTTTTTATGATAATATTATAATTTGTTGCTGTTATCTCGTATAACCAATCAATGGTTGGGTTGTTTGGTTGGTCGGTTGGTTAGTCTAAACGCACGTCCTGTGCAACCCTTTTTCTTTTAACGGGAATGAAATACAAAAGAAACCCAAAGAAAAGCTATTTAATAACTAAACTAAACTAAACTCATTTTGCATATATAGCACGATAGAAGAATAATACTTGGAATACTACTCCTGCTGCTCCAACCACCACCACCACTTTATAACAATTGCGAGTTCTACAATATCGTCTGTTGGTGTTATCAAGATACATAATATTCATCATGATTACATGCATTATCCCCTGTATTTCGATTATATTGCATGATGATATCCTGTTTTTTTTTTTATTTTATTTTAATTTTTTTGTTGTTGTATACCAGTTTTGTATGTTTGTTTCTTGGTGTTAGTTTGGCTTTGAAAAAATATTATTTCATGCGTCAATGGCTGTGTCAGGGACACTAGAAAAACTTTGCTGCAACAGCCAGCCCTAGCAAACCAATATAATCATCTAAACCAGCCAGTGAACAGCTTTAGCATTAGTTTCATATTCAATATTAATTAACAGGGAAGTAGGAAGATTAAAAATAAATTTTATATCATAGAAAGTACAATTTTAGAATCTGAGACATTTTTACTGTAGTAAAAATCTCAGAATCTGAGACATTTTTACTATAGTAAAAAGCTCAGAATCTGAGACATTTTTACTATAGTAAAAATCTCAGAATCTGAGACATTTTTCCGATAGGAAAAATCTCAGAATCTGAGACATATTTACTATAGTAAAAATCTCAGAATCTGAGACATTTTTACTATAGTAAAAATCTCAGAATCTGAGACATTTTTACTATAGTAAAAATCTCAGAATCTGAGACATTCAGAATCTGAGATATTTTCACTATAGTAAAAAGCTCAGAATCTGAGACATTTTTACTATAGTAAAAAGCTCAGAATCTGAGACATTTTTACTATAGTAAAAAGCTCAGAATCTTAGACAATTTTACTATAGTAAAAAGCTCAGAATCTGAGACATTTTTACTATAGTAAAAAGCTCAGAATCTGAGAGAATTTTACAATATTAAAGTAAATATCTCAGTATCTGAGACATTTTTTCTATAGTAAAAATCTCAGAATCTGAGACATTTTTACTATAGTAAAAATCTCAGAATCTGAGACATTTTTACTATAGTAAAAATCTCAGAATCTGAGACATTTTTACTATAGTAAAAATCTCAGAATCTGGGACATTTTTACTATAGTAAAAAGCTCAGAATCTGAGATATGTTTACTATAGTAAAAAGCTCAGAATCTGAGATATCTTTACTATAGTAAAAATCTCAGAATCTGAGACATTTTTACTATAGTAAAAATCTCAGAATCTGAGACATTTTTACTATAGTAAAAATCTCAGAATCTGAGACATTTTTACTATAGTAAAAATCTCAGAATCTGAGACATTTTTACTATAGTAAAAATCTCAGAATCTGAGACATTTTTACTATAGTAAAAATCTCAGAATCTGAGACATTTTTACTATAGTAAAAATCTCAGAATCTGAGACATTTTTACTATAGTAAAAATCTCAGAATCTGAGACATTTTTACTATAGTAAAAATCTCAGAATCTGAGACATTTTTACTATAGTAAAAATCTCAGAATCTGAGACATTTTTACTATAGTAAAAAACTCAAAATCTGAAACATTTTTATTATATTTAAAATCTTAGAATCTGAGACATTTCTAAATCCTCCAATCTCCCTTTTTGTCCTACGCCCCTGTTAAAAACAACATTTTTTCCTGAAAAAAAGCTAAGAAAATATTCGTTAGGATTTTCTAAAGTATTCTTTACCAGAGTATGCTTAAATTACAAAACCAGTCTCATACATTCTTACAATAACACAATGGTCTATCTTCATTTACTCCTTTTTCTTTAGTTAAACTACTGCAATTTCTTAACATTGTTGTAGTTATGTGTGTGTGTGTGGGTGCGTGTTGGACACATGCTTACTTTCCATTCAACTCCCACTCCTGTTTTAGTGTGTGTGTGTTTGTATGTATGTCCTTTGTAACTCATCTCTTATTTAATATTTATCTAAAAGACTTTGTAATTTGTTTCCAAAAGAGTGTACGTTTCATTGACAGCAACGGGTGTTGCTATAATTTATTCATAAGTGGCATTATGGCGACAGCCATTCATTGTTTTAAGGTTTAATAAACGATATTTAGTTTTAATTGTTTTTCCTTGAACAATTATAGATATAAAATATTACCAGGATGATCATAATTAATTTTATACCCACAAACGAAAAAGGGAAATAATTATTTAAAGTTTAAGCTATAGAATTTGATTAATTTTAACAACATACGTCCGAGTCTGAATATTTAGAGATTTTGCAAAAAAAAATGAATATCTTGTTTTCAGTGAAAATATCTCAGGATCTCAGAATATTTTGTAACGAAAAATTGCTGCTTAGAGAAATTTGTTGCTTAGAAAATGTCTGAACATCTAAAATTTTTTCTATACAAAAATCTAAAAAACTTTTATGTAACAAAAATAATTCAAAATTTTTAACGACTTTTGGCGCCCACTGTGGGGCTAAACTATTATGTAGCATTTTTTTCCAAAACATGGACTGTGGTCAAGTAAAAGTTTAAAAAGTGATTAAGTAAAAATATATAGGAATATGTTAATTTGTAATTATTAAAAAAAGCTCAGAATTCGTTATGAGCTCTTCTCAGAATTTGGCGCCCAACGTGGGGCCGAAATATTTTTAACAGTACTTATAATAATCTAAGCTTTTTTATGCACTATAATGCATGAAAAATACGAAAAAGTAATGCATATAGTAATTTATTACTTAACCATTACCATTTTGAAGGCTCGGAAGTGCAACCTGTAGAGTTTTTAAATCATTTACATGGACTGCCGAACGGATATCACTTAATCGTGATTTTGATCACATTGGTATATTGTGGGACTAGGATCAATATTTGTCTTAAAAACGTTTATTTTATTCTGTCCGACAGAGTGGTTACCATACACAACTTTGCATTTTTAATAACTCTTTGATCAATTTGGCGCCCAACGTGGGGCCAACAAATTCCGTAACGATCCTTTCCACAAACTTAATTGTAATATTTTAGAAATAAGTTTTTATCTTTCTTCAATCGCTTTATGTGATCGTGGCTCTGGTTTACCTATTAAAATATTTGAATCCTTAGACCTCTTTAAAGCTTAGGATTTTTCTATATATTTTTTTTTAATTTCTGGTACTTATACTTAATTTATTGGGTCTATTCCAAGACTTATCCTAGAAAACTAAAACTTTTATATGGTTGATAACAAAGCACTAAATTTGCCTTAATATACGTATCATAAATTTTAACTATTTCGGTATTTAAATATACAGTGGCGAGCAAAAAAATAGAATTGTTGGCAGTTCTGGCAACAGAATAAAAAAATTATATTATAAAAAAAAAAATATTTTCATAGATCTTAAATATATGACATTTCATAGAATTTGAGCTAGAAAATCCAATTATTTTTTGGAAAAACTTTACTTTACATAGCTTGACTATTTTTTTACCCTTTTACTCATACATTTTACTAAATTTTTTATTTTTTTGTTTGTATATGAATTTTTTTTCGTCGTTAAGTATGTGTAATAACATTATCTTTTGTTCTTTTGTGTCTGTATAATTTAAGTATGTTGTCTATGTATGTAGAAATGTTACGAGTATACTACACTAGGTGTACGATGAAGTTTTCATTTAAATATAAATTGTTGCATACTTTGCGGCTGTTAAGCATTTGTTTATATTTTTTTGTTTTCTCATGTATGACTCTAAATCTTATTTGAATTATTATCGCAGTATACATGACAGTTGCTGTTTAGTTGTTGGTGTTGTTGGTGTTGTTGGTGTTCCAACAACATAAGAAGTAACAATGGTTGGTGTGTGTCTTTTGCTATTGTTGTTGGCTGTTGTCGTTTTTATTGTTGCAACGACTAGATATAAGGGTATAAAGTTGTACTTTGCACTTGTTTAAGCTTTTCTTTACTTTTTTTTTGAGTTTTTTCTTTTTTTTTTTTTTGGTCTAAAGACAGGTAAGATATAAAGTTTTAAGAATACTGTGGTGAGAATGTAAATAATTTTCTAGAACTTAAAGTTTTTTCTATGGAATAGATGCCTTAGAATCTTAAAATTTGTTTAAAGGAAAAATTTCTCAGAATCTGAAATTTTTTTTATAGGAGTTATATCTCAGGCAAAATGTCTCAGAATCTAAAACTTTCTCATAGACTATTGTTCTGTAGAAAATTACTCAAAGAAAAAAAATCTATAGAAAATTTCTGAATGACAAGATTTCTATAGAAAATTTTTGAAAGACAATTTTTCTATAGAAAATTTCTGAAAGACAATTTTTCTATACAAAATTTATTAAAGACAATTTTGCTAAAGAAAATTAATCAAATCTTTCTTTATAAAAAAAATGTCTCAGAATCTGACACTTTTTCTACAGGACAAATTTCTCAGAATCTGAGGCTATTTCTATAAGAAAAATGTCTCAGAATCTGAGACTTTTTCTATAGGAAAAATGTATTAGTATTTCTCAAAGACAATTTTTCTATAGAAAATTTCTGAGAAATTGTCTTTCTAAAAAAAATTTATGAAGGACAATTTTTCTATATAAAACTTATGAAAGACTATTTTTTTATAGAATATTTCTAAAAGACAATTTTTCTATAGAAAATTAGGAAAGACAATTTTTCTATAGAAAATTTTTGAAAGGCAATTTTTCTATAGAAAATTTTTGAAAGACAATTTTTCTATAGAAAATTTTTGAAAGACAATTTTTCTATAGAAAATTTCTGAAAGACAATTTTTCTATACAAAATTTATTAAAGACAATTTTGCTAAAGAAAATTTCTCAAATCTTTCTTTATAAAAAAAAATGTCTCAGAATCTGACACTTTTTCTACAGGACAAATTTCTCAGAATCTGAGACTATTTCTATAAGAAAAATGTCTCAGAATCTGAGACTTTTTCTATAGGAAAAATGTATCAGAATCTAAAACTTTTTCTATAGGAAAAATGTCTCAGAATCTGAGACTTTTTCTATAGAAAAAATGTCTCAGAATCTGAAACGTTTTCTATAAGAAAAATCTCTCAGAATCTAAGACTTTTTCTATAAGAAAAATGTCTCAGAATCTGAGACTTTTTCTATAAGAAAAATGTCACAGAATCTGACACTTTTTCTACAGGAAAAATGTCTCAGAATCTGAGACTATTTCAATAAGAAAAATGTCTCAGAATCTGAGATATCTTCTATAAGAAAAATGTCTCAGAATCTGAGACTTTTTCTATAAGAAAAATGTCTCAGAATCTGAGACTTTTTCTATAAGAAAAATGTCTCAGAATCTGAGACTTTTTCTATAAGAAAAATGTCTCAGAATCTGAGACTTTTTCTATAAGAAAAATGTCTCAGAATCTGAGACTTTTTCTATAAGAAAAATGTCTCAGAATCTGAGACTTTTTCTATAAGAAAAATGTCTCAGAATCTGAGACTTTTTCTATAAGAAAAATGTCTCAGAATCTGAGACTTTTTCTATAAGAAAAATGTCTCAGAATCTGAGACTTTTTCTATAAGAAAAATGTCTCAGAATCTGAGACTTTTTCTATAAGAAAAATGTCTCAGAATCTGAGACTTTTTCTATAAGAAAAATGTCTCAGAATCTGAGACTTTTTCTATAAGAAAAATGTCTCAGAATCTGAGACTTTTTCTATAAGAAAAATGTCTCAGAATCTGAGACTTTTTCTATAAGAAAAATGTCTCAGAATCTGAGACTTTTTCTATAAGAAAAATGTCTCAGAATCTGACACTTTTTCTATAAGAAAAATGTCTCAGAATCTGAGACTTTTTCTATAAGAAAAATGTCGCAGAATCTGAGACTTTTTCTATAGGAAAAATCTGAATCTGAGACTTTTTCTATAGGAAAAATGTCTCAGAATCTGAGACTTTTTCTATAAGAAAAATGTCTCAGAATCTGAGACTTTTTCTATAAGAAAAATGTCTCAGAATCTGACTCTTTTTCTATAAGAAAAATGTCTCAGAATCTGAGACTTTTTCTATAAGAAAAATGTCTCAGAATCTGAGACTTTTTCTATAAGAAAAATGTCTCAGAATCTGAGACTTTTTCTATAAGAAACATGTCTCAGAATCTGAGACTTTTTCTATAAGAAAAATGTCTCAGAATCTGAGACTTTTTCTATAAGAAAAATGTCTCAGAATCTGAGACTTTTTCTATAAGAAAAATGTCTCAGAATCTGAGACTTTTTCTATAAGAAAAATGTCTCAGAATCTGAGACTTTTTCTATAAGAAAAATGTCTCAGAATCTGAGACTTTTTCTATAAGAAAAATGTCTCAGAATCTGAGACTTTTTCTATAAGAAAAATGTCTCAGAATCTGAGACTTTTTCTATAAGAAAAATGTCTCAGAATCTGAGACTTTTTCTATAAGAAAAATGTCTCAGAATCTGAGACTTTTTCTATAAGAAAAATGTCTCAGAATCTGAGACTTTTTCTATAAGAAAAATGTCTCAGAATCTGAGACTTTTTCTATAAGAAAAATGTCTCAGAATCTGAGACTTTTTCTATAAGAAAAATGTCACAGAATCTGAGACTTTTTCTATAAGAAAAATGTCTCAGAATCTGAGACTTTTTCTATAAGAAAAATGTCTCAGAATCTGAGACTTTTTCTATAAGAAAAATGTCTCAGAATCTGAGACTTTTTCTATAAGAAAAATGTCTCAGAATCTGAGACTTTTTGTATAAGAAAAATGTCTCAGAATCTGAGACTTTTTCTATAAGAAAAATTTCTATGAATCTGAGACTTTTTCTATAAGAAAAATGTCTCAGAATCTGAGACTTTTTCTATAAGAAAAATGTCTCAGAATCTGAGACTTTTTCTATAAGAAAAATGTCTCAGAATCTGAGACTTTTTCTATAAGAAAAATGTCTCAGAATCTGAGACTTTTTCTATAAGAAAAATGTCTCAGAATCTGAGACTTTTTCTATAAGAAAAATGTCTCAGAATCTGAGACTTTTTCTATAAGAAAAATGTCTCAGAATCTGAGACTTTTTCTATAAGAAAAATGTCTCAGAATCTGAGACTTTTTCTATAAGAAAAATGTCTCAGAATCTGAGACTTTTTCTATAAGAAAAATGTCTCAGAATCTGAGACTTTTTCTATAAGAAAAATGTCTCAGAATCTGAGACTTTTTCTATAAGAAAAATGTCTCAGAATCTGAGACTTTTTCTATAAGAAAAATGACTCAGAATCTGAGACTTTTTCTATAAGAAAAATGTCTCAGAATCTGAGACTTTTTCTATAAGAAAAATGTCTCAGAATCTGAGACTTTTTCTATAAGAAAAATGTCTCAGAATCTGAGACTTTTTCTATAAGAAAAATGTCTCAGAATCTGAGACTTTTTCTATAAGAAAAATGTCTCAGAATCTGAGACTTTTTCTATAAGAAAAATGTCTCAGAATCTGAGACTTTTTCTATAAGAAAAATGTCTCAGAATCTGAGACTTTTTCTATAAGAAAAATGTCTCAGAATCTGAGACTTTTTCTATAAGAAAAATGTCTCAGAATCTGAGACTTTTTCTATAAGAAAAATGTCTCAGAATCTGAGACTTTTTCTATAAGAAAAATGTCTCAGAATCTGAGACTTTGTCTATAAGAAAAATGTCTCAGAATCTGAGACTTTGTCTATAAGAAAAATGTCTCAGAATCTGAGACTTTTTCTATAAGAAAAATGTCTTAGAATCTGAGACATTTTCTATAAGAAAAATGTCTCAGAATCTGAGACTTTTTCTATTAGAAAAATGTCTTAGAATCTGAGAATTTTTCTATAAAAAAAATGGCTCAGAATCTAAGACTTCTTCTATTGAAAAAATATCTCAGAATCAGAGACTTCTTCTATAGAAAAAATGTCTCAGAATCTGAGACTTTTTCTAGAGGACAAATGTCTCAGAATCTGAGATTTTTTCTATAGAAAAAATTTCTCAGAACCTGAGACTTTTTCTATAGGAAAAATGTCTCAGAATCTGAGACTTTTTCTATAGGAAAAATGTCTCAGAATTTGAGACATTTTGTATAGGAAAAATGTCTCAGAATTTGAGATTTTTTCTATAGGAAAAATGTCTCAGAAACTGAGACTTCTCTATAGAAAAATGGTTCAGAATCATAGATTTCTTTTATAGGAAAAATGTCTTAGAATCTGAGACTCTTTCTAGAGGAAAATGTCTCAGAATCTGAGACTTTTTCTATGGAATATTTTTTCAGAATCTGTGATTTTTTCTATAGGTAAAATGCCTCAGATCCTGAGAATTTTTTTTGGAAAAATATTTAAAAATCTGAGAACTTTTCTATAGGAAAAATGTCTCAGAATCTGAGAATTTTTCTATATAAAAAATGTGTCAGAATCTGAGACTTCTTCGATACAAAAATTTGTCAGAATCTGAACATTTTTTTATAGCAAAAATGTCTCCGAATCCGAAAATTTGTCTTTAGGAAAATATCTCAGAATATGAGAATTTTTCTATAGTAAAAATGTCTTCGCAACTGATAATTTTTCTACAGGAAAATGTGGTATAATCTGAAACAGTTTCTATAGCAAAAATGTCTCAGAATCTGAGAATTTTTCTGCTGGAAAATGTCTCAGAATCTTAGAATTTTTCTATAGGAAAAATGTTTCAGAATCTAAGAATTTTTCTATAGGAATAATGTCTTTCTATAGAAAAAAAACGCTTCGGAATCAGAAACTTGTTCTATAGGAAAAATTTCTCAGAATCTGAGATTTTTTCTGTGGGAAAATTTTCTCAGAATCTGAGCCTTTTTATAAGAAAAATTGATCAGAATCTGATACTTTTCCTTTGCAAAAAATGTCTCAGAATCTGAGAATTTTTCTAAAGGAAAAATGTCTTAGAATCTGAGACTTTTTCTATAGGAAAAATTTCTCAGAATCTAAGACTTTTTCTATATTAAAAATGTCTCGGAATCTGAAACTTTTTCTATAGAAAAAAAATTCTCAGAATCTGAAAATTTTTCTATTCATAAAATGTCTTAGAATCTGTGCAAAAAATGTCTAAAACCTTTTTCTCTAGAGAAAATATCTCAGAATGTGACACTTTTTCTATAGGAAAAATGTCTCAGAATCTAAGACTTTTTCTATAAAAAAAATCTCAGAATTTTAAACTTTTTCTATACAAAAAAATTTTTTTAAAGGAAAAATGTCTCAGAATCTGATACTGTTTCTATAGAAAAAATGTCTCAGAATCTGAGACTTTTTCTATAGGAAAAAGGTCTCGGAATCTGACAGTTTTTATAGGAAAAATTTCTTAGAATCTCAAAATTTTTATATAGGAAAAATGTGTCAGAATTTTTTCTAAAGGAAAAATATATCAGAATCTGTTAATGTTTTCTATAGGAAAAATGTCTCACACTCAGAAAATTACGTAAGTTACTACATGTTAGTTATTTGTATATTTTACAGTAGTTAGTTGTTTTCAACTACAACGTCAGTTATTTTTGTATGAAAAATGTCAAACAGCTATTTCTGTTAGTTATTTTAAGTCGTTTTTTTTAATAACTAACAAAAAAGTACTGTAATGTAGTAGCAGTTATTTAAGGTTAATTTTTAATTTTAGTTAATTTTATTTTTTTATCACTAAAAATTTTTCAAATTTTTTCCAAAAAAAAAAAAAAATTGTTTTTTTATTTTTCACAATTTTAAAAAAAAAACTTGGAAAAAATTTGGTCTTAAATTTTTTTAAAAAAATTTTTTGAAAAAAAAATATATTGTTTATTTTTTTTTACTACATATTAGTTGTTTTGACTACAAATGTTAGTAATTTTTACTACATTAGTCAGTTGTTTTTTGTCAGTTAAAATAACTAACATTGTTAGTTGATTTAACTGAAAAAGTAGTTGACCCCAAAACAACTTACAAAGTAGTTATTTTAACTGACATTTTCAGTTGATTTAACTAACATAATTTTTTGAGTGCAGAATCTGAGAATTTTTTTTATAGGAAAAGTGTCTCAGAGTCTGAGAATTTTTTCTCTTGGAAAAATGTCTCAGAATCTGAGAATTATTTTTATGGGAAAAATGTCTGAAATAAAAGAATTTTTTAATAGGAAGAATTTTTCAGAATCTGAGACTTTATCGATAGGAAAAGTGTTTTAGAATCTAAGACTTTTTCTAGAATCAAAGGCTATATCTAAGACATTTTGCATAAATAATATTTATATTACTCCCTACTTTTGCTACATAGTGTATGTGCTATATGAATAAACAAGAGATCCTAAGTTTTATGTTAAATTATAAATATGTATGTGCATTTAGTTGCAACATTATGTCTGCATTTAATTTGCTACCATTATTCTTTTTGTGTATTTTTTTTTTTTGCGCAAAGAATTCTACATATAAACAATTGTTAGTACACTTTTTACTTCAAAAGGTAGAGAAATAAATTTACAAAGGTTTTCTTAGAGAATTTTTGCATTAAATTTATATTTTAAAGTTGGGTTGTATTTACATTTTTGGGATTATATTTTTATACCATACACTTAGATATATAATTTGTCATTCCGTTTGTAATAACTCGGAAAATCAGTGACACGATGAAAAGTTTTATAACTTGTTTCAACAATTTTGATGCCATGTTTCATCATATTAAAGAAAAACGTCTTCAATATAATGAACAGCAACTGATGAAACCGTTTCATCACTATGAAGAATATTTTTTTTTAAGTGTGTTGTAGCTAATTGAAACTAATAGTGTTTGGTTTCCTCTATCATCCTTGAAATATATAATTATTTGATTATTTATTAAATTTTTATGTATATTTACTGTTATTTAATAGTTCAACGCGTTTTTAGCATATGAATTTAATTGAATTACGTTGAAAACGAAATGTGGATATGTTTGATGAATTTTTTTTACACAAATTACGCATTTAGTTATTTGAGTGTTTGCGTACACATGTAGAAATTTGATTGTATGCAACCCAGCAAAATATTTAACATATAAAGGAAAATAAATTCTAGCATGTGCCAACTCTCCTTTTGTGAGTTTTATTCGAAAACATTGAAAAACAAGCACGACAACATTGGAAAACAAGTAAAGAAGTTAAATTTTACCCTCTACAATGTAAAAAAAAATTTGTGAAAAAATTTGTCTAAAAAAAAAAAAGTATATACATTTTGTTTTAAACTAGTAAGAGAAATTAATTTGTAAAAAAAAATATGAAAAAAAGTCGGCGGAAAGAAATTATGCGAAAAATAATTTCAGTCATATCTGTGTAATGAAAAAATAACATTTGTTTCAATATAACTCTTTTGATACCTATCATTAGTGTCGCATCTGTGTAGTCTGTAAGTTTTTTTTAGGACGGTATGAAGTTTCTCTAAACTTAATTTTTGCTTTTTTTAAATCTTACCCAAAAATGTTAGTAACAAAATATTTAACATACCTGAAAATAAAGGAAAGAAAAAAATGTGTTATTTAATATTTCTGACGAATTTTATTTTATTTAAGTAAAAAAAAAATTTTTGATATTCAATTATTTACTACAATTATTTTTTTAAATTTTTAAGTAAATTTTTATTTGCGTCAATTATAAAAAGTACTAATTTTTTATTTAAATTTAAACAAGTGATTACTCAAATTTGTTTCTCCCATACTTTTTCCTGCCTGCGGAAACCTTTTGAACTGTAATAAAAATATTTGTTGGGATGCACATACAGAATGTGTATCACCATATCGTTTGATTGTATTTGTTTTTCTAGTAAAATGAACATTGAATTAACTAAAATGTACGCTACTATGTGTATCATTCTTAAATAAACATTTTAAACAACTGTGGATTTTTGTATAAAATACTAAACCTTTTTATAAATATTTCAACTATTTTGTTTAAAAACACAGCCCCACAAAATAAAAAAAGTTTCTGACCCAGAAACTAGACTCACTCATCTTTATGTATTTTGGCCTCCTGATGTCAATTCCGCCATCAGAATTAAATTCTATCGTTGGGTTTTCGAGTAATCTTACAAGAAAAGTTCGCAAAGTGAACATTTGGAACATTGGAAAATAAAAACTGTATAACAGAGTATGAGCTTAAAAATGTGAACATAAAGTACCTACACGTCAAAATAACTGAAAACGGGTCATTTTTCACCGCCATATTAAGGCCAATAAGCTCCGACAGGTCGATCTTACAATTACACTCAAAATATTTTGTACACTCAAAATAATTCTGCAGTAAAAATATTAGTAAGTGATTTGGTACCAAAATCTACTAATAAGTTACTAATTACCAGTAGTACGGTAGTTATTTAGTATCTTCAAAGTACTAAAATTAGTAATTTTTACAGGTTTTGAATAATATTAGTAAAAAATTTTAGTATTGATTACTAACGCCTGCACTAGATCATTTTGGACTAAAAAATAAGTTCATTAGTAAAATTTTTAGTATTGAATACCCACGTTTTTTTTGGGGTGTAGGCAAAAACAAATGAAAAACGTATTTAAAACAAGTGATAAAATAGTTGAAAACCATCCCAGTAATTACACAGTGTTACAAAAATGAATGAAACAGAAAAACCTGGGATGCGATACTTTTTTCCTAGTAGGTGTTGTCGAGTACAACAAGATTTTGTCCTTGAAATTTGCGAAACACCTCCAAAATCTTGAGTTTCGGGTAAAAAACCGGGTTTTCGAACTTTTTACACTTATAAGCCAGTAACTTTGTTGAATATTAACCGATTTTGAATTTCTCGACGGTTTTAGAAATTTGAGTAATATTAAAGCAACTGTGCGTATTTTTCCAGCACACTCAATTTTTCCAAAAAAAAATTCATTATTTTTTAAGTTTGAAGATGTTTTATCATATTTTTTGATTTAGGAACCGTACCATTTATGCATTTATTAATAAAGTATATTTATTTAAGAGTAAATTACAACGTTGGTTTTTAAAATCGGTTAAAAATTGATTGAGTTATTAAACTTTTAATAAAAACAAAAATCAACCATAAGTGCGGGGTATACTCACTTTGTCATTCTGTGTGAAACACATCGAAATATCGATCTTGGGTTCCATAAAGTATATATTTTTGATCAGTGATCGATTCTACGACATTCTAGCTTTGTCCGTCTGTATGACCGTCCGTTTGTCCATCTGTGGAAGACACGAAACTGTCTAAAATAAAAGAGCTAGACTCCTGAAGTTTTCACACAAAAAATAATTGCCTAAAAAATTTCAATTAAATCTATTGATCAAAAAAATTTAAATAAGTCAATTATTGTGTTGATCAACATTTTTGTTATTTTCTTTAACTATCAAATTACAAAATTTCAACATACCAGATTTTTTTTTCGCTTCAATTTATTTGAATACATAATTTCAAAAATATACTTTATACTACGGTTTTACTTTTTTTTATTGTCGGCAACATATTGGAAAGCAAAAAATATGAATTTCTTCATAATTTTTCCATTGGTTAAATCAATCATTATTTTAATTGACTTTAAATAAAAAATCAATCAAATTTTTGATCGAAATCGAAAAAATGATTAATTGAAATAAAAATCAATTAATCACCTACAATTTGATGATTGATATAACAATTTTCTTTATCGGAGGAGTTTCAATTAAAAAATTAATTGAATCCGCGTTTTTGTTGATTGACTTTCGTTTTCAATTCTTTCTGTGTTGACACGAGTATGTGTTATGTTTATAGGACAGTCAAGTTTGTAAATGGGCTAAACCGGACCAGGGGAAAAAAGTTTCCCCTTGGAGAAATAATGCAACCCCAGAAATACACTATTTTATTTTAAAGTTTTTTTGTCTATTTTTTCAACAAATAAAACATGTTTGCGTCATATGAAGTTCATTGACCTGCTGTTGAACCAAGGGGATTAAACAATGCCATTTTTTTGGTCCGCTTTCCTTTTAGGTTAAACGAAAAATTAAAAAAAATTAAATTTTATTATTTGTGTGTAAATATTATAATATATGAATTTGTAAACATTAATCGCTAGGGGAAGGTGTCCCCAGACAGCATCACCCACACCCCCCCCCCCCCTTAAACCCGCGAAACGTGCTTGTAGTTTTTTTATTTTCATTTATCGCAGGGGAAAGGTGTCCCAGGCAGGCCATACATCCGCGCCGCTGAGTTCCCCGTCTCAACAACATTTTAGAACAAGAGCTTTCGCCAAACTTTTTTGCTTTAGAGTCCCATTGTCATTTATGCAAGATTTACATTCCACTAAATTATCATGTCTTCTACAACGGACATCTCTTCAATGTCTTAGAATCGATCACTGGTCAAAAAATATATTCTTTATGGGACTCTTGACCGATATTTCGCCATCTATAATGTCTTAGAATCGATCACTGATCAAAAAATTATATTCGCTGTGAGACTCTAGATGCGTTTCGCACGGAATGACAAAGTGAATATACCCCGTACTACGGTTAGAGGGTATAAAAACATTGTGCAGGCATTTATTCCAAAATTTAGTTTTTATTAAAAGTTTAATAACTCGGTCAACTTTTTACCGATTTTAAAAACCAAAGTTGAGTTTTTCTCACAAATAAATATAATTTTTTAATAAATTCATAAATAATACGGTCCCTTAACAAAAAAATGTGTAAAAACATCTCCAAAGTTGAAAAATAGAGAAATTTTTAAAAAAAAATTAAGTTTGCTGGAGAAATACGCACAGTTGTCTCAATATTACTTAAATATTATGTTCAGATCTTCGGAAGGTCTCAGTTTCTTCTTTCTAAAACCGTCGATAAATTTAAAATCGGTTGGTTTTCAACAAAGTTACTGGGTTATAAGTGTAAAAAGTTCGAAAAACCGGTTTTTTACCCGTAACTCAAGATTTTGGAGGTGTTTCGCAAAATTTCAAGTACAGGGTCTTGTTGTACTCGACAACACCTACTAGAAAAAAAGTATCGCATCCCAGGTTTTTTTTCTGTCACACAGTGTTATTCATTTTTTTTAACAAACATCGACATTTATTTTATTAACAGTAAAAACTAAATGTTGATGTTTGTTAAAACAAATGAATAATTACTGGGATGGTTTTCAACTATTTTATCACTTGTTTTAAATACGTTTTTAATTTTTTCATTTTTAATAAAATTTTTGGGGAATCGATCCCACAATCAACTACATTCTGGCCAGACACTCTACCCATCGTGCCAAAGTCTCTTGATACAAACTTGTTTTTATATTTATAAAAATAATTTTTTAAATTTTTTGTCCACAAAAAAATAACCCACACAAGTAGGTAAAAACTAATGACTTCTCTTTAAAAAATGCCAACAGTTTAAAAAAAAAAAAATAACGTACACAAATCATTAAAAATTAAAGAACAATCACGTATTTTTACTTACAGAACAAAAATAAATGACTTTAAAAATTGAATGCTAATGAAAGTCTTTATATTTAATGTTGTTATTTTTAAAACAAAAAAACTGAACAGTAAACAAATGTTTTTTGTTTTAAAAACGACAAAACTTGGTGTAGAATTCCTGTATACATTATTTATGGGTCATATACCGATTTTGAGGCTTTACAAACAAACTTATTTATACCCTCCATCCCAAAATGGAGGGATAAACAAAATATTTAAAAAAACGTTTGAAAAAAAATTTTTAAATCGTAAATTATATATTTTAAAGAACAATCAATATTAGGGGGGCTCAATAAATTTGAGTTCTATACATTTTTTTAGCGACTCTTTAGATAAAAAAGCCCTTTATTTGGAAGTTTTATAAATTTAAAATGAAACTAAAATCCTTTACTTATGGTTATACCCCTAATTAATTTAAAAGTTTTCCAACATTTTATTAAAGCCAAACTAGTTATAAAGTTTTATTTTTTTCTCCGTTTTATTGTTTTTATAAAGAACTTATTTTTTTACTTTTTTTTTGTGATAAACTTGTTTCAAATTAATCAAAGTAATTAAAAATTCTTGCAAGGTTTTCCAATGAATTTAATTTTATTGAAGTGCTTTTCTATATAAAAAAAAACACATACGAATGAACACTAACTATGTAGAACTATCTTTTCACAAAGAAATTGTACATATGAATATAGAATGAAATGTTTGTAAAGTAAGAATATAGCGTTGGAAGAAATTTAAAATGGGCGCGGGAGAAACAAATATGGACAAGTTGGCTAAAGTAGATTTGAAGAAGTTTTAAATAAAACGGTTTACATTGACCACTGCACAGAAAATAAAATCGTCAAGTTTAAATCAATAAACATCAATTGTAATGAAACATTTAGTAAAAACCGCAGATGTTAGTCCATAATATTAAACTTCGATTTTGTTTTTAACAAACTCAGTCAAGGAATTTTATTTAAAAATTATTTTATCATGTCAACAAATAGTGTTTGTGTTTGTTAAATTTCTTTGTTAAAAAAAAATTCAATTATCAGATCAACAAATTGTGTTTGTTGAATTTCTTTGTTGAAAAAAATTACTTTTGTCAGATCAACAAATTGTGTTTGTTTAATTTCTTTGTTGAAAAGAAAAATATTCTTTTTTCAACAATCAAAATTTACAAACGTTTGTTGATATTACAAATTTCTGTATAGGAGCACTTTCAGTTAAAATATTAATTGTATTCACAAATATGGGGGTCAATATAACAATTCTTTTTTTTCTGTGTTTGCACAAGAGGAGAGGAAATTTTCTTTATTTTGAATTTCTAAATCGTTGGATTGGGAAAATTGCCTTTTATGGTCAGTATTAACACAAAAAAAAAATTGGACCTGTAGGGTCATGTCTTTGGGTTCCTTTTTTGACTTGAAAACGGAAAGTCCCGAACAAAGGAAAATTTGCTTCCACCTGGTGTGGACCCACCTTAAGAATTTGGTCCAAAAATCAGTTGCAAGTTAAAATTACAACATTTTCCATTCATTTTAGCCAACGATATAGGCTTGAGTACAAATGTGTTTAAGTATTTGTGTGAGCGCGTGTGTGTTTAAGCATTATATGTGTGAGTACAGTGCATGCATGTGTGTGTGTGTGTATGTTTGTTTGAATGTTTAATTTGAAGAGCCAAACTTTTAGTTAAAATCATTTAATCTATTTCAAAATGTAACTCGTGAAAATATCTGCCAATTTCAAGTATTTCTCTATTATTTTTTATGTTCATCACATAGAAAAACTTTTGAATAAACTAAAATCTCTTGTTTTTTTTGTTGTTATCCCATTCATATAAAATGCCATATTACAAATAAGCCTAGGTTTACAGGATTTTGAAATATTTTTCTGTAAATTAATAAATTCGTACATTTTTCGGTATAGAAAAATTGACAGATTCTAAGAAAATTTTCCATACATTGTCTCTAATTATGAAACGATTTTCAGTGTAGAAAAATTAAAAATTTTCTGAGACATTTTTCCGTATGAAAAAAGTCTCAGATTGTGAGACATTTTTCTATTTAGAAAAAGTTTCAAATTCTGAGAAATTTTTTCGTACAGAAATCGTCTCAGATTCAAGGTTAGGTTAGGTTGTAAGTGGCTGCTGACGTTTTACGTCAACACACGTAGACTCTGAGGTCCATTGTGATTCCCTATTAGTCCCTGTCGTTAAACCAGTTTGAGCTTCTTATAAAACTCCTTAGATATTGAATTTTGATATGCGACAAATCAGAAAGATCGTACAGCTCCCTAGATTCCAGTGAAGCAAGTCTCTGACCAGAATGGCAAATAAAGTGTTCGATAGTTTTAAACTCTTCCTCATCCATGCAACTTCGGCAAAAGTCATTCGACGGCACATTTAACAGCTCTGCGTGCTTTCCTATAAGACAGTGTCTGGTAATTGTAGAAACCAAAAAGTTTCTAGAGGCATACCAATACATTCCAATTCTGTTGGAACCTGTAAGGTAGTTCCTAGTCTTGCAAGCTCATCGGCTTTGCACTTCCCTGGGATGTCTCTGTGCCCTGGGACCCATATAAGTCGTATGTTAAACTGCTTGGCCATCTCATCTCATTTAAAGACGTGCGGCAGTTAAGGGCAGATCTTGTTTTCAGAAACATTGAATCCAGGGACTTGACCGCGGCTTGACTGTCAGTATAGATGTTGACTGCGGTTGTAGACAAGACATTGCAGCTCAACCAGTCAGCCACTTCCTTTATTGCCAGCATCTCTGCCTGGTAAAGACTGCAATGATTTGGCAATCTTCGGGCCATGCTCAATCCAAGCTCTTCCGAATAGACTCCAAAGCCCAATTGTTCGTGCAGCTTCGATCCATCTGTGTAAAAATTTATGGTGGCTCCACTACCCGGAATGTCCCCCATCTAAGACTCTCTGGATGGTATCATAGTGGTAAAGTGGCGCTCAAAGAGGCTCAAAGAGGGAGCACAGTCCACATTTTGTGGTATTGTTATCTTCTTCAAGATCGCGCTAATGCCACAATCGCTGCTCCTCCATTGCAGCGTGCTATAAAGTAGAATTGCCGACGCAGCCGCATTGTGCCTACCCAATATGTCCAATGGTATCAGGTGAAGGAGGATTTCTAATGCAGCCGTAGGTGTAGTACGAAGAGCACCAGTGATGCACATCGACGCCATTCTCTGTACCTTCGTGATAAAGACACAGTTCGCTTTTGTTTCTAAAGCAGGCCACCAGACAATGATTCCATACGCAAAATTGGACGCACCACTGCTGTATAGATCCAATGAACGACTTGAGGGCTAAAACCCCATTGTTTTTCAATGGCCCTTTTACAGGAATATAAAGCAATCGTTGCTTTTCTCACCCGTTCCTCAATATTACGCCTGAAATTCAACTTCCTATCTAGAAATACTCCAAGATACTTGGCTCCACCTGAGAAGGTGATTTCAGTGCCGTCCAGAGAAATAGGATCAAAAACAGGAATCTTATTTTTCCTTGTAAACAAAACAAGCTCTGTTTTACTTGGATTAACTCCTAGAGCACAGTCTCTTGCCCATTTAGACACATCTTTCAGAGAACCCTGAAGAATGTCCCTCAATGTTGGCAGATGCTTCCCTTTTACCGCTATCACGACAACGTCAGCATATGCGACAACATGACAACCGCGTGCTTCTAAAAATAGCAGCATTGAATTCAGTGCAAGGTTCCAAAGAAGCGGCGAAAGAACACCTCCCTGTGGTGTGTCCCTATTGAAAAATCGAGATATGACGGATGCTCCCAATTCAGACGTTATACGTCTATTGGCAAGTAGGTTTTCCACCATTAAAACGATCCCACGCTTTACTCCCAGACCAGACAATGTCAAAATTATCGAGTCTGGGATAACATTATTAAAAGCTCCCTCTATATCAAGAAAGACCACCATTGTGTACTCCTTTACCGAAAGCGATCTCTCGATGGTACCAACGAGCTCATGAAGAGCTGTTTCCGTTGATCTTCTCTTGCTGTATGCATGTTGCTTTGGCGAAAGCAACATCGGGTCAATCACTCTACGCAAATATGAGTCTTTCATTCGTTCCATTGTCTTTAACAAAAAAGAAGACAGACTAATTGGTCTGAAATTCTTTGGAGCTGTGTGGGAGCTTTTCCCAGCCTTCGGGATAAAGACGACTCTGGTATATCTCCATTTTAAAGGAATATACGACCAGTTGTTGCATGCTGTGTATAGATTATACAGCAACGGGGCTATATAGTCCGATACTTGCTGCATCTCAGCCGGGATTATACCATCAGGTCCCGGGGATTTATAGGACCTGAAGCTTTTTATCGCCCAGATTAATATTGGCATATTTATTATTTCCGAAGCAATTTCAGATGCTTGGGCGTCAGAACGTTCCAAAGCTTGAAACGACGTTATGGAATTGCCCGGAAAATGCGTGTTTAAAAGGAGATCCAGCGACTCTTAGATTCAAAGGTACTGAAAGATTTTGCCAAATAAAAAAAGTCTCAGAATCTGAAACATTATGCCGTATAGAAAATGTCTCAGAATCTCGGACTTTTACC
This sequence comes from Pegoplata infirma, assembly GCA_963921195.1. Taxonomy (NCBI): domain Eukaryota; kingdom Metazoa; phylum Arthropoda; class Insecta; order Diptera; family Anthomyiidae; genus Pegoplata; species Pegoplata infirma. Next base: position 197,565,363 of record OY992539.1, read on the forward strand.
GGATCAGCATCCTGAGACATTTTTCTGAGATATTTTTCTATAAAAAAAACTCAGATTTTGAAACTTTTTTCCAATAGACATTTTTCCTATAGAAAAAGTCTCAGATTTTGAGACATTTTTCCTATAGAAAAAGGCACAGATTCTGAGACATTTTTCTTATAGAAAAAGTCTCAGATTCTGATATATTGTTCCAATAGAAAAAGTCTTAGATTCTTAGATATTTTTCCTATAGAAAAAGTTTCAGATTCTGAGACATTTTTCCTATAGCAAAAGTCTCAGATTCTGAGACATATTTCCTATAGAAAAAGACTCAGATTCTGAGACATTTGTCCGTATAGAAAATGTTTGAGATTCTGAGACATTTTTGCGTATAGAATAATAATCAGATTCTGCGACATTTTCCTATAGAAAAAGTCTAATATTCGGAGACATTTTTCGACATAGAAAAATTCTCAGATTATAGGACATTTTTCTCAAAGAAAATGTCACAGATTCTGAGATATTTTTCTTATAGAAAATTTTTCCTATAGAAAAAGTCTCAGATTCTGGGACATTTTTCATTATAGAAAAAGTGTAAGAGTCTAAGAATTTTTTTGTAATAAATTGTCAAATTCTCAGAAGTTTTTCGCAAAAAAAATCTTTGATTTTGAGAATAATTTTTTTAAGAAGATCCTGTCACATTTTTTTTGAAAGAAAATATTTTCTAGTTCTTTAAATTAATTTAAAAATCGAGTTTCAGATGTAATTTTCATACCATAAACCCATTTATATGCTTAAAGTACGGCATTAAATTTACCACAAGTTTTAGACAAAAAACGTAAAACTCTTCCAACAAATATAAAAAAAGAGATCTAGTTTTACCTCAATTTTCTATTACCATTTCAAATTTGTTGATGTTGTGGTAGATGAAGTATGTAACTATATTGATACCCTAAGCTATATAATATAAGTGAATCACTTCGTTTGTAACACCGCGGAATTTGTATCTACCAAGTCGGCAAAAAATGACCAATGATGTACTGCTGATCCTTCCTTTTAAAAAAGTGCTGATATCTTTTTTCAATTTTTCCAAATGCCCCCCAAAAGTCAGCAGTTGGTCAACGTTCAACTAAAATCATTGCTGGTGGCAACACTTTTTAAGGGTCAACATTCTATTAATTTTTTGTGGATATTATCTCGAATTCAAGTGTTGAAAAACCCGCTGAAATTTTAACAAAAATTACTAAAAAAAAATTTTTTATTCAAAAAAAAAATTATTCTACACCATTTACAGATATTTTTAAAAAAATGGTTATTCGAAAAAGATCAATTAAAATTTGATAGTGATCAATTTCAATTCGAAATAGATCAACTGAAATTCAGAAAATGTCAACTGTCATTCGAAGATTCTATTTGGAATTCAAAAACGATCAATTGATCTTTTTCGAATTAAAATTGATCTATTATTCGAATAACAATTGATCTATTATGAACTAAAATTGATATTTTTCGAATTACAATTGATCTATTACGAATTACAATTTATCTTTTTCGAATTATAATTCATCTTTATCGAATTGCAATTGATTTATTTTTTCGAATTACTAATAGAATCTTCCAATTACCATTTATCTTTTTCAAATTACAATTGGAGTTTTCAAATTACACATTGAATTTTCGAACTACAAGTAGAGTCTTCGAATTACGAAAGAAATCTTCGAATTACAGATAAAATCTTGTAATAAATTATTTTCAAAATGTTTTCGACACTGTGCAGGGTATTAGGGGATTCGCCAATCCGAATATTATTTTATTTTTATCCTTTGTTAGTAACAATTTTCACTTTAGATGAAGTTTTCTTCATTATTGTCTTCTAAGAGCGAAAAAAACTGTTTCTGTATGTGAACGCACTAATAAAAACAAAAGAAGAAAAACAGTTTATAGGGAAAAAAGAGTTTGTTAACAACAACAGCAGCAAAAAGTTTTATATAAATCTTTGTTAAGGCCAAGACAAATGAAATAAGCCAAAGTTAATGAATAAAATCTCGTTTAGTCAGCGAAATAGTGTGAAAAATATTAACAAACAAACAGCAGCAGCAGCAAAACAAACAAAACTTTTTTCTACTTTAGGCAGGTAATCATGGATGAATATTAAAATACGCAGGATTCTTATTTTGTTTATTTGAAGTATTACACACTTTCTATCTTACAATAACTAGAAAAAAAACGAAAATAAAAGTTTAGAAACAATCATAAACAATGATGGAGTGAAGGAAAGGCAAATAACTTTTGTGGCAAGAAACGTTAAGATTTTTTAAAGATTTTTTTGAAAAGCACTTAAATAAGTCAGTAGGAAAATAAGCAAATCTATCAAATAATTTGATAAATTAAAAAAAAAAATATATTTTTAGAATGTTTATTCTACCACGAGGTCATTATTTCCATTGCTAATTTACACTACACAGAAAAAAATATCGTGAAATCACAAGTAACAAAACAAATTGTTAGCAACTAACTTCCAGTTCAACAACGTTTTTAATTGTATCAACAATGTATATTGTTAATGTGACAAAAATCCATTTTAATTTCCAATTAAATGCATCAATTAAAATCATTGTTAAAAAACGCACAAAATGCTCATTGATAACACAGACACCTTATAAATTTATTTAATGAAGCTCAAATTTATGTGACGATAGCTCGGTGGTAGTGTGCTAGACTCAAATCATGAACATTGCGGGTTCGCTGCCAGCTGGCGGAAACATTTTTTTATTGTTTTGCTAGTCTGCAACATCTTTTATACGCGTTAAGACAAGTAAAAAATATATGAGAAATAGCACGGTGGTAGTGTGCTAGACTCGTACCATGTTCGTTGCCGGTTCGATTCCAGCTGCCGCTAGATGTTTTTTTTTTTTTTTTGTTTTTTATATTTTTGTTTTAAATAAAATGACATTAAAACCGGTTTATTTCCTTTAATATACGCGTATAGTCAACTACAAATATATACAAGGAATAGCACGGTGGTAGTGTGCTAGACTCCTATCATGTTCGTTCCGGGTTCGATTCCAGCTGCCGGCTAATGTTTTTTTTTTTTTTTAATTTTTTAGATTTTTTTTGTTCTATTTTTAGATTTTTTTTTTATAAAATTACATTAAAGAATGCTTATTTCCGTTAATATAATTTATTACAAACTTTTCAATTAATTTCATTGTTGATACAACAATGAATTTAATTGACAAAAATGAGTTGATATTTTTTTAAAAGTTACAAAAGTCAATGTTGTATTGACAAAATCCAATGTAGGCTCAGTTTCAATTAAATGTTTAATTGTATTAACAATGAAATTAATTGTATTGACAATTTTTTTTTTCTGTGTATGATATTCTCATAGCTTAATTTTCAAGAAAAATTATTTTTCTGTTTTAAATTTATTTAGGTTGGTAATTTTTGCAAGTTTTAGTCGACACGTGTTTCGGAATTTATCAGATTCCATTATCAAGACTATTTAGCAAATTTATTGTCTTACACTCGCAAATAGCTTTTCTTAAGCCATCTTTTCTAACAAAAAAAAAAAAATACACCACCTTATACAACTGTTTTTTTAACCAACAACAAATTGTACAAAAATTTAAAGTCCTTTAATAAATCCTTAAGTGCCTTAAAGGATTTTCCCCGTAACAATATATGGTGGTCGTTTCCTTAATTTTTTGTTTGCTTATGCTACAAATTACTAGCAGTGACCTCATTTATTTGTCACTGTCTTAACTATAACACTTTTTAAAACATTAATAAAAATTGCAGAAATATAAATAAAAATAAAGAATGCAATTGTGCTAAGCCGAATCAAAAATATCCTATAAACTTTCCATTATTTATTTATTTTTTAATTATTATCTTTTCAATTTTTTTTTAATTTTCCTGAATTTTTCCATACCTGCCCCTAGTTGTTTTGAATTATACTGACATTTTTGTTAAATATTTGAATTTATCTGATATTTTTTCACTTTTCCTGATATTTTTTAGTTTTTGAGAATTTATAATTTTAGACATTCTATGAACTTACTTCCGTCCGTCTGTAGATAACACGAAGCAGGCCAAAATAAAATTGCTGGACTTCTGAAACATCTCGGAGATGAGTCTAAAAAAAATAGCGTGTCAATTTTTTTTTATTTTGTGCTCCCCAGCCTCATCGAAAGTTGACCCATTTTTAGCCAAATTTCAACTTTACCCCTTTGGGAAAAAAGTGCACGCCTCTGTTGTCGCTACCACAGAAAAAATGTAGTATTTAATATGTAAGTAGCTCATAACATCAATAGCTTACAATCCCCACGTTTAATATAGGCTTGGCAGCAAAAATTACAAAAATCATTTTTTTTGGAAATTTTTAAAGAAAAAATTGGGAATCGGAGGATTCCTTTCATCAAATCTTTATATTCTGTTTTGTGTTAATATTTTTTATAGTTAGACGTACATAAATTCAAAATTTCATAACAATTGCTCAAAAACAAACATGTTATTGCAAAAAGTACTTTTTGCAGAATGTTTTTCACCAACGGATCCTACATTTCAATTTAAAGTTTCTAGGACCCTTATTTCAGAAAATATAAAATTACCAAAATGACACTTTTTTTCACTGAAAGTGCTCCTATACGGAAATTTGTAATATCAACAAACGTTTGCAAATTTTGGTTGTTGAAAAAAGGATTTTTTTTAAATAAAGAAAATCAACAAACACAAACACAATTTATTGATCTGAAAAAAGTAAAAAATTTTAATTTTTTTTTCAACAAACAAATTCAACAAACGCAATTTGTTAATCTGACAAATTGGTTTTTTTTTCAACAAAGAAATTCAACAAACACAAACAAAGCATGATAAAAGAATTTTGAAACAAAATTACTTGACTGACAAGGGAAGTATCTCAACCCTTATGAACCGATTTGCCTGAAACTTAAAATATACATAAAAGAGACGATTTTAAGGTTGGGGTGTCTCGGCTTATCGGCCATATCAGTGATTCAAAATTTCGTTGTCCCCTTATGAAACATTGTGGACCTCCGGAAAAATTTCGATAACTCCCGAACTAATAGGAATATCCTCTAGAGAAAAAATACGTGACGACTTAAATTTAATAAAGATTATTTCATATTCATATGGACATCGTAGGTCAATGTCTTTATATAAATACCCCCCAAAATTTGGGGGGTACACATTTTCATGAAAAAAGTTTTTAACGAAGCCAAACTTTTATAACGTTATGCCGCCGTTGGATAGGCATTAAAAAAATCTTCCTTCTCATATGCAAACATCATATACATTCTTCGAAAGAAATGGCTGAAAAATCAAAAAAAAGATTTTTTCGTCATTTTTTGACCCATGTTTTGAACCCCTAAATTTGCGATATGGCTGATAAGCCGAGACACCCCAACCTTAGAATTGTCTCTTTTATATATATTTTACGTTTCATGCAAATCGGTTCATAAGGGTTGAGATACTTCCCTTGTGAGTTTTTTGAAAACAAAATTGAAGTTTTGTATTATGGACTAACAGGCGGCCGTTTTTACTAAATGTTTGGTTGATATCATATTTGGTTGATTTATAATTGATGTTTGTTGATTTAAATTTGACGATTTTATTTTCTGTGTAGGGAAAATATAAAAAGAAAAATATTAAAAAGAAAATATAAAAAGAAACATATAATAATTTCAGGAAATATAAAACGAACGAAAGTACACTTTTCCCGAATAACCTTTTCACCAAAGGTTCCTACATTCCAAATTTTAAGTTTTTACGACCATTATTTCAGGAAATTAAAAAAAAATACCAAAAGTTCTGTTTTTTGCCCTGAAAATCCACATAGGCAAAACCAACCCTTAATGAATATATTTTCCGGGAGGTGAACCTATACTCTAAGGAAAAATATAAAAGTACCGGAATTTTCAAAAAGTACTTTTTCCAGAATGTTTTTTCACCAAAGGATCCTACTATATTTTTAAAATATATAAAAAGTACCAAAAGTGAAATTTCCAAAAGTACTTTTTAAAGATTTTTTTTTACCGAAGGATCCTACATTAAAGTATCAAAATTACAGGTTTTACCCTTTTTTTGCGACCCTTAGAAACAGAATTTCCAAAAAGTACTTTTTCCAGAATGTATTTTTTTATCGAAGGATTCTACATTCCAAATTTCAAGTTTCTAGGACCATTATTTAAGAATATATAAAAAGTACCAAAAGTACCCCGGGTACCCACCAAAATGATTTCAAAAATTTTAGGATTTAGTATAAAATAGTGCCTACGGTCAGTACCGTAGTACCGGGAATACCGGTATTCCCGGTTCTCGGTATTCCCGGGAAATGGTACCGGTTTCCCGGTTCTTACATTATTCCCGGTATTCCCGGAATACCGGTATTCCCGGTTCCGGCTCTGACGGTATTATCGGTATTACCGGGACTACCGGTATGTATATTTCGTTAAATTTTGTTCAAGTAAATTTTTGTTGTTCGATTTTACCAAAAAAAAATGCAAAACATGCGAAAAACACCATTTAATTTATTTTTTATGAATTTAAGAAAAAAACATTTTCATGATTTTTAAATAATTTTACAAACACAACTAAATATTTCTGAAATACTGATTAAATGGTGTAATTTAAATATTTTATGGTATAGTATTTTTTTGTTTTTTGAGAACCGGTACCAGTATCAGAACCGGGAATACCGGTATTCCCGGGAATATATCAAGAACCGGGAAACCGGTACCAGAACCGGGAATACCGGTATTCCCGGGAATACCGAGAACCGGGAAATGGGGGGCACTAGTATTAAATAATAAGTAGAAGCGCAAAAAAAAACTTCATTAAGTAAACTGATAATCAAGCTCGAGGCCTTAGTTTTTAATAAATTTTATTTATTCAATTCAAAAATCCCGCGGATGACATCTTCAGTATAAAATTATTAAAAAAAAAATGTAAAAAAAAAGACTAACAATAGACGCACAATTTAACGACTGCACGCTAATCCGATCTTTATTGCATTCGGATTAGCGGGCAGTCGTTAAATGGTGCACAGAAAATAATATTGAGAAAAACAATTTGAGTAATCACTTGTTTAAATTTAAAACAAAAAATGAATAATTTTTTAATTGACGCAATTAAAAATTTACTCAAAAATTAAAAAAAAATTGAGTAAATAACACAGCTTAACATGAAAATGCGTATTGGATTCAGGTAAGTAATTTTGGTAGTGTTTGTTGCGCTGATTCCAAATCTGCAGCCCAAATATGTATGTCTATCACGTCAGGATTTTGAGTTATTCGCGGTTAAAGTGCCTAAAAAGGGCATTTTGGACCCTTTTTGAAAGCTTATAATATAAGATCCTGACATGCGATTGACTTTGTATCAAGCTCATTCAAAAGTATGTAATTTTCTCTATAAGATAAGATAAAATGGAATTTAATTTTCTAAAATGATAAAAAAATCTTTAACAAAAAACCTACCATTTTTTAAATATTTAGTTTATTTACAAGTGTTTTTTAACAAATTTCATGTAACTATTAGATTTAAAGCACTTATATCTAATGATTTTGTTACCATTATAAAAAATTAAATTGCAAGACAATTTGATTCTATCTTAAAGAGGAAATTACGCACTTTCGAATGAGCTTGATATCAAGCTCTTATTTTATAGGTGCTAAAAAATGGCCAAAATGGGCCTTTTTTGACACTTTACCCGCGATTTTCTAAAAACTGTGACGTGATAGAAAAATTTAAGTGACTGTTTTGGAATCGGGAAACCAAAGCCTATAAATTTGTTTTGGTTTCATTCAAAACGCAGCGACAAGCCGCAGATTTGTAGAGCGGTGTAATTTAATGCAAGCTTAATAACTTTTTTTATTTTTTTTTATTCGCTTGGTATTTTGAATTCTCATTTAGTTTATAGTTTTTTGTATATTTAAATGAAAGTTTGAAATCATCTTAATGTAATTTTCCTATGTCTTTAAGACATAAATATATGTATTTGGTAAAGTTTGAAAAAACATTTTTTTGGAAAAAAATGTGAAACTTTTTTAACTAATAAATGGATAAATTTTGAACAAATTTTTACTTGACACAATTAAAAAGTTACTTAAAAAAATCAAAAAATTTTAATTAGAGTTTTAATTGTGTCAATTAAAAATTTACTCAAATTTTTTGTAAGCAATTAATAATTTTTTATTAAAAGTTTACTCAATACCATTATATCGTTTACTGGTGCAAAACTGAGTAATTTTTTACTCAGTAGTATTAAAAACATACTCAATTGTTTTTTTATTTTTTTCTGTGTGCATCTATTGTTACTCTTTTAATAAAAAAATTTAATATTTTTATCCTGAAGATGTCATCCGTAGGATGGCGAAATATCAAATATTAATAGTTGAATAAATAAAATGTATAAAAACTAAGGCCTCAAGCTTGATTATTAGTTTACTTATTAAAGTAAAAACAAAATGGTCGAAAAAAACATAACCAATAATCAAAAACAAATATTTACAATAACTCGAAATCATTTTAGTACCCAAATATTTTTCAGATGGAAAATTTTTTGAATCCGGAAACTTTTCAGCTAGAAAATGACTCACAATCCTAAAATTTTTCTCTAAGAATAAAAAACCTTTTAGTTTGGAATTCTTATTGGTACGTTTCTCAAAATCTGAAGCTTTATGTACATAAAAAGTTAATCATATTTTAAAATAATTTAAGGAAAATCTTAGAAATTTTCGTTATTCAATATTCAAATCCTCTCAGAATCTAAGACGTTTTCCAAAAGAAATAGGTCTCAGACTCCGAGACTTTTTCAATAGGATTAATCTTTCAGAATCTGACACTTTTTCTTTAGGAAAATGTCTTGGAATCTGTGACTATTCCTTAAGTAAATGTTGTTCAAAATCTAAGTCGATTTCTATAGGAAAAATCTATAGGAAGAATCTAAAACTCTTTTTTAGGAAAAATGTAAAATGTTTTAGAATCCTAATCTAATAAGACAAATGTATGTGAATCTGTGTCTCGGAATATGAGACTTTTTTATATAAGAAATGTATCAAAATCTGAGTCATTTTCTATAGGAAAAATATTTGTCAGAATCTGAGACTTTTTCTATAGAAAATTTTTCTAAAAATCTGAGACTTTTTGTAAAAAATAAATGCCTCAGAATCTGAGACTTTTTCAATAGGAAAAAATTCTCTTAATATGAAAGTTTTTTTATATGTTTGTCTGAATTTTTTTTTACTAGATGATCCTTTAGTCCAAGTTTCTGGAATTATTATTTCAGGATATGGAAAAGGTGCCAAAGAAAATTTTTTTTACCCATTTTAATAAACTGAAATCGCAATTTAAAAGTTCTAGGACACAGAAAAAAATATCGTGAAATCAAAAGTAACTAAACAAATTGTTAGCAACAAATTTCTAGTTCAACAACGTTTTTAATTGTATCAACAATGTATATTGTTAATGTGACAAAAATCGACTTTTATTTCTAATTAAATGCATCAGTTAAAATAATAGTTAAAAAACGCACAAAATGCTTATTTGATAACTGAGACACTTTATAAACTCATTTAATGAAGCACAAAAATATGTGACGATAGTACGGTGGTAGTGGGCTTGACTTGAATCGTGAACATTGCGGGTTCGCTGCCAAGTGGCGGAAACATTTTTTTATTATTATTTATTAAATAAAAATGCTTTTATTTCGAGCTCGAGGCCAGTATTGAAAATAAATTTTATTTTTATTTGTTGCCGATATTTCGATACTCTTTGAGTATCATCATCTGGGCTTGTCTATAAATATAAATATAAGAACATTTTTAAATAATACTTTTTTCTGTGTATAAAAAAACACAGAAAAAAGTATTATTTAAAAATGTGTATAAAAAAACACAGAAAAAAGTATTATTTAAAAATGTTCTTATATTTATATTTATAGACAAGCCCAGATGATGATACTCAAAGAGTATCGAAATATCGGCAACAAATAAAAATAAAATTTATTTTCAATACTGGCCTCGAGCTCGAAATAAAAGCATTTTTATTTATAAATAGAAAGGTCGAATAAAAACAACTTTAACTAAATTATTATTTATTTTTATTTGGAGATTCTTTTGTTTTTGCTATTCTGGAGACACCTTTTTTACGCGTTAAGTCAACTACAAATATATAAGAGGAATATCACGGAGGTAGTCTGCTAGACTCGTACCATGTGTGTTCCCGGTTCAATTCCAACTGCCGCTATATGTTTTTTTATATATTTTAGTTTTATTTTTAGTTTTTTATATTATTTATTATTAAAATGATATTAAAAACAGTTTATTTCCTTTAATATATAAGGAATAGCACTGTGGTAGTGTGCAAGAACGTATCATGTTAGTTTCGGGTTCGATTCCAGCTGCCGGTAAATGTTTTTTTTTTTTAATTTTTAGATTTATTTTGTTCTATATTAGATTTTTTGTTAATAAATTGACATTAAAGCATGTTTTTTGCTTGTTAATATAATTTTTTACAAACTTTTCAATTAATTTCGTTGTTGATACAACAATGAATTTAATTGACAAATATAAGTTGATATTTTTTTTAAAGTTACAAGAGTCATTGTTGTATTGACAAATCCAATGTAGGCTCAGTTTCAATTAAATGTTTAATTGTATTAATAATGAAATTAATTGTATTGACATTTTTTTTTTCTGTGGACCATACAAAAAGTTTTAAGTTGGCTAAAAAATTGAATCTGAAAATATTTTTCTAAACAAAAAATATTTTAGAATTTGAGATGCTTTCTATACGAAAATTGTCTGAAATTCTAAGAAATTTTAAATACTAAAAATGTTTCAGTCTGAATTTTTTTTTTTTTTTACACAAAAAAAAACGTCTCAAATTCTATCAATTTTACAATTGTCGCAAATTGAAAACTTTTTTGAAAACTTTAAATTTCAAACAGTAGGGTACAATCTTAATAAAAATTCTAAAAAAAAAAACATAAAGTAGGTCTGTTTTTTCTAGTTTAATAAATGAGTATAGTTTACAAAATAACAAGAAAGTAGAAAAAGAAAACAAAGTTGAAAGTAGCAAAACTTCTAAAAAAAATAAAACTTTAACTTTAATAAGGAAATTTAAAAATGTTGGCATTTATTTTAGATTTTTTTTTTTTGCTAAACTCCTCCTGCAACTCCTTTGGGCTTTCGGCAAACGTATGTTGGCATTTGTTTGTTGTTGTTGTTGTTGTCGTTATAAGCTGCAGGAAACGGAAATGCATTGCAAATGTTACTTTTAAGACATTTAAGTTTTCTTCCTTTATGCATTTAGGTCATTTTTATGTGGTAAGGGCTTTATTATTATTATTTTTTTTAAAGAAAGTTTTTTTTCTTATACTTGGTTAATTTCAGTAATTTCTTTTAGTTTTTTTTTTTTTTGTTTCTTCTTAAGGTGTGTGTTTTTTATGTTTAACTTTCTTTTTTTTGCCTTATTTAAGACAAAAAACGTGTTAAAGCATTTTAAGTATGCCATAAATTGTGACACATCCGATAAATTGTTTATAGCCGTTATGCACGCAATTTTATTACACTACTAATGACCTGATTTTTATTTTGTCGCTTTTTTTTTGTATTTAGTATTTGAAGATGGTTCATTAAAGGGGAAAGTGGCGTTTTGAAAGAAGAAATATATTGTTTTTTTCGTTTTTATGCAGGAAAAATAATCATTAATTAAAAAATTTTTATATTAAAACTAAAAAGTTTTTTACAGGACTAAAATGCAATAATGTTGTTTATACATGATCGTAAAATCATTTGACAATGAGTCTAATTTTAATTGAGGTTGGGAAACATCGAAAGTTAAAGTTGCGTATGGAAAATCTTTAACAGGTTAAATCGTAATACAGTAGTCGCCACTCAAATTTCCTAAGAAAATGCTAATATATTTTCTTATATAAATTTGGTCTTAAAAGCGACCATGGCGCATTAAAAAAAATATATATTAAAAAAAGCTCATTTGATGCATGTAAACAAAATATTAATATAAAGTTTTAATCCCCCATTAAAATTGTTCAAGTAAAGCACCAATATTTGTGCTCATACAATCTTAAATCCGTATACCCGGTTAAAAGCGCCCATAGCGCATTTACAAAAAAACATCGAACAAAAGCGTATTTGACGAAATTAAAAAATAAAATTATTAATGTATAAAAATATTTTTTTATTTTAATTTTGGCGACGAGTACACAGTGCGACAGCCAAAATCGGAATGGGATGAAGTTAAAAGCAAATGAAGGATGACATAATTCATAACAAAATCCTCAAGGCTTTTTTCAGCGCTAGATTTTGTTACAAGCATTTGAAGTAGTTTTACTTTTTTATAATTGTAATAAAAATTGCTTGAAAACTGTATAAATGCTTTATTTTGTAATTGCCTTAAAATATCAATCATACGCAACGGTGCACAGTGTTTTATTTTTAATAATTTGTCTATTCAGTAAGTAGGTGCGTGACCGATTGCAGCGAAATTCATACCGATTATAGCTAACGTAATTTCGAGACATGTTCAAGAAGGGCAACACCGGGGGCCTCTTGAGCAGGAAATCTTTAGTACACAAAAACTTAAATGTTTTAACCAACTTTAAAGGTGTGTTAAAAAAAATATAGCGCTGAACTAAAACAAAACCTTCCGGATTTTGTTATGTTAAATGTCAACTTTCATTTGCTTTTGGTTTCATCCCAATCCGACTCGAAAAGAGTTGGGGGGGGGGGGGGGCAGTTGGTTTTTTTACTTCAAATAAAAAAAATCATCAATTCAAACACAAGGATACTTTTTTTGCAAAAAAAAAATTATGGAACGCTAAAAAATCATAAAATTTGGTAGACTTTTTCCACTGCAGCCGATTTATCAATCAAAAAATCAGAGCCTTCCTTAAAACGATCATTATTTTTCATGATGTATTTATATTTTTTTTATTTTTTCTTATACTTTTTACTTAAGAAAAAATCGCATACTCTAAATAATTTTTGGTGAAATTTTTACTATAAAAAATGTCTCAGATTCTTAAATTTGTTTCGTACAAAAAAAGATTTATACTACGGGCACTTTTTTCATTCGAAAAAGTCTCAATTTCTAAGACCTTTTTCCTATACACTCAAAATAATAACTCTGTAAAATTACAGAAAAACTCTGCTAATTTAACAGACTAATACTTTTCCAGCTAACATCATTTCTTGGTAATTTTACTAAAAAGCTCTGTAAAATGATTTTGACAGAAAAAAAAACTGTTAATTTACAGAGTTTATAGTAAAATATTGGTTAAATATGAAAGCTTTTTTACAGAGAAAACTCTGTAATTTTACCATAAAACGCTGTAAAATTATTTGGACAAAAAAAACTGTTAATTTACAGAGTTTCTAGTAAAATATTGGTTAAATAAACCACCATTTAGCAAGGAAAACTATGAATTTTACATATATTTGATGCAAAAAAAAATTTACAGAAAAAACTCTGTAAATTTACAGAGTTTAGTTAAATGCATGTTATTTTGTAAAATTTTTATAAGATTTCTGAAAAATAAATTTTGATAACTTTTTTTGCTACTTTTTCAACTTTTTCTCAAAAAAAAATTACAGATAAAATTTTGATGTTTGGTAACAAAAACAAAAACTACTCAAAACAGAAAACTTTTTTGGTTATAAAAAAATACGAAGTATTTTGCTTAGATCAGTATTTTAGCAGAAAACTCTGTTAATTATCTGTAAAATTAAGATTACAAAGTAAAAAGTAATATAACAGAGGAAACTTTGTTTTTTTTTTTTTGTCACAACAAAATACAAAGTTTTTTCTTTAAATCTGTATTTTGACAGAAAACTCTGTCAAATATCTGTTGAATTGAGATTACAGTCATTTTACAGAGTATTTTACAGAGTTATTATTATGAGTGTAGAAGAAGTAGAAAAGTCTCTGAGGCTTTTTCCTCCGGTCTGAGATTCTGGGACCCTTTCCTATAGTAAGTCTCAGATTCTGAGACTTTTGTTCTTATATAGAAAAAGTCTAAGACTCTGGCCCTTTTTTCTTAAGAAAAAGTATAAGATTCTGAGACCGTTTTCCTATAGAAAAAGTGTAAATTCAGAGACCTGTTTACTATAGAAAAAGTGTCAGACTCTGAGACTACATTTAAAATAATAACTCTGTTAAATACTCTGTAAAATTACTGTAATCTTAATTCAACAGATATTTGACAGAGTTTTCTGTCAAAATACAGATTTAAAGAAAATACTTTGTATTTTGTTGTGACAAAAAACAAAGTTTCCTCTGTTAAATTACTTTTTACTTTGTGATCTTAATTTTACAGATAATTAACAGAGTTTTCTGCTAAAATACAGATTTAAGTAAAATACTTCGTATTTTTTTATAACCAAAAAAGTTTTTTGTTTTGAGAATTTTTTGTTTTTGTTACCAAACATCAAAATTTTATCTGTATATTTTTTTTTTGAGAAAAAGTTGAAAAAGTAGCAAAAAAAGTTATCAAAATAATTTTTTCAGAAATCTTTTAAAAATTTTACAAAATAACATGCATTTAACTAAACACTGTAAATTTACAGAGTTTTTCTGTAAATTTTTTTATACATCAAATGCATTTTACAAATATATGTAAATTTACATAGTTTTCTTTGCTAAATGGTGGTTTATTTAACCAAAAAATATATATATTTTTTTTTGCCAAATCATTTTACAGAGTTTTAAAGTAAAATAACAGAGTTTTATCTGTAAAAAAGCTTTCATATTTAACCAATATATTACTATTAACTCTGTTAATTAACAGTTTTTTTCTGTCAAAACCATTTTACAGAGTTTTTAGTAAAATTACTAAGAAATGTTGTTAGCTGGAAAAGTATGGTGTACTCTGTTAAATTAGCAGAGTTTTTCTGTAATTTAACTGAGTTATTATTTTGAGTGTATAGAACAAATCTAACATTCTGAGATTATGAGACACTATTCCTATATAAAAAGTCTAACAAGGGAAGTCTCCTTGGTGTCACCCGCCGATCTTTATGGAATTGGTTTTATTTTGTAGAGCAGCAAAAATAAAGAGACACGTATTTTTTTAGCCCAAATTCATATTGAGGGGGTGAAATGAGGGGGGAAGAAATGGTAATTTTTCATGTTACATACCAAATGAAAGGTCTTTGGAAAACCTATCTTCGTGTGTCAATATCGTGTCCAAACATGCACAACTTTTCGTCATATTGAGTAAAATGCCAAAATTTAAGGACATTTTTGTTAATAAGTCGAAAAATATTTTTTTTTTTTTGGCACGTTGTTGGCATCACGAGATAGGTATTTTAAATACCTTTGATCCCAATTTGCCTATGTTAATTTTGAGTAAATAGGCGTAAATCGTAAAAAAACTGAAAAAGGTCAAAATCCCCCCATACAAATCGACCGCCCCTAAAAATGAGTTTGGGTCGCTAAAAAAAATTCGTGTCGAATTAATTTTCGTTCTGAACAACATATCCAAATTTCATGAAGATCGGAGGGTGACACCAGGGAGAGTTCAATTGTCAGTATTTCACGCTTACTCACTATTTACGGGAGATAATAAAACACCACTCACGTCTGTCTCACTCTCGCGCTTACGCGCTTCAACACTTATGCAAATTTCAAATACCATCACAAAATTTAAACGCAAAATAAAAAAAAACTATTATTTTTATATTGGCAATCTTTAATTTTGCACTGAACTGATGTAAAACACGAAAAAAAATTAAAAACTTTAAATAAAACTGAGATAATACAATTAAATAATTTTGACTAACGCAAAAAAATGGCACTCACTTCGAATCACTCACGAACAAAAAATTTGACTCACGCTTACTTGAGTAGCTGGACTTTCAATCACGCGTAATTCACATGACCAGAATTTATCTCCAGTACTTAACGTTAAAGCCGTGGACGCATTTAAGAGGGCACATTTAAGCCATAGTATTTTAAATATTGTAAAGAGGCATTATTTGTACATTTAGGATGGAAAAAGGAAAAAAGAAATTAAAAGTTTCCTCTTAAATGTGCCACTTAATATGCGAACTGTGTGACGCATTTAAAATGAAAGTATTTTATTTAAATCTTCTGATAAATTCAAAAAGAAGAATTTATAAAAACTAAGGAATGTAAACATCGTATATTTTTTTAAAATCTGTGTTCAACATTTTGGATCCGCCATTTTGATTTTAAGAAATCTGAGTTCGCATTCGTGATTAACGATGCCCAATAATTTAATAATGATAATTTGAGCCTTAAATAATAATTTAAATATTTCGTCCGTCATATTGGATCCGCCATTTTGAATTTCAAATATTTGATTCTTAAATCAGATATAGCATCTGAATATCCATCGAAATCATCGATTTTGTCCAAAACAGACAACATAGAAAAAACTAATATAATATTTGTCGCCATATTGGATCCGCCATTTTTCATTTTACAAATCTTAGCTTATATTCGTAATTACCGACCCTAAATTCATCCACATTGATTAATTTAAGTATAATTAGCTAAGAATTAAAAAAGCATATCTGCCATATTGTATCCGCCATTTTTAACATAAGATCTTTAAGTCCAAAATCCGATTTAACAACCGAAAAACCATCAAAATCATAGTTTTTTGGATAAAACAGACAACATGGAAATAAACTTGAATTTAAATTTGTCGCCATATTGGATCCGTCATTTTTAATTTTAAAAGTCTTAAAACCAAATAAATATTGTTGTGGCAGCGCTTCAAAAACAAAAATTGGGGTGGTTTCCCAGCACTTAAAAAATTCTAGAGAGTTTTTAGAAGAATTTGTGGTGGAATCCAATGATTTCTTTAGAGAAGGTATTAATCTATGAACTTAAAATATATTTTAATTTTTTTTAAGTTATACCATTGAATGGGAAACCTTTTCAATTTAATGTGTTGGATTTTTGCTGCGATATGCCAGCCCTAGCTTATATTAAATGTTGCAAAAGTTATGTTGGTTTCTTTTCGTGTGAAAGATGTACAGTAGCGAGTCCCGAATAATTATTTTTAAAGCTTTCGGTTAACAAATGCCACAATTAATTTTTAAAGGGAAATATTATTAATAAAATTACCGACCGATTGTACAATGTTAAAAATTAAGATAAAAATATTGTTATGATGAAACAATTGCTATTGCACTGTTACACAAATAATTGTAATAAAAGAATTTAATAAATAGTAAAAATGTAAAAAAATATTCTTACAAAAATTGTACAAAAGTAATGCCAAAGCACTTTTAAGGTTGTAATTTGAAACGTTGGCAAAGCGTTGGCATTTTACAAAATATAAGTGCTTTGGCAGTACTTTATTTTTTGTACCGCTGGCAATTTCTGCGTGGGATGTTTCCATTCATATATAAGTTGGTAATTTTTTTTATATACTTTTTTTGCAATAACATTTTTTACATTGTGGAGAGTGTCAAAATATTTGGCAAGGCCAAATTGATTATTTTTTACTTGTTTTTAATTATTTTTGAGAAAATTCATTTTTTTGATTCCCTATTCATTGCAGCCTGCTTTTGATGTTTACTTGTCTCTTTCCATTAAACTAGTTTATTAGACATAAGTTTCAATGACATTAGTTGTATATTAACTGTCATATCAAATTTTATTTAACAATTTCAAAATTATTAAAAACACAATTTGTTTGCTTAAAAAAATGACAGCTGATTTTTAGGTAACATGTGTTTGTTATTAAGCAAACAATATTTGCAAATCAAACATCAAAAAATCATCATCATTGTTTTATTGGTAAATAAATACAATGACATTTGCTAAAAATTATATATTTTAGGTAGAATATTATATTAACACTGAGAAAAATATTTGTTCGAAAGAACTTTAAACGGTTGAATACAATGATATAAATTTTCCATTTTCTGAATTCTTTATCGAAATAAAACACCTGTAAAACTGCTTCTAATTTAAACTAACAAGGTTTTAGAAGGCTTTTTGTTAGTTAGAATTAATATTTAATTTTTGTTTTTATTTTTAAATTATTCTGAAATTTTATATTAGACCTTTAAATTTTTATTTTTAAAACGATTACTCTAGCTCGAGGTGATATTTCTTTACTAATCATTACGATAAATTTGTCAAAGTATCAAATTTCAAGAAACTATTTATTAAATTGTTTGTTTAAATTGATAAGATCGGTACGACTTAGCTGAAAAGTGTTTTGATCTATGTCATAAATCTTGTCAAGACTATTTTGCAAACTGAAATTAAATCTGCTGAAATTATAAGATTTCTCACACGATTCAAAGTTAATATTTTTAGAATTCATTGCTTTCTGATTTAACGACCATTTTATTTCGAGTGTACTTCTTTTAACAATAGTTCATTCAAATCTCCCGTAAAACCCCTTCCACACAAAATATTTACTTCATATAACAAAATTTTTATAAAGTTAACTGTCTTAAAAATGTCATACACTTCAATCATTCTTTTAAATGCGTAAAAATTTCCACACATGATGCTGATGACAAGTGGTAGGTATGTCTAAGTTTCTTTTCTGATGAAAGAAACATGCATGCAAACATTATTTAATATTAAAATTTGATTATTTTTTTGTGTATTAACAAAAGATTTTATTCCATATGTTTCATTTTAACTGTTATTACATGTCTACCTTTTATTCATTGAGTAAAAAATAAAAATATATAATTTTTTTCACATGTGTACGAATTTACTGTATCCTGTTGTTATAACAAATTATTCTTTTTTGTTTGAAACAGCAGAGAAATGAAATCAAACAATGTTATATTAAAAACTTTTACCGTTACGGATAACGTTAACGGTAACGTTACCGGTAATATTATTTGCCAGATAATAGTAAGATCAATATTACAGTCCCCACATACAGAAAAATTAATTTCCAAAATCGGTTTTTGTGACTACTTATTCGGCTGTGACAACCGAATTTTGTGTTGGTTTCAACAAAAACCCAGTGATATCAACCAAAATCAGTCGTTACTACTGATATTAAGTTGTGACAACATATATGCAAATTCTCCAAACAAATTTTGGCTGTTCCAACTGAATTTCAGTTGAAAATTACCAAATTTATTTTCTGTGGGAATACCTGAAAAAGGAATCATTATTTGATTTCATTGTGACGTATAAGTCTTTTTTCATTTATTAAAAAGGCGGTTTTTTCTATGTTAAAGAATTTTTCAAAATGTTTTTCCCCTTGACCCTTTCATAGAGCTTGAGACAGTATTTTATTCAAAATCAATCTAACAAGATAAGGCTCTATGGTGTCACCCCCATATCTTCGTGATTTTTTTTTTTTTGATATGTTGTTCAAAACAAAAATTAATTCGACATTTTTTAGTGGTAAAATAATTTTTTGCTACCTCCTATTTGACGAGAGTTCCTAGTAAAAATTACAAATTAATTGGTAAAAAGTTTGTAAAATTACAAACAATTTACAAGCTTTTTACAAATAATGTTGTTAATTTGCACCTTTTTTGACGCGATAAAAATAACAAGGACTTCTCGTAAATTTACTAGATTTTGTGCTACCTCCTATTTTACGAAAAATTCTAGAAAAATAACCAGATTTTTTGTAATTTTATAAGTTTTTTAATAATAAAATTGTAAATTTACAACTATTTTGATGCGATAATACTTACAATGAATTCTCGTGACTTAACTAGATTTTTTTTTCCAAAATTACCTTGGAAATTTAGACATTAACGAAAAAATTGTTAACTAAGTACAAAGAAAAATTTAAAATTCGATCGAACATTTTTGTTAAAAAACAAGGAAAACTGTCAAATATTGGTAAAATGGGATTACGGGACTTTTTCTTGTAGGAAACAATTGAGAATTTTCTATTTATATAATTTGAGAATTTTTCTATAGAAAAAATTTAAAAATTGTTTAAAAGAAAATTTGGCAATTTTTTTTTTGGAAAAATTTCAAAATTTTTTTTGGAAAAATTTCAAAAAATTTTTTTTGGAAAAATTTCAAGAATTTTTCTATAGGAAAAATTTGATAATGTGTCTTGAAAAAATCTGAGAAGATGATGGGTAAAAAGGAAAGAGACAGAGGAAAGGAAATAATGTTAGAATTTTGTCTAGGAAAATTGTCCAAGAATCTCAAAATTTTTCTATAGGAAAAAGGTTTTTGTTTCTTACAAGGGAAGTGTACACTAAGAAAATTATATCATTAACTGTTTGTAGGTTATTTTAAAAAGTAATCAGTAAAATCATTTTAAAAGAAAAATCACTTATTTTATAAAGTATTTATTTTTTTACTGTTTCTGTAGTTTAAAAAAAAATAATTTACTGTACTAAAAACGAATTTTCTGTTACATTTAATTTCGGCAGTAAAAAATTTCTTCTATAGTTTTACTGTTTTTCAATACAAAATAACTGAATATTCACTAGTTTTTTAATGTTTTGGTTAGTCATTAAATTAACATTTAAAATTGACTGTAATGTGTTTTTATTTTAAATGAAAAAACAGTGGAATGGTTTTAAAATAAAATTTCATTTGTTTTAAGTGAATATTCACTGGAATTTACCTACATAATTCTTTGAGTGTATCAACCCTTATGAACCGATTTGCATGAAACGTAAAATATATATAATAGAGACAAATCTAAGGTTGGGGTGTCTTGGTTTATTGGCCATATCGGGGATTTAGAGCTTCAAAACTTGGGTCAAAAAATGGCGAAAAACCGTTTTTTTTTTTTGATTTTTCAGCTATTTCTTTCTAATGAACTATATAATGTTTATATATGGGAAGAAGAAATAATCTTTATTAAATTTAAGTCGACACGTATTTTTGCTCTAGAGGATATTCTTGTTAGTTCTGGAGTTATCGAAATTTTCCCGGAGGTACACATTGTTTCATAAGGGGACAACGAAATTTTGAAACACTGATATGGCCTATAAGCCGTTACACCCAACCTTAAAATCATCTATTTTATATATATTTTTAGTTCCAGGCAAATCGGGTTATAAGGGTTGAGATACTCAGGTGCTTTCTATAGAATAGGTTTAGAGAATCTGAAGGTTTTAGAAAAATTAAAAGAAAATAATATTTCAGAACCTAAGAAGTTTTCTATGGGGAAAAAGTCTCTAAATCTGAGAATTTTTCTAAACAAAGAAGTTTTTTTAATATAGGATTTTTTGGTGGGAAAATTGCATCAGTATCGGAAAATTTTGTATATGAAAGTGTATCAGAATCTGAAAATTATTCTATAGCAAGAATTTCATAAATTCTGTAAGCTTTTCTGTTGCAAAATACTTCAGAACCTCTCTATTAGGATAATTTCTTGGAATTACAAAGTTTCTCTTTTAGTAAATGGCTCAGAAAAATTTAGGAAACTTTTTTGGGAAAAATATGTCTCAAACCGGATATATTTTCTTTTGTTTAAGGATCTGGGTATATTTTTTTTCAAAAAAAATCCGTTAAAATCTGAAAATTTCTTGAGGAGACATTTTCATATCAAACATTTTCTAAAATTCTTAAATCTTTTCTATTGGAATATATTTTTAAAATTTTGAACTATTTCTATAGAAAAAATTACAGTAAACGAACACTAAAAATACTTAATTAATGATTCAAATCCGACCTGAGGATCCCTGCAAAAAAAATTGTGAAAAAAAACATTTGTTTACCACCAAACCCAAGAGCTGGAAACGCGCCTGTCCCAAAAGGGTTTATAAAGTGGTTTTAAGAAAGTCTGCAAAGTCCACATTCAAAACATAAAGTAATAAAAAGTGCTAAGTCACATAAGAGGTTAAAATTCTTCAAAAAACTTTTTTAAATAGGGTTCTTTTGTAAATAAAGGAATGAGTCAATGATAGAGACAAATTGTATGTCCAAATTAAAAAAAATATTTACAGCAAAAATTGCTGGAATGTTTTATGTATCTTTTTCTTTCAGTGCACAGTGTATTTGTTTAAATTGTTGTTTTTTAAATTGAAAATAAATAACTTTTTATTGTTTTCATTATGCTGTAATAAGTATTACAACAATATTTTTTTTTTTATTTTTGCAAAATTCACATACCTTTTTTATTTATTATATATACAGTGTCATAAAATGTCATGTTTCCCTTGCTTGCAGTTTTTATTTTATGACAACCCATATATAATTTCGAGTGATATCGCAAATCTTTATTGCTATTATATGATTGTTAATAATTAAAATACTGTAGATTTTTTTTGTTAAATTCGGTAATGGTTTTAAAGGTATTGGTTTAATATTAAAGAAATTTTAAAGAATGAACAATTCAGTGATATTTTTTGAAATGTTTAAAGGTTTCATTCATTTAAGAAAAGTATTAACAAAAATTAAAAGAATTTTTGTGCAGTCCGTTTTTAATGCAAAGAACTTCGTAATGTAATTCCTTAGGTACCCCTTTTTATCCTAAAAATTTTAAATTTTCCAATATGTCCTTCTCTTGTTTGATAATTCTGGTGGAGAATTTCAAACAATAAATTTAAAATTCTGGGATTTTTAGTTCAGTAATTATAAAAATAATGTTAAAATTAAAATTTCCAGCTTATATGAGCATTATTTTAGGAAATCAAAAAGTACCAGTTAGCCCTCTTAGGATAACCTTGCAAATATTTGCCCATACACATGTTCATCACTCAAATTTAAGTACTAACGTCACCTTTCATGGGAAATTTGCATAAACAACATCGGTTCACGCAGTAAAGAAAACATCCATTACACATGTAGTGCACTAAAATGAATATATAACTCATGAACCAATACACATTTATTAAAAACCGTATATACATAGAAATAAACATTGTTATTGACGTCACCTTTCATGGGAATTCAATGAAACAAAATCGATTCACGCATTATAGCATTATAAACACAATGAAACTTTTTTTATACATAAAGAAGACATACACTCCACGGAACCTCGGCTCCCCTACATTTGGTTTTTAAAATATGTAATATGAAATTCTCATATCACCATCACAAATTATTATAAAATATTAAATATAATATCATATGCATATTACCAATGAACCAGTTATTAAATCGATATATTACACTATAAATATCCATTTGACAATAAGTCTCTCTGTTTGTCAATCTGTCTGTCTATTTGGACATCTCTTTGTCATGCATATCAACCACCTCAGATCAATGTAATCAGTATTAAGAACAATGAACAATAACAACAACAACACTAGCAACAGCAACAAAACAACAACAATCATCATCAGCAGCATTATCAACAACTATATGAAAATTTAACATAAGTAGGAAAATTTTAGTCAAAGATAAACCGACTGTAAAAAGCACTACATCATGCTTTAGTATTCTAATTTGTTTTTCAAAATTTTTATATAAACGTCCTAACGAGTGGAATAATATAAAACCATACTCAAATGTCCATCTAAACTAACCTAAACTTGTGCTAGACATTGTTACGAGAAATGCAACGGCCAACAACAGATGCATAACGTGGACTAACCGAACGTTTGCCGATTTTGATTATTCCGACGATATATGCCACATAATCTGCAATTGCCGACACAATGTAGATATTTGCATTTTGATTTCGGAGACGTGCTTAGTGGCGACATACATAACCACAACTCATCCTGGATTCGCCATTCGAGCCATACAACTCCCAAGGGCCAATACGCTGAGCTTTTCGCCGCGCATAACGATCTTGCGCAACTTGTGAATGAACCAACGCATATTGCGTGTATTGAAGGGCAGTCGGAAAACACTCTCGACTTCCTCACTTCTCACCCTGAAAAGTACGAAGTGAAAATACTTGCACCTCTCGGAAACTCGGATCACAGTACTATTTCTGCATCTTTTTCATATTCTACTCTTCGTAGCGTTGGGCCGAGCTCAACCGGCATTTTAATTGGAAACTTTGTTTTCTCGATGGAAACGATGCCGCTGCGGAAATGGTAGTAAATATTTTTATGCTAGGAATGAAATTTTTTATTCCCACGAAGCACATTTTGGTTAAATCAAAGCACAAGTGTTGGTTTAACCAGACGTCGAAAATGCAGTCAGATCCAGAGAGGAAGCGTTCAGTAATTGGCGGTCGAACAAGAATGTCGATACTGATCTGCATCGCAAAAAGGCGATAACCGAGTGTGCCAAAGTACTAAGACGTGAAAAGGTTCTATACGAACGTCGTCTACATGCCAAAGTTCTTTCTGCTCCTCGGGGCAGTAAGACTTTTTGGTCGTTCGTTAACAGAGTAAAGGATAATGCTAGTTCTTCTATTCCAACTCTTTTAAAGGACGACCAATCATTCACTGACCCGGTTGATAAGGCCAACCTTTTCGCTGAACTTTTTGCAAGAAATTGTTTCTTGCCGGAAAGCGATCAACCACTGCCAGTTCTCGAAAGGGTATCCTATACTATGCCTTCGATTTTCTTTCGAACCCGAGCAATCAAAAGGGTTCTTTCGAACCTCAATGTAAACAAGTCACGGGGACCGGATGGCATATCAGCATTAGTGCCGAAACAGTGCTCTTCTACGTTGGCACGTCCATTGGCTAACCTTTTCAGCTCTTCTTACCGTGCGGGAGTCTTCCCTCATGTTGGAAAGTGGCCAATGTCCAGCCAATCCCCAAAAAGGGCACGACTAACAACACTGAAAATTACCGCCCAATCGCAATTTGCTCTGCGCTCTCCAAAGTGATGGAGGGCATGGTTAACTACCATCTTGTGAAGTATTTAGAGACCAATTCACTTTTAAATGATCGACAGTATGGCTTCCCTAGCGGTCGATCTACGGGAGACCTGTTGGCGTTTCTATCGGAACGTTGGAGTCGGTCCCTTCACCATTTTGGTGACAGCAAAGTGGTTGTTCTAATGTTGACTGCTGAAGATGAGTGGGGCACAAAAGTAACGGTTGAGTTTAGTAGAGGTTGCCCCCAAGGGGGTGTTCTCTCTCCTTTGCTGTGGTGTTTTGTGGTAAACTCACTCTTGGTTGAAATACAAGCTCTAGGTGTACACATACAGGCATACGCTGACGATGTGTGCGCATTAGTATACGGAAAGTCACTTAACTTGGTATGCAATAAAATGCAGACCGTTATTGACTTGATCGACAACTGGTGCAATCGACATGGATTGTCTGTCAATCCAAATAAAACAACACTCGTGTTGTTCACGCGAAAAACCAAACATAACGGCCTTCAGCTTCCTACAAAACAAAAAGTTTCACGGGCACTTCGGATTTTCTGGCAGTGTCGGCGAGCTTTTGGAAAGACATGTTGTCTAAGACCTGCTAATATACATTGGATGTACATAGCTGTAATTAGACCTATTGTGACGTATGCGGCGGTAGTCTGCTAAACGGACTACAAAGAGCGGCTGCCTTGGGAATTACTGGTGCCATAAGCACCACCCCAGGCGCAGCTCTGGACGCTATGTTAGATATGCTTCCCTTGGACTTATATTTAAGGAGAAGCCATGAAATCTTGGTGCAGGCTCCGAAAAAGCGGAAAATGGCATGGGGAGTACAATGTGGGACATGGTCGTCTGTTCAATAGGCTATCGGAACTTTGTCCGATGTTTTCCATGCCTTTGGACAGTACAACCTCTTGCATCGAGTTTGGTAGGAAGTTTACTGTAATATTTCCGAGTAGGGAAGACTGGGGAAACCCAGCAGACCTACTGGAAAATTACACGGATACTTTCTACACGGATGGATCAAGTACCTTAAATGGCTCTGGGTCTGGCTGGTATTTGGATACTATATTGCTATGGGAAAAATGACTACAGTATTTCAGACTGAAATATTTGCTATTTTGGACGTAGCGACCTGGATTATTAGGAACAAATGGAGTAATACGATAATCAGTATTTGCAGTGACAGCCGGGCTGCGCTCATTGCACTTGAATCTCCAGTCACTTCATCCAAAAATGTCCAGAAATGGACAATACCCTATTTTCCTGATCAGTACAATGCATAGCACGAGTAGGGGGCATCCCCTGAGCATTGGTTAAAAAAAAATAAAAAAAATCAACCAAGGATATTTACTCGTTCCTGGATCCTAGACCCAGAAATAGTTGTTGTACACACGGTATGACAAAGTGAATATGCCTTCCATAATTTTATTTTTTTTTGCAAACGATATAAAAACTGTGTAATAAAACGGTAAAAACAACAATCATGATACTTAAACCAAAGCGGATTAAAATGAGCAAACACAAGAACATTGAATATAAATGTCAATATGCTAGGAAACAAAAAAAAAAAAAAAAATATTCGTATAATAATAATACTGAAATATGAAATTATACTGGTCGACGGTATGGAATTGTCTCGTTCTACTATCGTTGTCATCATTTATAGCATTTACAAAATAATGGTTGTTGTTGTTTTTGTTCATAATTATAATGATATTGTGAAAAAAAGGAAATATGACAGAAAATAAATAAATAATATACATAAAAAAAATACTGAAATTACATATATATCCTGTCCATCTGCATTTTTTGCAATTGCAAAAAAAAATGAAAAAGGATACACAAGCCATATAATACAGCTACATAATTAATATGACAATTTCATTTAGCCTGTAACACAATTATTTACAGAAATAATATTTAAAATGTTAATGAACAGAGAGAAACGAATAAAGAACGGGTAAAAATTAAATGAGAACAAAAAAAAAAAAAAAATACCGCAGACCTCAAGGTCTTAAATATGTGTTGTATTATATTGAATGTAACTTTAAAGTTGTATTAGCTTTTCTCTTTACTACAGAGAGAAGATAATGAATTGTCAATACAAGTAAAAATGTTATTAATATAATTATTTTTTTAATTGAAGGTGAACCTACATATTTGAAACAAATTTTTTTATGTATGCATTTAAAATAAGAAATTTTCATTTAAAAGCTTTCTTATTTGATTAAACCCATATTAGTGATTTGACATATTCTTGGAAATTTTAATAAAATATATTAAAGATTCCATTATTCGCAAACCAAAGCCGTTATTTAAGATGTTGTTTTTTCGGCATGTTTGGTGGTAGGAAGGGGTAGAAGGTATACTATTAAATTTACTTTGATTTCGTAAAACGTTTGATTAATATTATATGTTTGTTTTACTATGTAAATCTTGAATGGGTAAAGTAAAGTTTATTAACATTTATCTGTTGAAAGTGGGGTAAACAGCGCAAGAAACAAAATTCCTAAACCAACACACTTTCAGTATAAGAACAAGAAAATCAAATATATGAAATGGGTCAATATGCGTGCAATGATCTCTTTTATTTAAATAATATATGTAAGAGTATTAGGTGGGAGAAAAATACACGGATTTTTAGAAAGAAACAACATATTTTTTTTTAGAGAGTCTATAAAGTTATAATTCATTTGTATGAATGTATTTCCAATTTCAATAATATCTGAGGCGTATGAGTGATATGGTATTTTGATGAATCGCAATATTAATCATACGTATTCATTTCTCACAATCAGTGGGCAATGTGGTATATTTTACATTTTTATACCCTACACCACACTGTGGTACAGGGTATAATGAGTTTGTGCTGATGTTTGTAACTACCCGAAATATTGGTCCTAGACCCACCTTTAAGTATACCGATCGACTCAGAATCACTTTTTGAGTCGATTTAGCGATGTCCGTCCGTCCGTCCGTCTGTCCGTCCGTCCGTCTGTCTGTCTGTCTGTCCATGTAAACGGTGTAAACACGATACAGGTCGCAATTTTTAATCAATTGACTTGAAATTTAAAACTAAAGTCTCTCTTGGCCCAAGGACGAAGCCTATTGAAATTGGAAAAAATCGGTCCATATTTAGACCCATACAAAGGTCCTCTTTAGTTTTGGCTCAAATGGCTCTAATAACCGTATTATAATAGGTATCTTTTCGAAATTTGGCAAGAAAAACTTGCTTTGTCTCCACAAATCACCATTCCGAATTTTAAAGAAATCGGACCAGTTCTTGTTGTAGCCCCCATACTAACCACCTTCCCGATTTTCACATAAATGTCTCAAATTTCATGAAAATAGAAAATATTTAATTAAAATTTTGTTTGTGTATGTTAAACGCGTACTTAAATAACCTTATCAAACCTGATAATCATCGGACCAGTTTTGGACTCAGGCTCCTTGTGAAAATTTCGCCCGATATTCAGTTAAAGCGGTTTATTGAAGCCTATTTCACTCAAATTTGATTTGTGAGTGTTTTCGATCCATGGGACCCATTTTCCGGGAAACCTTGGTGTAGGGTATTATATGGTCGGTCTTGACCGACTATAATTTTCTTACTTGTTTTTTTTTTTGAGAAATAGTATGGCCATTCAGTAGCAATAGCAGTAAAATTTCTAACGGTTATAGCCAACGTAATTTGAGCTAAAATTTTAACGCTTAACTTCACATGTTCAATAGGGGCACCACTAGGCACCGCTAGAGAAGGACACATTTAGCATTTTGTGCTAGTAAATGCATTAAAACGTGCCAAAAGGTAGTGGTTATCTCTTTTGCTTTCTGATCTACTGTCATTTCAATGGGTCAAATTTAAATGTTTCCCTATCCAAATTAAAGGGGTGACGATTGAGGGTGGGTATGTTCTGAGAAAATGACAGGTTTAAAATAACAATGGCGGTAGGTCATACATTTGACTATTACACACAAAAAAAAACTTTGCCAAATTACTAGGAAAAGTCTCGTTATCCCATTTTACAATATTTGTCAGTTTTCCTTGTTTTTTTAACAATTTTTTTGTAATTTTACAATTTTTTTTGTAATTTTACAAATTTCCAAGACAATTTTACAAAAAAAATCTAGTAAATTCACGAGAATTTCTTGTAATTTTAATTGCGCCAAAAAAATGTAAATTTACAATTTTATTGGTAAAAATCCTTGTAAAATTACAAAATTATTGGTAAAAATCTTGTAAAATCACTAGGAAATTCTGTCAAATAGGAGGTAGCAAACAAAAAAAGTTAGTTGTTTTTTTGAGTGTATCTTAGGAGGTAGCAAAAAATCTAGTAAAATTAAGAAACCTCTTTGTAAATTTTATCGTGTCAAAAATTTGTAAATTTACAATATTATTGGTAATAAACCTTGTAAAATTACAAAATTATTGGTAAAAATCTTGTAAAATTACTAGTAAACTCTGTCAAATAGGAGGTAGCAAACAAAAAAAGTTAGTTTTTTTTTTTGAGTGTATCTTATCGAGTGGTGATAGGGGGTAGGTTTGTTCTAGAAAAATGTTGGGGGGGGGGGGGGGGTGTCAAAAATTAATTGAGGTCGGTTTTACATTATACCACTCGGGAAAGTACCATGGGAGCGGTAGAAACTGATTTAATGAAACAAGTTTATATAAAAACAAGTAAGAAAATTATAGTCGGTCAAGACCGACCATATAATACCCTACACCAAGGTTTCCCGGAAAATGGGTCCCATGGATCGATTAGATCTATATGTTGTAAAACCTTTAATAAGTGAAGAAAACACTCACAAATCAAATTTGAGTGAAATAGGCTTCTATTTGTTGACAATAAACCGCTTTAACTGAATATCGGGCGAAATTTTCACAAGGGGCCTGAGTCCAAAACTGGTCCGATGATTATCAGGTTTGATAAGGTTATTTAAGTACGCGTTTAACATACACAAACAAAATTTTAATTAAATATTTTCTATTTTCATGAAATTTGAGACATTTATGTGAAAATCGGGAAGGTGGTTTGTATGGGGGCTACAAGAAGAACTGGTCCGATTTCTTTGAAATTCGGAATGATGATATGTGAAGACAAAACATGTTTACCATCCAAATTTCAAAGCGATACCTTTTATAATACGGTTATTAGAGTCATTTGAGCCAAAACTAAAGAGGACCTTTGTATGGGGGCTAGGTCTAAATATGGACCGATTTTTTCCAATTTCAATAGGCTTCGTCCTTGGGCCAAGAGAGACTTAAGTTTCAAATTTCAAGTCAATTGATTAAAAATTGCGACCTGTATCGTGTTTACACCGTTTACATGGA
This sequence comes from Pegoplata infirma, assembly GCA_963921195.1. Taxonomy (NCBI): domain Eukaryota; kingdom Metazoa; phylum Arthropoda; class Insecta; order Diptera; family Anthomyiidae; genus Pegoplata; species Pegoplata infirma. Next base: position 197,595,391 of record OY992539.1, read on the forward strand.
CAGACAGACAGACGGACGGACGGACGGACGGACGGACAGACGGACGGACGGACGGACATCGCTAAATCGACTCAAAAAGTGATTCTGAGTCGATCGGTATACTTAAAGGTGGGTCTAGGACCAATATTTCGGGTAGTTACAAACATCAGCACAAACTCATTATACCCTGTACCACAGTGTGGTGTAGGGTATAACAAGTGAGAGTGTTAAATTCGGCAGTGCCGAATATTTAAAAAAAAAAACAGGGGCGTCTTTTTTTTTGGGTGGGGGGGGGGGGTAAAGTCGGTTGGAAACAACCTTCCTGGATCCAACTGCAAGCCTTTGAACTTCTTTTGACATAAAAATGTTTCGTTTGCTAAGCAAAAGTACAAAAAACCTATAAAAATGGCTTTTTTTATGGGGTTTGTTTAGTTCTTAAGAGGGGAACTTTTTTTCCCCTGATCCGATTTTGCCCATGTTCGAACTTAACCAGCCCAATACTATAAGACATTCGTGCTACTTAGGGAGTGGAGATAGGTCGTAGGTATGTTTTAAAAAAATGTTGTAGGGTAAAAATAAATGGGGGTCGGTCTCACTAATGACCCCTCTCGGACGCACCATTGGACCGGTAGAAGCTGATTAAATAAATCAAATTTACAAAAAATAAAAAAATTGTATGGGGACCGCCTTAACAGTTAAAGATAAAGGGTAGGTGTGATCGGTTATAAGACATTCTAGCGATGTACGTTTGTCCGGCCGTCTGTGGGGGGCACGATACTGTCCAAAATAAAAGACTATACTTCCGAAGCTGGGCACGTTTATGTCTTCTGGTCGGACGAGGGGAAAAATGTTTCCCCATAAAGAACTAAAACACCACCAGGCAAAAAAATTTTAAAATTTTTTTTTTATATATTTGTTCAACAAATGAAATATTTGTATGCCATATGAAGTTCATTTACCTACATTTGGACCAAGATGATTAAGAAATAAAATTTTTGAGCCCGCCCACTTTTAAGGGCGTGGTTATAGAAAAAAATACAAAATAATGACAAAAGCGTGATTTTAGGTGTAAATACCGTAAAAAATAAATTTGTAAACATTCATGAGAAGAGGGAAAAGTTGTCCTCCAACGTACCCCGCCGAATCCACCCAACTTAAAAAACTTCAGACATAATAAAAATATTTTTTTATAGCCACTTTTTTTATTCCTTATTCTCATCAATTAATCGAATATTTTTAGATTTAATCGCTTAGTCAAACGAACAAAAACAAATATTTGAATTATTCGATCAAAGTTAAAAGTCGAATAATTGACAACTCTAGTTCTGCTGCCTCCAATGTTGAACCGCTGGACTTCAACTTCCAAAATTAAGCTAAAAAAAAACGTTAGATATGACAATTTCACATTTCATGGAAATCGATCATGAACTGCAGTGGCTGATAGTCACATTTTTAAAAAAATCAGATTTTTATTATGTGCTAGTAAATGCTTAAAAAAATATTCAAAGGGGTAGTGGTTACCTCTTTTACGTTCTGTTATATGGCTTTTTAAATGGGTGGAATTCTAATTTTTTTTTTTCCTATCCTGGCACAGTTTTTCGGGAATAGCGTGGTCACATAATTTCAGTTTTTGTTCCTGCTCACCAGCCTCGTCAAAAGTTGATCCATTTTTAACGGGGTTCCTAAAAAATTACATTTTTTCTGGGAGCCCCTTTAGGGAGTGAAGACTAGAAGCTGGTTAGTTCAGAAGAAATGTTGGGGATTACAAATCGGTCTTACATTAATACCCTTCTACAAAAAAAAAATAATTTAAAACATTTTTTTTAAATAAAAGGGGTTAACAAATTTTTTCTTCACACTTTACCAAATATATTTATGCCGTAAAGACATAGTCAGTGAGACAATTTAAAAAAGTTGATTAGAAACCTTTTATATACTACATATACATAAAACTAAAAACAAAATGAGAATTCAAAAAACTATGTGAAAAATAAAAAAATTTCAACAAACTGTTTATACTTATGTAGCTGGTATTGTGTGTACAACAATGCAAGAGAAAAACACACACACGGAAAACAAAAAATTAAAAATATTTAAAGCTAAAATTTAATTAAACAATTAATTATATTAATTAAATATTTAATTAATATTAAATTTAAAAACAATCAAAATGATAATTAAAATTAATTGATGTTAAATTAAAAACAATTAAAATTTTAATTAAAATAAAATATACGATATTATTTTCCGAGGCAGTTGTGGGGGGTTTTCACGCCTTTACCGCCACCTTTGTTTTAGTGAGAATCACGAAAAACCGTTCGGTTTTAAGACATTTTTCTTATTAAAAAACTCTTAGATTCTAGGAAACTTTTCTTATAAAAAAGTCTTATATGCCATTTACATATACCTCGAAATCCAAAAAAAATGGGATTTCAATGAAAATCCAAGTAAATCCAATTACTTTTTTGGATTTCAAATGTCAAATCCCATACAAAAAAAAACTTGGATTTTGGGAAAATCGTAAAATCGCAATTTAAAATCCCAAAAAATTTCTACTACTTAATTGTACAAATATGGGTTTTCCCAAAATAATCATCCCTAATGCTTTTTTTACAACGCTGCACACGATTTTTTATCAGCTGTTGTTGTTTTTTATAAAGTAAAAAAACAATTAAAATTTATTTTTTTAAAACTATTAAAAGATTAATAAAAGCAATGTTTAACAATGTTTCATTTAAAATTTACCATTGCAAATGGTAAACGCACAATTTAGTTGACCAATTTGGTCTTCCTAACAAAGAAAAACACTCAATGGTGGCGGCCCCAAACTTGGCAAAAATTTTAATTTCTTGCATTTAAAGAGGCAGCTCTACATAAAAACACATTTTTTGATATTGTGGTCCCAACATATACTAGTGGGATTGAAAATATTGGCTCCGGCAAAAAAAAAATCATTGTTTTTAGAAATATTTATAAAATTGGGTAATTTTCCAACTAACAACCCTGTACACAAATCAAAAGAAAATACAGAGTTAGTACAAACAAAATCCTGCTAAATGTCAAAAAAGCATATGTAAACGGTATAGATTTTAATTGGATTTGAAATCCAAATTTATGTGGATTTCGGGGTATATGTAAATAGCATATTAGAAGTTTTTTTATATAGAGACTGAGACAGATTCTGAAAAATGTCTCAGATTCTAAGACGTTTTTCTTAAAGAAAAGTATTATATAATGCTTTAAAAAAGACTGCAAAAAATACACAATTTTGATCCAGTCTAATGTTAACACAATGGAGCCTTGAGCTCATGTAATATTAACCATGTTAAAATCTTAAGATGACAACCACTATAACCTGTATATTTCAAAAATCAAATACACGAACATAAGTAAATACACTTATAGAGGATGATATAAAAACTATACAACATAATGCATATTTAACCCTTAAATGTAACTGACGTTTTGGAAATAATTTTGTCTCTGTAAAAGTTTATTTCTATAGAAAATAATAAAAATTTACTAAATAAAAACTCTTAGATTTAAAGAGACATTATTGCTATTACAAAATAAAATGTGATTCTAAAATATTTCTCCATTAGAAGGTGTTCGATTCTGGGATATTGTTTTTAAAGAAAAGGTCTAAAATTCTGTGATATTTTTACAACAGAAAATATCTAAGAATCTGAAAGTCTAACAAGGGAAGTATTTATATGAAGACATAGACCTACGATAGCAATATGAATACGAAATAGTCTTTATTAAATTCAAATCGACACGTATTTTTTCTGTAGACGATATTCCTGTTATTTCGGGAGTTATCGAAATTTTCCAGAAGGTCCACATTGTTTCATAAGGGACTACGAAATTTTTAAACACTGATATGGCCGATAATCCGAGAAACCCCAACCTTAAAATCGTCGCTTTTATACATATTTTAAGTTTAATTCAAATCGGTTCAAAAGGGTTGAGATTCTTCCCTTGTAGAACTATAAATGTTCAGGTTTAAGGAAAAATGTCTCAGAATCTAAAAAAAATTAGTAGCGGAGAATTTTCCTACACATGCTTTTTCTGGTCCTCGTTTAATATACTTCGCCCATTTAAGGGTTAATTTCCTAAGGCATATATAAACTTCACTTGTTTTCTTGAGTGTGTGTGAGTGTTTTTTTTTTTTATAAAATATGTCCATACTTCTTAACGGGTCACGAAATCATCTTTACGCTTTGCTAAGAAACAAAAAAGGTGTGTCACGTGTAAGTGTCATATATGGTAAACATTAAAGATACCCCACCCATTTCAATGGACTATAGAGGCGGCACACTATGCTTCGACCCATGGACAAAAATCAAAAAAAAAATTTTTGTCTCAAATTGTGTTTAAATACAGATTTTTTGAAAGATAATAAGGTATCTCAAATAAATATTAACAAAAATATTTTTTCTGATTGCTTTTGCCACCACGAGAGGGCGCTAAACTCAGAGAATTTTAATGAAAAATGACTTAACAGGAAAATGTGTTTTAGTTGTTTCACAAAAATAATTCTCAAAAATCCATTTTTTAATAAAATGTTTCGAAATTTTGTTTTCAAGTACTTTGATATATTTGTAATTAAATTAAAATATAGAATTTTGCATATATTTGCAAAAAAAAATATTTTTTATTGCGCAGAAAAGCAAATTTTTCTATTAAAAATCCAAAAATTACTATAGTTTGATGGAGTTTTAAAAAAAATTATATAAAATTATATATTTTTTTCGTGGATATTTTTTTAGTTTAAACTCTTGTCTAACAGCGTATTCAAAAATTAGGGCCCACTTTTGACCACAAATTAAAAAAAAATCGATTTTTTAAATGCCTAAATTCATGATTTTTACTCAAAATTCAGGCATTTGAGAGTATTTAATATCATTGTGCAACACGATTTTATGTTTTAAATGGGTAAAAAAGCAAAATGAAAGTATATTATTAGTAGACCAAAACAATTGAAGAATTTCGAAAATTTAACTCGAGTTTTTTTTATGGCCCACTGAAGTTTTTAATTTTTGTTTTTTCAAAGGCGCTCAGAAGAAGTCATTCAGAATAAGTAAAAAAAATATTAAATTTAATTGTGTGCTAAATGAGGTTTATTGATGTCTTTGGTAAAATTGGATGACGGTTCTTTTCTAAGAATATATTAACCCTCTACCTCCCATTTTTGGGGTCATTTTAGTCTCTTTTCCAAATACCCTCGTAGAATAACACTTACACTTTCGATTAAAGGGCTGACAAGTTATACAAAAATTTTCTGCACAGAATTTCATTATTAGTTGTAAAATACCAAAAGTTCATGAGATAAAAGCAAAATGCCTAAAAAAAAATATTTTAAATTGTTAAATTGTATTTCACCAAAATCGTGTGAAATAATTTAAAATAATGTAACAAATGTACTTCTAAGCTTACTGTTAATAGATGTATTCAGTAAAATACGATGTTTCTTTTTTCTTAGGACATATTAACCCTCTATCTCCCATTGTCAGGGGTCATTTCAGTCCATTTTTAAAATATTCTTATGAAAACCACTTAAACGTATGTTTAAAGTGTTAAAATGTTCTACAAACATTTAGTAGATTTTTTTAATCATTCCAATTGCCTTATTGAAAGACTTCTAAACAATTCATGGGTTTTGGTTTACAAATGGCATACTTTCATTTTTTGTTTTGTTCAATATAAGATACACTCCGTGAAAGTGACCCCAAATTTGTTGCACAGTGTATTCTACTGAAAAATTATAAATTATAAGAAATATTAAAAAAGGAATTTAGTATTACGCTTTAACCTTTAAACGCTCGTTTTATTGAAGGACTAAAATGACCCATTAAAATAGAAGATAAAGGGTTCATATATTCTAACAAAAGAACCGCCATTAAATTTCACTGTAGAGAAGTATAAATATTTTTTATCTCAATAGTTTTTTAGTACATTTTTCGACTTATTTCCATCTACTTTGGTAAACGCTATTTAACAATATGTGATACTTAACAATTTTACTTTTTAAAGCATTTTTATTGTATCGCAGGATCTTTTGGCATTTGACAACCCCTAGTAAAATTTGATGCTTAACATTTTTGTAGAAGATATTAACTATTTAAACGCACGTTTTAGTGTTGTTCTACGAGGATATGTAAAATAAGGATAAAAATGACCCCTAAAAATGGAAGATAGGGGGTTGATGTATTCTAAAAAAAGAACCGCCATCAAATTTTACTATAGACATGTATAAACATTATGTAGCTCAGAAGTTGATTTAATACATCTCTTTGACCTTTTTTAGACGACATAAAAAATAAAAATAACCAATTTTTTAAAAAAGGATGTTTTTATATTTTCCACATTACTAATCCGATTTGGCCCAAATTTGGTATTAATATATATCTAAGGAATATTAATTTGTTTACAAAGTTTTTTTTCGATCGGACAATTTTCGTAGGTGTTATAGCGTTTTAAAGGATATATGGCAGGACCTTGAGTCCTTGCTCCGATTTAAATGAAAATTTATACACAAGTTGCTAGTTGAATGTGTATCAGCATGACCACTTTTTGTAATTTTGTGGGCATTATTGAAGCTAAAATTATTTTTTTCAATTTCAGGACACATGGGCGGTAGGCGTGTCCTTGCACCGATTTTTCCAAAAATTCATATTTTTCTTAACTAAGACGTTTTATGCACGTGTACCAAATTTCAAAAATATGTGACAACTCTTTCTATTTTTGTCCCTTCGTTATATGGGAACGAAGCACTGTGCGGCAGCCGTAGCATGTCCTTTGAAAATCCCCTCGTTTAAGCTTAAATATGCCACTAAAGCTGCTACTAAAACTTGCATATATAGGTTTAAGTGTATTAGTATGGCGTAATGTGTATGTTAGTATGCCGTTAGTGTGTTAGTATGGCATAAGTGTAAAGGTATGAGTATTTGTTGTTATTACAAAATTTTTGCTGTTTTTGTTTTATATGTATGACAAAATCTGTGCCTGACACTTTTTCACCTTGACGTTTGTCAATGAATGTTTTTGTGTGTGTGTCATTTTGCCTCTTAGCTTAAAAATACTTCTATTTCCCACTTTTCTGAAGTATAAAACCACAATATTTAGCTAAGAATGTATGCATGTATTAGGGTGTTTGTTAAAGTGTATGTGTGTTTTAGTTGGATTTTGTTCCATCAGAGTCGTCTTTGTCGTCAGTCAATTACTTGTGTTTATTTATTTAACTAATGGAATTATTTTTTAAGATTTACTTTGACCGTGTTTATCATTAAATGGTTGTTTTTCTTGTTTAATGTAAAATACAGTGGAAAATAAAGAAAAAAATGTCTTAATAAATGAAATTTTTTCTAAAGGAAAAATTTCTGAGACTTTTGGTATAGCAAAAATGTTCTTAGACACGGTGAGCCTCAGCGATGTTCAGGTTGAACTTTAGTGTCGACGAAAAGTGTAAATGCAGTTCGATTTCTACATGAATAAATGTCACAAAACTGTTAACAGCGAAATCGTAGCTGATCGCATTCGCGAGATATCGCGAAATTAGTGTTTTTGTATTTTCTAAAATTTTGACAATGAAGTTTTTTAAATATCTTCAAAAACTGGGTATGCAGTTTTAATTGTATTTATTTACATGTCACAACACAGTTAACAGCGAAATCATATCTTCTCAATTTCGCGAGAAATCGCGAAATTACTTTTTTGCTGTTTTTATTTTTGTTTTTATCTTCATATATGATTTTTTTAAATTTCATAAAAACATGGTATGCAGTTTTACTTGTGGTTGATCAAAGGTCACACAGCTGTTGACATCAAAATTGTAGGTGCTAAATTTCGCGAGATATCGCGTAATTATATATACATATATTATTTTTTTTTATTATATTTTAAACCCGGTTCTTTAGAAATGATAAAAAAAAGTGGTAAGCAGTTTGATTTGAATATGCTGGAAGAAATTAAAACTGCCCCCAAAAAAATTATTGCTGCTCACTTTCGCGAGAAATAGCGAAAAACAGCTTTTTGGGGGTATTTCTTGTTTTGATTAATAAAAGAAGTTTCTTTAACATTGTTGAAAAACACGAAATGCAGTTTGACTTGCTATTGATCAAAGGTCATAAGGCTGTTAACATTTAAATTCTAGCTGCTTAATTCTTCGAGATATCGCAAAAAAACTCGCTTATCTACTATTTATTCATTAATTTGTGTTATTTGTGGTCTTTAAAAACATATACTTCAATTAACGACAAAAGTGTGGTATGCAGTTTGAATTCGGGGTTATTAGAGGTGACAAAACTGCAAGCATAAAAATTATAGACGGTCAATTTCCCGAGAAATCGCAAAATTACTGTACGAGCTTTTATAATAAATTACTTTTTTTTTCTTTGGTATCAAAAAATTTAAGTAACGACAAGTATATGGTATGCAGTTTAAATTGTCCGTAACTGAAGGTGGTAAAACTGCTGAAATCTATATATTGACGCTAATTTTCGCGAAAAATCGCGAAAAATTTTTCAATTTTTTTTTCATTTATTTTGTATTGTAATATTATTATGCACTCTTTTTTTCTTCAAATAATTCATAACCATTTATTAACTGTCATATTATTTTGAATGATAAGAAATAATTTTTTGGTATTAAATGCATACCACGTTTTTACACCATTTCAAAAGAACATGCAAAATTGAAAAATAAAAAAAAATAAAAAATATATAAATAATTCCGCGATATCTTGCGACAGTGTACACCTACAACTTTGATGTCAACACCCTTATGACCTTCGATCACGTACACATTAAAGTGCATATCAGCTTTCCACAACATTTGAAAAAAACCTAGAAAAAGTTGAAAACAAAAATTGACAAAAAAGTTATTTCGCGATTTCTCGCGAACTAAAGAAGATAGGATTTCGATGTTTGCTGTTTTGTGACCTTAAAATAAGTACAATGAAAACTGTATACTCAGTTTTTGAAAATATTTAAAAAACTTCAATATCAAAATTTTTTAAAATATAAAATCACTAATTTCGCGATATCTCGCGAATGCGATCAGCTACGATTTCGCTGAAAACAGTTTTGTGACAACTAATCATGTAGAAATCGAACTGCATTTACACTTTTCGTCGACACTAAAGTTCAACCTGAACATCGCTGAGGCTCACCGTGTAGACAAGATTAAATACTAAACAGGCCCCAGTCTGGGCGCCATTTTTTTTTTTTTTTTCAAAATTGTAATTCGATACTAAGTTTGAGATAGGTGATTTTGAATATGAGCTTAAATCTGAGATTTTCTATAAGAAAAATGTTTCAGAATCTGAGACTTTTCTATAAAGAAAAATGTCTTAGAATTTTTGACTTTTTTAAGCGGAAAAATATCTCAGAATCAGAAATTTTTTGTCTCAAAAGCTAAGACTTTTTCTACAAAACAAATGCCACAGAAAATTGACTTTTTCTATAGGAAAAATTACACAAATAATCAGAGAATTTTTCCTATAAGGACTTTTTTATGGGAAAAAATGTCTTAAAATCTGAGAACATTTTTCAGAGACATTTTTCTTGTTTAATGCAAAATACAGCGAAACTTATGATGAGAAAATTTAAGACTTTTTCTATAGAAAAAATGTTTCTATAAATGAAACTTTTTTAAAGCAAAAATTTTTTAGAATCTGACACTTTTTCTATAGGATTAGATACTGCTCGGGCCCCAATCTGGGCGCCATTTTTGTTTAGTACAAAATTGTGATATGAAACTGTCTAAGCAAAAGGTGTTTATGGGTATGAGCAGGATCTTACAATTTTTATACTTTTTGTATAGCAAAATATCTGAAAATTTGAGATTGTATCAGAATGTCTCAGAATGTCTCAGAATCTGAGACTTTTTTCTATAAGGAAAAATGTCTCAGAATCTGAGACTTTTTTCTATAAGGAAAAATGTTTCAGAATCTGAGACTTTTTTCTATAAGGAAGAATGTTTCAGAACCTGACACTTTTTTTCTATAAGGAAAAATGTCTCAGAATATAAGACTTTTTTCTATAAGGAAAAATGTCTCAGAATCTGAGACTTTTTTCTATAAGGAAAAATGTCTCAGAATCTGAGACTTTTTTCTATAAGGAAAAATGTCTCAGAATCTGAGACTTTTTTCTATAAGGGAAAATGTCTCAGAATCTGAGACTTTTTTCTATAAGGAAAAATGTCTCAGAATCTGAGACTTTTTTCTATAAGGAAAAATGTCTCAGAATCTGAGACTTTTTTCTATAAGGAAAAATGTCTCAGAATCTGAGACTTTTTTCTATAAGGAAAAATGTCTCAGAATCTGAGACTTTTTTCTATAAGGAAAAATGTCTCAGAATCTGAGACTTTTTTCTATAAGGAAAAATGTCTCAGAATCTGAGACTTTTTTCTATAAGGAAAAATGTCTCAGAATCTGAGACTTTTTTCTATAAGGAAAAATGTCTCAGAATCTGAGACTTTTTTCTATAAGGAAAAATGTCTCAGAATCTGAGACTTTTTTCTATAAGGAAAAATGTCTCAGAATCTGAGACTTTTTTCTATAAGGAAAAATGAGACTTATTCTATAAGAAAAAATGTCTCAGAATCTGAGACTTTTTTCGAAAAGGAAAAAGGTCTCAGAATCTGAGACTTTTTTCTGTAAGGAAAAATGTCTCAGGATCTGAGTCTCTTTCAATAGGACAAACTTTCTCAAAATTTAGAACTTTTTCTATGGGAAAAGTGTCTTATTATATCAAACTTTTTCTTTTGGAAAAATGTCCCAGAATGTTTTTGTAAACCTAAGACAATATTGAATACCGTTCGGGCCCCACACTGGGCGCCATTTTTTTTTTCAAAATTATGATATGAAACTAACAATAAGTTTACCATATATGACTTTTAATTTAAGCTTGAATCTTTAGGATAAATGTCGAAGAATCTAAGACTTCTCGAGAGGAAAGTCTCTGAATCAGAGACTTTTTTCATATTCTGTAGTCATTGTCGTACAATAGTTTCAATTTAACCACAAATCCATTATCATATCCACAAATGTTTTCCTTTCCCGTAATTCTCCCTCTTTGTGGTTTTTGGTTTCCGCTTAAATCTTCACTTACCCACTGTTGTACGTGTTACGTTTTAATAAATGTGTACGTTAAGTATGTCCGTCCGTATGTCTCTAAATGAATATGTGTGTGTGTGTGTTGTATTTATGCCAAAAACCATGTTGTATTACATGTGCTACGTGTCTTTTGTTAAAACTTAGCTTTTCTTATTTATTTGACTTTCTTTTAATTTTTTTTCTTGCGTTTTTATTTGCCAACATCTTAATTGATTTCAATGTAATTGACAAGATTGCCATAGGGAATGTCACCAAAAAAAATGGAAACCATAAAAGAAAGAAAATAAAACACAACTAAATCAAGAAAATGTAAGAAAAGATTACAACAAGAACTAAAGAAAATACACTTAGAAGAAAAGTAAAATGAATGGTGTTTTAAAAGAAGCCATGAAGTAATAGCTGCAGTTAAGAGGTTTCAGGTTCGAATCTCGGCTTTAAAGAAGTTTTTAATGTGACGTACAAAGGTGTAAATAACCAAAGAGCGCTGATGATTCAATCAATCTTTGATGATATTTTTTTAGATTTTTCTTTCTTCAAAAATATATATTTTTCAAAAATTATTCTCTGTAATATACTCTGAACGAAAATTAAAAATTCAGTTTAATACAAAAATGTAAGAAAAATTTTATAAAAATCCGAAAAATTTTGAAGAGTTGTAAAGTATATTTTAGATTCAGATCGCTAAATTTAGAGCACTCTTAATCGTTTATATTATTTTTCAAAATTTCTTTAAGTGCATATTATATTTCAACATAAAAACAACCATCATAAATAAGAAATGTATGTTTTAACAACTTAAATTAAACGTAACATTATTCAATTATAACATGACAATTTTCATTTAATTTTGTCGGTTTTGTTGAACAATTTTTGTATTGGACTTTTGTACAAAAAAAAAAACTTGAAAGGATTAACTCAAATAAATAATGGCTTTAATTAAACCAAAAAATACAAAGACGCGAGTAGTAAAACGGCAAAAGCTGACAGATTTTAAAAAAACTATAACTAAGGTCAAGGCCTTTAAGATAATGACAAAGGAGGGGATTTTTAAGTTATTAAAACTTAGTTTTGTGAAAACTTTAAAAATAATTATTTAGTAAAAAACTTTAAAAAACTCTCAGATTCTTATAGAAAAAGTCTCAAATTCTGAGACAATTTTTCTAATAGAAACATTTTCAGGTACTTTGACATTTTTAATAAAGAAGAAGACTCAGATTCGGAGACAGGTTTCTTATAGAAAGACAGAGATTCAATGTCATATTTGAAATCGCCTATCGCAAACTATGTTTCATATCACAATTTTGAAAAACAAAAATGGCGCCCAGTGTGGGGCCTAAGTGGTGTTCAATCGTGTCTAAAGACATTATTTATACAGAAAAACTCGCCGATTCTGAGACATTTTTTTCCATAGAAAAAAATTCAGATGCTACCCATTTTGCCTATAGTAAAAGTCTCAGATTTTGAGACATTTTCCCATAGAAAAAGTCTTATATCCTGAAACATTTTCTCTATAGAAAAAGTTTCAGATTCGAAAACATTTTTCCTATTGAAATAGTCTCAGATGCTAAGACATTTTTTCTAAAGAATAAGACTCAGATTCTGAGAAAGTTTTTCTATAGAAAATGTCTCAGATTCTCAGAAATTTTTAATATATAATAAGGCTCAAATTCTGAGACATTTTTCCAATAAAAACTTGTTACTTGTTCCTATAGAAAAAGTCTCAGATTCTGAAAAATGTTTTGTATAGAAAATTTGTCAGATTCTAAGACATTTTTTTTTACAAAAAAGTCTCTGTTTTTGGGATATTTTTCCTATAGAAAACGTCTCAGTTTCTGGTAGATTTTTCTTAGAGAAAAAGTCGAAGAATCTGAGACATTTTTTCTATAAAAAAAGTCTTAGACACTTTTCCGACAGAAAAAGTCTCAGATTCTGAGAAGTTTTTTCTACAGAAAAAGTCTCAGATTCTAATAAATATTTCCTATAGAAAAAGTCGTAAATTTTTAGACATTTTTCATATAGCAAAAGTCTCGGATTCTGAAATTTTTTCCTTTATAAAAGATCGCAGTTTCTGAAACATTTTTTATAGAAAAAGTCTCAGATTTTGAGACTTTTTCTATAGAAAAATATTAAGATTCTTAGAAATTTTTTTTTCTACAGATTAAGTCATAGAATCTTAGACATTTTTCCTATAGACTGTAGCTCATATTAAATAATCTATTACAGGGAGAATCTCCCTGGTCCGATATTCATAAAATTTGGATATGTTGTTAAGAATGAAAATTAATTCGACACGTATTTCTTTTGCGGTCCAAACTAATTTTTAAGGCGATCGATTTGTATGGGGGGAAATTGACTTTTTTCAGTTTTTTACGATTAACGTCAATTTTGACAAAAAATAATATGGGTATATGTGGTATCAGATTAAAAGTATTTAAAATACCTATCTCTTAGTGCTATCAACGTGTCAAAAAAAATTATTATTTTTAGGCTTAATAACAAAAATGTCATAAAATTTTGGTATTTTACTCAATACACTATGGTTCCAAATCAATTTTGTTTGGCATAAATTCCAAAAATGAAGCAAAGTCGCTAGTTTTGAATCTGGAATGCGTTTTTATCTCTTAACGCAATCAAAGAATGATTTTCAAAAAAAAAAATCGGAAATTTTTTTTTTTTTTTTTGAAAAAAAAAAAAAAAATTTTTTTGAAAAAAAAAAAAAAATTTCAACAATAATATATTTCTACTAGTCAGTTATCTCGGCCGAAGTCAAAAAAATTATAGTTAAAAAAAATTTAAAGATGTGTCACGCAAAAAACCGAAAATTTTGCGAAATTTGTGCTAAATTAAAATGGCAATTGTGAATTGAGAATTTGCCGAAAAATGCTGGCTAGATGTTAATTTTAGTATTAAATAGACCATCTAGAAAACACTCTCACATTTAAAGACTCATGCAAGTTCGTGCCCAAACACAAATTTTTGTCCGCGATAAATATAGGCAATTTTGGCTTTAAAATCCTTAAAACCGCAACCCCCAAGAATAACGCCAAAAATGCACGGAATTAAAAATTGAAGTTTTTAATAAGAACTACTTTCCTTGGGCTTCAATTTTCTTTTTTAGCCTTTTTATAATTTTATTTTTTGCCATTTGCTGTTAGTATAATTGTAATATGGTTTTGATCCCGATTTAATAATACGCCTTAAAACTATCAACTTTGAAACCCTAGCAGACTGACAGTATTGCCATAAAATTTTTTTCATTATACTTTCTTAATGGCTTGGAGTGTTGCCATTGAGAAACTGTATAAGCTTTTGGAAATTTGTTAAACTCATTTTTTTTTAATTTCTGCCAAAAAATATGCATTTGGAACCATAGTGCAATATGGCGAAAAGTTTTGCATGATTAGTCATGTGCTTTACACACGTAGATAGGTTTTCTAAAGACCTTTCATTTGGTATACAACATCATTATGTTTCTATGCAACCCATAAATGTTAATTTGGCCGCTATAAAAAATACGTGCCCCTTTATTTTTCCTGCTCTACAAAATGAAACCAATTCCATAAAGATCGGTGGGTGATAATAGGGACACTTCCCTTGTTAGTTTCGTATCACAATTTTACAAAAACAAAAATCAAAAATGGTGCCCAGAGTGGGGCCAGAGCTGTAATCAATATTGTCCATAAAAATAAATTTATCTAAAATACAAAATTATTTTAAAATTGCAGTTTATTAAAAATTGTAGTTCGAATTAACTGACTTAGAATTTGAATTTGTATGTGAAGTCACAATTTTAAAAACATCACAAATGGCGCCTTGCATGGGTCCCTACTAGAGATTATTGCGTGATCACGCGTAAGTGTGACTGAATTCAATTTTACTCACGTGATTATGAGTGAGTGTGCGTGAGTCGATTTTTTATATCTTACCAAAAAAAGCAACAAAAAAAACTTTCAAATTTGACTAAACTTAAGATTTCGTCCCTCAAAAAGCAAAAAAAAATTCGCTGAACTTAAAATTTTGCTTAAAATTTTGTAAGATTTTTTAAATTTTAGTTTTTTAATTTTTTTTTTGTATAAAAAAGAGTTTCGTGAGTGTTAGTCAACGTGAGTGTGAGTGAAGCTTGTGTGAGTGCACGTGAGTGTGAGTTGTGCAAAATTTACTCACGTGATTGTGAGTGAGTGTGAGTAGAAGAAATATGCTCGTAAGTGATTGTGCGTGATTCAAAAATTTCTGTCGTGAGCGTGAGTGAGTGTGAGTCAAAAATCACTCACGCGCCCATCTCTAGTCCCTACTGGTAGTCGATCGTATTTAAAGATACCCAATAAAAGTTTTTATTACAAAAATATGATTGGGGTTTTCACAGTGACGATTAAATTTGCCTTTTTAGTTGGGTATTTGGCAAATTTGCCATTTTACTAAACGTCAAGTATTTGCCACCATTTTTTCTTTACATATCGTGACCGCACTTTTCGTTAATAATTTGCACAAAATAACTTTAATTAACTTTTTAGATTAACAATTTTAAAATAAACATAAAAAATTTGTATGTTTCTTTTTGTATAAATGTTTTTGTTGCCGCGTTCGAAATTTCATCATAAACAATCACAGCTGTTTTAATTTTTATGTTTTTTTTATTTGCACACTGGCATTTTGTTTTTAGACAAGGTTTGATTTGGGCATTTTAAGAAAAATATGCCACATTCAAATTGGTATTTTTTTGACGTTTGGCACATTTGCCAAATACCAAACTAAAAAAGGCAAATTTAATCGTCACTGTGAAAACCCTAAATGATATGCTCAACGGACAAAAAACAAAGCTCAGCTGTTTTTGGTTCTCTTCAAAAATTAAAAATAAAAGTGTTTTTTTTTTTTAAAGAAACACACTCAAGCAATGCTGCCTATCAATTACTAATGTAACCGTGTTGTTTCTTTCGGAAAGGGGATAGAAGAGAGATGAAAGATTTGAAAGATAGAAGGGCTTCAGTATGGCAACACTGTAATTGCGCGTGTTGATAATTTTGAGTACAGTTGTTGCATCGCCATCTGTTATTGATCTGGCGAATTGTTTTTGAAGCTGTGTTTCATAGCCATTATTTTATTATTTTACTTCGTTGACGTTTTAGTGCTATTTATCAACGAAGGAGGGTGCTGCGATATATATTAGTTATAAATAGAAACTAATAAATATCTGAAAAAAATGTTGTTCTGCCTGAGCCGGGAATCGAACCCAGGTTTGGTGGCTAGTAGTCCAACGCGCTAACCACTAAGCCACAGATTTCTTAGATCTTGAGATATTTTTCCCGTAGCAAACTCTTAGATTCCAAGATATTTTTCCTGAGACATTTTTTCTATAGAAAAAGTCTCTGATAGAAAAATTCTTATATTTTAAGACATATTTCCAATAGAAAAATTCTCAGATTTTGGGACAATTTTCCTACTGAAAAATGACATTTTTTTTTTGTAAAAAAAAAAATTTAGAGTCTGAGACATTTTTTTATAAAAAAAAAATTTCAGAGTCTGATACATTTTTTTTATAAAAAAAGTTTCAGAATGTTAAACATTTTTTCAATTCTGTGTTATTTTTATATAAAAAAAATCTGCGGTTCTAAGAAATTTTTCCTATAGAAAAATTATCAGTTTCTGTGACATTACTGCATCCAAGTCTATGAGAAACAGAACAAGAACGTGACAGTATTTTTCATATGATTTGATAGATAAAACCGGTGGCCGGCGCTGGTGTAACATAAAATTTGTTTTAATTAGCAAAAGTGTTGATTCTCATTCTAAGTTGAAACTTTCCTCCGTGCCGTTCTTTTACTAGCCGGACTCTCTGATGGGTACTTAGGCAATACCTTTTCGTTCTTAGGAATCATAGTGTTTTCAGCCTTAAGGAAAAACTATCCCTTAACTGTTTATTAAATTTTTTTGCAAACATTTTTATTTATTTGAATGTAAAAAAAGTATAAATTTTTAAATTCTCAAAATTATTTTGTTATTTTGCTCATTTTTATTATGTAAAATATGTATGAATTCTGGTTGTACCTGTAAGTGTTATCACCTCAAGGCTATGTCTGACACCTTCCTTTCATTGGTATGAATATAAGTACAAACATTTTTCTTTTTACAAAAAATATCATTTCCAGACAGAAGTTTCTATATATTATTTTTTTTTTTGCATTTTTGCTGTACTTATATTTTGTTGCTGTAATCGTGTACATAGAATAAACTTTGCATAAAAAGCTTTTTACAAACAAAAAAAAAAAAAAAGTTTAAATACTTTAATTAAATTCAAAGATTTTAAGGCGATTAAAAATGAGAATTAAACTTGTAAAAATAAAAATCTCTTGAAAATACATTAATATGGTTTTAACCAAAAAATAAAAGAGGCTTAGGTAAAATACCTTTATATATTTACATAGGTATGAACATATATGAGCAATTGAGTGGGATATAAAAAATTGGAACATTTTTAATAGAGGTTGATTTTTTCAAATTTTTAATAAAAATAAATTTAAGAGAAAATAAAAAGCTGATAGAAAATAAAACTTTGAATATTTCTCATATGCAAGTTTCAGGATGATCGGTGGGTGGCCCTAGAAAAACCTTCCTTGTAAGTAAATGGCGCCCAGAATGGGGCAACAGGCGAAAGTCAAACTTGTATAAAGTTGTTAAAATTAAAAAAATGTTTTGAACCCGTAATTTATTATCTTTTAGGCTCCCCAGAAACGTCAAGCAGTTTTATTTGCGACTTCGATATTAGTAATTGTATTGTCTACGAGTCTTACAGGCCTATTCGCAGTTATGACTGGTTATGACAAATTTTATTATTTTCAAACTTCATATTCCCTGTGTTTGTTGTAAACACAATCATAAAAAGTCTCAAAATTTAAAATTATTTTTCAATTTTGAGACCATCTGGATAGCAGGGTTTATTTTTTTTGAAATTTTCAAAGAAAATTTGAATTTTTATGATTGTTTACAACAACCACATGGAAAAATTTACTTATCATTGAATTTTGACTATTTACTATGAATCGGCCTCTAAGTTTCATACCTGAGATTGTGCAGTTTAAAAACCAGGTAACTCATAATTCTGGTTTCTCTTTTTCATATGCAAATTTCATGAATTTCATTAAAAAAAATGTAAATGGCGCCCAGCTTGGGGCCAGGGAGAAAGTAAAACTTCTCTAAAGTTGTATAAATTAAAAAATGTGTTCTTTTTTAATTCAGTGATGCACTATCGTTGGGGCTCGCCAAAAACTGGAACAAGTTATATTTGTGAATACGGTATTAGTAATTGCAGTGTTTAAGAATCTAAGTTTCATACCTGAATTAAGTGGAAACCGCTTTTGGTTTGGGTAATCTTCAGTCACTTGCTGGAATGTATAAGATTGTGTCCCAAAAAACCGCTTGATACTATCTAATAATTTGAACATTTTATTAAAAAAAATTTCTATGCTTATTTATATGTGAAATTTTAATTACCCCAACAATACCAGGCTGTTCGTTGGATCACATTCTTATACACTCCTAGAAGTGACTAAAGATAACCAAAACCGTAAACGATTTACAACCTTTCAAATAAATTCAGGTATTAAACGGACAAGGTGAGTCTCCCTGGTGTCACCCTCCGATCTTCATGAAATTTGGATATGTTGTTCAGAACGAAAATTAATTCGAAACGTATTTTTTTAGCGGCCCAAACTAATTTTTAGGTGGTGTCGATTTGTATGGTGGGAAATTGACCCTGAAAATTTTCTCATTTTACTCAATATGACAAAAAATTCTGCATATTTGGACACGTTCTTTGCACAGGAAGATAGGTTTTCCAAAGACCTTTCATTTGGAATGTAACATGACTAGGTTTCTTTGTATAATAAAGAAGATAAACGCAAAAAACTGAAAACTGACCGTTTCTTCCCCCTCATTTTCACCCCCTAAATATGAATTTGGGCCGCTAAAAACAATTTGTGCCCCTTTATTTTTCCTGCTCTACAAAATAAAACCAATTCCAAAAAGATCGGCGGGTGACACTCGTGAGACTCGTAGGCAATACAATTACTAATACCGAAGTCGGAAATGTAAATGGTCGAATTAATTACAAGGAGGTAAGCGATTTACAACCTTTCCAATAAATTCAGGTATTAAACTTAGACTCGTAGACAATACAGTAATGATACCCAAGGTGGCAAATACAACTGGTTGAATTTTTTGGGGAAGCTAAACGAGAGAGAAACACTAAATAAAAAAGAAATAACACATTTTTTTAATTTTAACAACCTTTGAAAAGTTTGATTTCGCCCTGGCCCCAAGCTGAGAGCCATTTACTTGCAAGGGAATTTTTTCAATAAACATCTACCAATTATCCTGAAACTTGCATTAGAGAAAGAAAGGCGAAAAATAAGAGTTACATTTTTTGAACAGGCCCCAAGGTGGGCGCCATTTACTTACAAGCGTAGTTTTTCAATGATCACCCACCGGTTGTCCTGAAACTTGTTTTTGAGAAAGAGAGGCGAAACAAAAGAGTTACTACTTTTTTGAACTTCCCAATCTCTCATTTAAAAATGGGTTGCCAGCTCATCACAACACATGGTCCTTCGAGAATAAAAGCCGACTAACAAGAATTTCGTTAATAGAAAAACGCGGACTGGCTTAACTTTAATGGAGATTATTATATACTAGCAGGCCCGCCCGGAACTTTGTTACCGGTAATATTAAATACCGTATTAAAAAAGGATCAGGATTAGGGTCCCCATTTCGTAAATTCTCCCCTACATTATTAAATTTTTATTATAAAATTAAAGCAGCCCCGTTTAGCCCGGAATAATGTTCGTTTCGGTAAAAAACCATCCTGAAAATTTTTGAGCCGTTATATCGTAATTATGAATATCATTTCATTTCCCGTTTCATTCCATTACGTTCCCCGTTCTATCCATTTTGTTCCCTGTTCTATTCATTTCAATTCTTAAAATTTCAATTCATTTCGTTCCATGTAGGCTTCATTCCTTTCTGTATAACATGTGTTAAAAAAATAAAAACAGTTTAGGGTCGTTATCTCAACTGATATAAAAAGTACCATATTACCCTACCTTAACCAATGTTTACTCCTTTTAACCCTTAAAAAAATTAATTTCAAAATATTTCTTCTCTTCATTGTTCATTCTGCTGGAGGATTTCAGAGGATAGTAAAAGTACCACAGTACAATAATTTTCCATTAATACCTAAATTTCCGGAAGGTACTTTTTTAGAATAATTTTTTGGGCCTGAGGATCCCACATTTGAAGTTTCAAGTTTCTATGACCAATATTTGAGTCTATAAACCGTAGCATATGTCGAACCTGAAGGACCATTATTAATATTGGAGAAATTTTTTTTTTTAATTCGAATGAGCAGTTTTTTTGAGATTTTGAAATTTTACGTTTTTCTGGCCAAAACTGGGAGCCCATGTCCACCCTGAAGGACCATTTCTTAATATATATTGGTGATGACATTTTTGAAATTGGATGAGTAGTTTCATCATATTTAAATTTTACGTTTTTCTTGCCAAAAGTGGGCGTAGTCAATGAAACCCAGCATATTTCCACTCTAAATAGCCATTCTAAGCATTGATGGACAAATTTTGGAAATCGGATAAGTAATTTTGCGGATTTTTAATTTTTAGTATTTTTTTGGCCAAAAAGTGGGCGTAGAAGTGGGCGTGGTCGATGAATCCTAGCCTATATCCACCCTGGAGGAACACTCTAAGTATTGGTGAAAACATTTTTGAAATCGGATGGGTAGTTGCTCAGATATTTAGATTTTAATTTTTAAAGTGGGCGTAGAAGTGGGTGTGGTGAATGAAACCAAACATATTTCCATCATGAAGGACCATTTCAAGTATATATTGGTGAAAAAATTTTTGAAATTGGTTTAGTAGTTTTGGAGATTTTTAAATTTTAAGTTTTTTGGCCAAAAGTGGGCGTAGAAGTGGGCGTGGTCGATTAATCCTAGCCTATATCCACCCTGGAGGAATACTCTTAATATTGGTGAAAACTTTTTTGAAACCGGATGAGTAGTTTCATAGATATTTAAATTTTAAGTTTTTTTGCCAAAAGTGGGCGTGGTCGATAAAACCAAGCATATTTTCATCATTAAGGACCATTCCAAGTATATATTGGTGAAAAAAATTTTGAAATCGGTTTAGTAGTTTTGGAGATTTTTGAATTTTACGTTTTTTAGAAAAAGTGGGCGTAGAAGTGGGCGTGGTCGATGAAACCTAGCCTATGTCCGTCCTGGAGGAACACTCTAAATATTGCTGAAAACTTTTTTGAAATTGGATGAGTAGTTCCGGAGATTACTTTCTACAAACAAACAAAAAAACAACCCTGCAAACAAAACGATACGACATCGATTCGCCGGTTGTATTGCCGATACGATAAATGTTATTGCGGCAATTATCGAATTCGTATCGCCGGCGATACACCTTTCGGGAGAAACTGTTACCCGACGGCAATACATCCCGGCGATACGAAAACGATTCGTCTTGGCGATACAAGGGCAGGGCAAACATTACCTCTTTATAATATTAGTATATATATAGAAGTATAGATGATTTTGGCGGTCGTCCATATAAAATAACCAGAAATGCATACGTTTTTGACACTAACAACTTAACAAGGCCGAGTTTGAACACGACATTGGTTAGGTCCTTGAAATATTTTTTGATCTGTATAAAATGTTCATTAAATGTAGTTTCTTTAAAAGAAGTGTGAAAAATCTTCAAAAAAAAAAAGAAAAAATTTCCGTTTTTTTCCCTTCTCTTTGACCAGATTAATAGGAAGAGTTTCAAATGGTTACCCATTAAAACCCCTTGCTTGTTTTTCTTTTACAATTTTATGAATAAAACATTTCTGAAATATTTTTAAACAGTCGTAAAACCTTTCAACCTTCGTTGAAAAAAAGAAAACAAAATATTTTTTCTATAAAAACACTGTTGTGTCTTAACAAAATTTTGCTGGGTTGTTATACCCTACACCATTCTGTGGTACACGGTATAATATATATAATCGACTCGGAATCACTTTCTGAGACGATTTAGCGATGTCCGTCCGTCCGCCTGTCCATCTAAATGTTGTCAGCACGATACAGTTCGCAATTATCAATCGATTTGGCTAAAATTTGAAACTTAAGCTTCATTTGGCCTTAGGACGAAGAAAATTGAAATTTGAAATAATCGGTCCATGTTGAGACCTAGCCCCCATACAAAGGTCCGCTTTATCTTGGCCCAAATGACTCTAATAACCGTATTATAATAGGTGTCTTTTCGAAACTTGGCAGGTAAACATATTTTGTATTCACAAATCATCATACCAAAGTTTAAAGGAATCGGACCAGTTCTTCTTGTAGTCCCCATACGAACCACTCTCCCGATATTCATATAAATATCTTAAAATCATGAATATTGGAAATATTTTATCAAAATTATATTTGTAGGTGTTAAAGGTGGGGTTTGGTGGTCTTATCAATTCTGTATATAATTGGACAATTTTTGGACTTAGACCCATATAAAAATTTTGCCCGATATTTAGTAAAATCGGTCTATTGGCAACAAAAATAAGCAAATTTCTCTCAAATTTAGTTTGTATATGTTTTCAATACAAATTAGAGATCTAACGAAATATGGATCGAATCGGTCCATGTTCGGACCCATTTTCCGGAAAACACTTGTGTAGGGTATCATATGGTCGGCCTTGACCGACTATAATTTTCGTACTTGTTTAAACTATTTAGTAGAGCATATTGATTGATAAATAAAAGTACTGTTATTTTTTATAAAATTTTGAAATTTTAAACTCAAGGCTCTTGACAAATCTGTCAATGGTTGTTTATGTTTTGGTTGAGTATTAAAAAGTCAACAAGTGCGCCGTTTTATATTTGTAAAAACGGGGTAAATAACATTTATGAAATATTTAATAACACAGTGATTCAAAAGTGAAAAGAAACCAACATGTAACCAAATAACAAAAAAAAAAAATACTGAAATTGGTCAAGCGGTTTTCGAGATGTAGCCATTTAAAATTTGTAAAATAATTCCCAAAATGGCGGGTTTTCCAACAATCAAGAAAGTAAAAAAAAATCGCAAACATTTTTTTCGATTGACTGTTTCGTCGAGCTTGAGACTAACTTTAATAGAAACTTAATTTTAAATAAATCCGACAGTCTTAACACATGGGGCCCTTTGATCAAAATTTAGAATTTTTGGGAAAATTTTTCTAAAGAAAGCTAAACTTTGATCAAAAGTCACTTCGGGCTAACCCCTATATATTTTTGGTGTAGCACAGTGAAATCATATCTTTTTTGTTGATAAAACAACCGTTTTTATTAAAAAATAAGTTGTTAAAAAAAACCATTACATAAATGTTTTTTTTTTGCCAATATTGCGTTATTTACAGATAACATTTTTAATCCTTGCTAATAACTAAAATGATAAGTTATGTTTTTTCTTTAATCGTTCATAGCGGTTTTTAAATGCATTTAGACTGACTTAAAAATTGCTATAATCTTAAACTAAAACACTTGCAATCCTTGCTAGAAACTAAAATTAGACTAATGTTTTTCTTCAATCATTATAGCTGTTTTGTAAAGCTTTTAGACTGACAAAAAAACTGCTTTAATTTTGTTTTAACTCTTTATACAATTTACAGATGTTATTCCACAAATATCAATTGTAATTCGAAAATTCAAACTGTAGTTTGAAGATTTCATTTATAATTCGAAAACTGCATTTGTAATTTAAAGATTCTAATTGTAATTCGAAGAAGATCAATTAAAATTCGTAAAACATCAATTGTTATTCGACAAAGATGAATTGTAATTCAAAAAAATCAACTGTAATTCGGAGATTCCAATTATAATTCTTAAAAGATCTATAGTAATTCGAAAAATATCAATGGCAATAGATCTTTTTCGAATTACAGTTGATTTTTTGGAAAAAAATATGATCTATTTCGAATTCCAATTGATCTTTTTCGAATTACAGTTGATCTTTTTTTATACCCTCCACTTAGTGATAGAGGGTATATATAAGTTTGTCATTCTGTTTGTAACTCATCGAAATATCGATCTGGGACCCCATAAAGTATATATATTCATGATGCCCGATCGATTTTAAGACATTCTAGCGATGTCCGTCTGTCCGTCTGTCTGTCTGTCTGTGGAAAATGCTGTCGCGGACAAAATGTTGCACAGAGATGACTGAAACTTAACATATTTATTGGAAGTTCTCCCGAGAAGTTTGGTGTTGCATTTAAGCGATATCGGTTCAGCGGTTCAAAAGTTATGAACGAAAATGTCAGCACACCTCAAAAATTTCAGTACATTCAACATAACCTAAAAATACAAAATGCTTTAATTCGGCTTCTGGTTGGCATATGTGAACATAATTGAACACCAAATGGTATTTAAACAAGTACGAACATATTTTTTGACAAAAAAAGAAAAAAATCGCGGATTTTTTTTCCCAAAATTTTTTTTCGCGGAAATTTTTTTTTAAAATTTTTTTTTTTTTCAAAAGTAATTTCCTTTTAAATAAAGTTTTTTGCAATAATCTTTTTGAAATTGTGGAGGGTATCACTACATTCGGCAAGGCCGAATTTAACTTTTTTACTTGTTTTCAAATAAAATATGTTCTATTTCGAATTCCAATAGATCTTTCTCGAATTACAATTGATGTTTTTCAAAAAACAATTGATATTTTTCGAATTACAATTGTTTTTTTGAATACCAATTGATCATTTACGTATTTCAATTGATCTTTTTCGAAGTGAAATTGGAATCTTTGAATTACAAATATGATTTTCAAATTACAATTGAAGCCTTCGAACAACAAATGGAATTTTCGAATTACAATTGGAATTTTCGAAATGGAAAAAACTTAATCATCAAATTCCAATAAATCTTTTTCAAATTACATCTGTTAAAGGTGTAGTAAGTTAATCTTAACCGATCACTCTCAAGGAAATCATTTTTTTAACTATGGATGGAATGACGGTTAACCTAATATATTTTTATTTAAAGATCTTACCGCACAATTAAGTTAAAAAAACTTGAAACATACCTGAAAGTAGAAAAAAAAATATATATTAAAGTCAAAATTTTAATCAAATTATAGGGATTATATACATATAGAAATATTTAGAAATGCGGGAAATGATAAAACAATTAATCTTAAAAAGGAGTAAAAAGTGTACTTTGGTACTTTTTGTCTTTCTTGCAATAATGGTTTTAGAAATTTGAAGTAAAGGATCCTCAGGCGGAATTCCGATACTAAAGAAATAACTAGTTTTTCAATTTTCTGAAATAATGTTTCTAGTAACTTGAAATTTTGAACTTAGGATCATTTAGGGGAAAAACATTGCGACAAAAACCTTTTTTATGTTCCAATGGGGGTAAAAAGGTATGAAATAGTGTATTTTGGTACTTTTTCGGTTTATGATTCCTTTTAAATTGCATTTCTTGTTCACTACCTTTTTCCCACTTTTAACTAATATTTTTCTAACATATGACAGCATAAAAACTACACTACTAAGCATTTTAATTTTACTATATCCTTGGGGATTTGTACATCATATCAAATATTATTGTTTTTTTTTTTGCAATATATGAATTAATCCAAATCCTACATACATTAGAGTTTGCAAATAATCGAGATATTTCATAATCGCGATTACGATTAAAAAAATAGCCGTTAATCGCGATTATCGATTAATCGAGTTTTTTAAATAAATATAATTGCAATAGTATATTAAAAAAAAAAAAACATTTTAAAATTTACACTTCAGAATGTACAAAAATACAAAAATAAATATTTTATTCAATAAAATTATCTTTTCACACCAAATGTCCTGCAAAAAACCTATGTCCCATTTTTTAAAAAATGGGCTAATGAGGCGTGGTTAAATATTAGAAAAATTGTCAAAATTGTGTTGAGTTCCCTTGATTAAATATTTATCAAATTTACGAAATTAATGCACCACAATCGCAAAAAGTTTTTTAAATTTGAAATTTTTTAAATGTTTTATTTTGATAAATTTTCAGAAACCGTTCAGAAAGTTTTAACTTTTTAAAAAAGTAAATTTATCAAAAATCCGGCCATATTTTTTTAAGTTTAGATGTTTGTGTATTCACACAAAAAAATTTAGGAGGGCATTTTTCGTATTTTTTGAGAAAATTGCATTTGAATATTAGATTTCATAAAAATTCTGTAATTCTCTTGTATTATATTGTGTCAACACTGCGTATGAGTAACGAAAATTCATTAGTTTCGCAAATAGTCGTTACTCATACGCGTTGTTGACACAATAAAATACATGAGAATTATAGAATTTTTCTGAAATCCAATATTCACATGCGATTTTTTCGAAAAATGCCACCTGAATTTTTTATGTGGATAGACAAAAATCTAAACTAAAAAAAAAATAAATGTGGCCGGTTTTTTAATAAATTGTTAAGGGGACAAAAAGGGTAATGTTTGGAATACTGGATCCTTTGGCAAAAACAACCGTCTGAAAAAAGTACTTGTTGTAAATTTAATTTCTTAGGGTCGTAAAATTGGTAAAAAAATTGTACTTTTTGTTCTTTTCATATTTTTTGAAATAACGATCCTAGACCCTTGAAATTTGTAATGAAGGATCCTTTGGTAAAAAAAATAATCCACAAAAATTACTTTTATGTGTATATATGAATTTCTCTGTAAATAATAATATTTTGTGTCAGAATACCTGCCAATGGCCACTGAAGAGCTGATTGTGTGAAAATGTATAAGGAAATTTAGAAAGAGCGTGTTCAGTCTGCAACCAGAGAAAAAATTGCGTTTTTTGATAAAACTTCAAGGCTGAATTTTTTGACCAAATCCAGCCAAATCCTTTTGGATTATTTTAAAAACAAAATTGTGGGGTTACTAAGATGAAAATTAAAATTTTACTTTAAATTTAAATTACTTTTACAAGCAAAAAAGGAAAGAGAAATTGCAAATAAGTTAAATGAATCGTAGGCCAATATAATATATTTTAAAATCGTTATAAAAACAGTGTATTTCATATAAATTGATTAATCGTAATCGCATGATTTTTTTGTCGATTACGATTACGATTAATTGGTGCGATTAATCGCGATTACGATTACGATTTTAATCGTTTTGCAAACTCTAACATACATAACACATACATTTTAACATCAGCAATATATGACATTGCTACTCCCTCACACATGAACTTAGCTGTCATTATTATTTCTAATATTTTTTTCATTTTATTAGAGGGTTGCATTCTCTTTTACTTGTTAAGTATTTTATATTGTGTTTCATGATTTTTTCATTATATTTCTTATTATAAATTGAGTTCATATAAGGTTTTTTTGTTTAATTTTTCTTTCAATATTAGGGAAACTCTATGAGAGATAGAGATTTGGTTTAATTTTTATATGGACAATGTAAAAATTCGCAATATTTATGAATTTTTTAGTTAAATTAATTAAAAATTATTTTTTTTAATTAAAAAATTAATTGAATCAATTAAAAAGTTATCATCAATAAAAAACTTATTGAATCAATTAAAAAATTTATTGAATCAATTAAAAAACTAATTGAATCAATTAAAAAATTAATTAAATCAATTAAAAAATTCATTACATCAATTAAAAAAATATTTCAATTACAAAATTAATTGAATCAATTAAAAAGTTAATTGACTCAATTAAAAAATTACTTGAATCAATAAAAAAATTAATTGAATTTGTTGTTTTTCTTTAATATAATATAATTCGCGGTTTTATTGCTGTCTGTTAACAAGTTTTTGTTTCGGATTTTAGTGACAGTATGTAAAATTGTTCATAAAATGTTCTGTTTTTCTGAGGTTGGTTAAGTTGATCAAGGGAGAACTTTTCCACCCCTCGACTGATATTTCGATTCGTTACACACGGAATGACAAAGTGATCACTCCTCCATACTGTAGTTGGTGGGTATAAAAATTTTCAAATCCCCTCACAGCATCTACTGTTGCCAATATAAGTGCTGTTCTAATATTTTTCTAAAATAATTGTGTATTTTTAATCGCGTAAAACTGCATTAAGTTATGTTTTTCCATCCAAGTATGTGTGTTTTTGTGTCTCTCACTCTTTGTGTCTCTTGGGTATGTTTATCATCGTTTTATTGTTCTAGTGTCAATAGCATAATTGTTCTTATGACATTCATCTATTGTTATCCGAACTCTCCTGATGAAAAATAATATTTTTTCTCCTTTTCCCCCTCTCCAGCTTCTCCTTTTAAGTTTTCATTCGTTCTTTTGCATTATTATTTAATACAACGTGTTTTTAATACTTTGGGGTATTATCGATAAATTTAGCTTGTGTTTGTGTATTTATGTGTGTATGGCTGTGTTTTTGTCTGTGTGTGTATTCGTTTGTCTAAGAGGAGTTTAAGAGTCCTGTCTATTGTTTAACAAAAGTGAAGTTTTAAGGTTAATTTAATTAAA
Organism: Pegoplata infirma; assembly: GCA_963921195.1. Lineage (NCBI taxonomy): Eukaryota > Metazoa > Arthropoda > Insecta > Diptera > Anthomyiidae > Pegoplata > Pegoplata infirma. The sequence continues at coordinate 197,623,997 of OY992539.1, forward strand.
ATAGCAGATTATATTCGCAAAACTAAATAATAGAAATGTTCGAGAAGAACAGAAAAAACAAAAACAATTAAAAAAGCGAGTTAACATAAAATTATTATGAAAAGGATAAAGTTTTTTTTTTATTAAAGAAGAAATGGAATTTTATTAAAAATTATTTTATTCAGGGATATTTGTTAAAAGGAGAAGTAAATGATTTTGAATATTAAAGAGATGGAGTTAGAATTAAAGGATATTTTAGGGGAATTTGGGGGACAATTTCCACTTGTGATAAAATATTAAAAATTTATTAACTAATTGTAAGACTCTTGATGTTTTTAATACAGATTTTATCATTATTTAAATTAAATTTTTATATCCTTGCCGACATAAGGGGGCGGGTCAAAGTTATAGTTTTTAACTTTTGAAATAATCAATACATATGTATCTTTCTTATATATGAGGCATTCCACTAACTAAGAAAATTGTGTTTTTGGTTTTTAAAAATTTCAAAAACTGGGCTTCGGAGGCGTGGTCAAATATTGGAAAAATGGTCAAATTTGTGGCGAGTTGCCTTGATTAAATATTTATCACATTAAAACGGAATGCACCACAATCTAAAAAATTTACATTCTCATATAGTTTTGTATGGGCTATCGATTATTTTTTATTTTTTTTGTAAAATTTTCAGAACCCGTTCTGAAATGTTCCGTTTTTTAAAAAAGTCAATTTATCAAAAATCCGGCCACTTTTTTTATATTTTTTTTTTTAAGTTAAGATGTTTGTCCATCCGTTTGTCCATCCACACAAAAAAAAAAATCAGAAACGCGTTTTTCGTATTTTTCAAGAAAATCGCATTTGTCCATCCACACAAAAAAAAAAAATCAGAAACGCGTTTTTCGTATTTTTCAAGAAAATCGCATTTGAATTTTAAATTTCATAACAATTTTGTAATTTCCCGAGTAAAAATTTTCTGATATAATTATATATAATTTGATACAATCTTATATGAGATAATATGCTTCCGTATAAATTTATATAAAATTATATCTATCACCTTGATACGGTTGATCCACTTTATTTGGTTAGATATTGCTCCATATATGATTAGATTCGTATTTTGGTTTTGCTCATCAAATGATATAACAATAGATATTATAAGATCAATTTGATATATCTAGATTTGATCAAATTCCAGATCAAATTGTATAAATTTTTATATTTTTTGATCTAAAGTAATACAATTAGATATTATTTGATACAACCAATTTACGGATAAAATTAGATCTATTTAGTAAAATTATCATAATATTTTTACTAGGGTTGCTTGTATTTTCTTGTTTTAACGTTGCGAATGAGTATTATTAATTGCATAAATATTACTCATACGCTCAATTTGTTTTTTTTTTAGAAAGTTTTAAATTTTTTTTTCAAAAAAAAATATTTTTTTTACAAAAAAAAAATATTTTTTAACTTTTACCGAATATATTTATGTCTTAAAGACATAGAAAAATTTCATAAAAATGATTTCAAACTTTCATATACATATACAAAAAATTATAAACTAACTGAGAATTAAAAAAACTAAGAGAATAAAAACTATTAAATTACTTACTTAAGTTTTTAAAAAAAACTTTTGAGTAAATTTTTAATTGTGTCAAATAAAAAAATTACACAAAACTTTTTTTGAAATTTAAACAAGTGATTGCTCAAAATTTTTCCCCCATACTTTTTTCTGTGCAGAATCTGGGCAAATTTTTACTTCACAAGGCCCAAAACTTATATGGTACAAATTTGAGGCCAATTTGAATAAAAAAGTCCGTGGCACACAACAATAAAACTTTCGGAATTTTGAAAATTTAAAAACAAGTTAAAAAAAAACAAGTAATGAAGTTATAGTCTTTAACTGAATATTGGTCGAAAGTTTTATATGGGGTACTAAGTCCAAATATGGTCCAATTATATTCCGATGTGATTAGGTTAATAAAGTACACGTTTAACCCCTAAAAATAAAATGTTTTTAAAATATTTCCCTTTTTATGAGTTTTGAGGGAATTATTTGAATATCGGGAGGGTGGTTTGTATGGGAACTACGAGAAGGATTGACCCGATTCCTTTGAAATTTGGAATGATGATTCGCATGCATACAAAATTTGTTTACCTGTTAAATTTCAAAGCGATATCTATTATAATGCGGTTATTAGAGTCATTTAAGCCTAATCCAGAGGGGGTGTTTGTACGGGGGCTAGGTCTTAACATGGGCCGATTTTTTCAATAGGCTTCGTCCTTGGGTCAAAAGATGCTTAAGTTTAAAATTTTAAGTCAATTGATTGAAAATTGCGACCTGTATCGTGCTTAAACCGATAGATGGACAGACGGACGGACATCGCTAAATCGATTCAAAAAGTAATTCTGAGTCGATCCTTATACTTCAAGGTAAGTCTTGGACCAATATTTCGGGTATTTTATATTTTTTATTAAACAAAAAACATTTTAAGAAATGTACCATTTAAGAATTTCGATTTGAATGGGGCAAAAAGTGTAAAAATTTTTACATTGGTACTTTTTGTATCTTCTCCAAAAAAGGTTATCGACTTTGAAAATTTAAAATGTAGGATCAGCCAGGAATCTGTTCCAAAATGTTTTCCTAGGATTATGTAAATTTATTTTTCGGTCGTATTTATACTTTTTGATATGATGTACACTAAAAAAAAACTTGGAAAAAAATCTCTTATTTTACGAGAATTCCTAGTAAAAAATATGAGATTTTTTGTACATTTACAAGCTTTTTGTAGTTTTACAAACTTTTTACCAATAAAATTGTAAATTTATAACTTTTTCGACACGGTAAAACTTACAAGGTATCCTCGTGAATTGCTAGATTTTTTGTTACCTCCTATTTTAAAAGAGTTCATAGTAACAAGCTTTTTACCAATAAAATTGTAAATTTACAACTTTTTTGACTCGATAAAACTTACATGGAATTCTCGAGATTTTGATAGATTTTTTTTTTTGTAAAATTACCTTGAAAATTTGGACATTTACGATAAAAATTGTAAAATTACAAAAAAAAAAAAAATCGATCGAAAATTTTTTGCTAAAAAAACAAAAAAAAAAAATGTAAAATATTGGTAAAATGGGATAAAGGAAATTTTTCTAGTCTCGTTGTAGCGATACAGACAAAGGGTTCTGGTAGGAATCGAACCGATGACATAATACTTGAGAAAATTTGTTCTTAAAGTCTGTGGAAAAAGTGTTTTTGTATACAACACTTTTTTAATAGGTAATAATTTAATATTTTATTGTTAAAAATTTAATTGCAAAATAAAAACGTAATCTGTGTAAGAAAAAGTATGACTCCAAACTGTCTCCAACTAATATAAAAGTCAATAAACTAATGAAACAGTGCAAAACTGATTATTGAAATGCTATGAATATGAATCATAATACATAATTTTTCAAAAAAGTTCAACCTTTTATGACAATCAGAGATGGTTAATCACGACTAACACGTGAACAAAAATTTGAAAAACAAAAACAAAAACTGAAATAATAGTTTAATTTTATAAAGTTTCTAAAAAAGTTAATGTTGTATTAATTCGACCTATAATTTGTAAATTTAAATAAAGTAACTGAGCTCGAGGTCTGTTGTTAATGTAAATAATTGGAAAAATGGCAAAACCTAACATTTGTGTCTAAAATATAGACCATGTCTGGCAATGTTTGCAAAATAAGTACTTAGATCAGAATTGATGAAGGAGAGGAAGAAGAATAATGATTATTGAAAATAAAAGTTTGTTTATACATACCCAGTCAGAAAAATACAATCGCAAAAGCGCTGTGAAAGCGTTGTAAACGGTTCTACAAGCGTTCCATTTACCATCTTGAAAGCGCTTTCAGATGATCCGAATGATAACATCGATCTACGCTAGGTTTAAAGCGTTTTAAAAGCGTTTTAAAAAAGTGCTTTCAGAACGTTTTGTTAAAAGTCATGAAGGCGCTTTAAAAACCAAAAGTAAAGCACTTATAAAGAGCTTAAATACAAAAATTAATGATATTTTCCAGCGATTGTTAACTCTTGAAACAATGCTATTGCTGAAATTCAACGAAAATTGCATGTTTTTCATACCGTTAACTCTCCAAATAAAGCTCCATTGGTATATCCTCTCTTTAAAAACAAAAAGTATTCTCTTGGCAAAGTAATGGAATCCACTGAAACAAAAGTTGTGTTTTCTTTTATTAATATTCATGGTTTCAAAATTACTGCATCCCATCCTGATAATGCAATTCTACTTAGTAATGGAAATATTATGATAGTAAACCAAATTTTTAGTACAAATCGATCTAAACACACATGTGATAATATATATTTAAAAGGCAACATCTTTAATGAAATAAACGATTATTTTGTCTATCCAATTCTATCAAAAGAAATAGGACTTTATAACGTTAAAAATTTACGTGAAGATGTTATTGAAGTCAGTGTGCATTAGTGCCCCCCGTTTCCCGCTTCTCGGTATTCCCGGAAATACCGGTATTCCCGGTTCTGGTACCGGTTTCCCGGTTCTAGATATATTCCCGGGAATACCGATATTCCCGGTTCTGATCCTGGTACCGGTTCTCAAAAAAACAAAAAATACCACACCATAAAATATTAAGATTACACCATTTAATCAGTATTTGAGAAATATTTAGTTGTGTTTGTAAAATTATCTAAAAATCAAGTAATTTTTTTTTTCCTTAAATTCATAAAAAAAATAGGAAATGGTGTTTTTCACATGTTTTGTATTATTTTTTGGTAAAATCGAAGAATAAATTTTAATTATACAAAATTTTACAAAATATACATACCGGTAGTCCCGGGAATACCGTCAGAACCGGAACCGGGAATACCGGGAATAATTCAAGAACCGGGAAACCGGTTCCATTTCCCGGTAATACCGAGAACCGGGAATACCGGTATTCCCGGTACTACGGTACTGACCGTAGGCACTAGTGTGCATATTGCAGAAGTTAAATGCATTATTTGTAAATTTTATAACGAAACTATTGCTATAACTCTTTTGCATAAATGATAATAATAAAACTTAAAATAGATTTACAAATTAAAAAATGTTTTATGTTTTCAAAATTTGGCGTTTTCAATGTGGTGGTAGGGAAAAATTATTTAATTTGATTTAACAAAATGTTTTTATCACAATTTGTTTAAAATTGAGTAGAATTTAAAAAAATACTATACTTGTATGTACTACGAAAAATATTTAAAAACGTTTGCAAAAACTGCTTTAAAACCATTTAATTTTGAAACGAACATGTATTTTGTTAATAAAGTGCTTTCAAAACGCTTTTCGAAAACGCTCTCAAGGCGTTCGAATAAAGCGTTTTGATAATGCTTTTTTTTTGTTACAGTGCTTTCAGAACGCTTTTCGAAAACGCTCGCAAAGCGCTCGAAAATAACGTTTTGAGAACGTTCTTTTTTTGTTACAGTGCTTTCAGAACGCTTTTTTTTTATAACCGTCGTCAATTTCTGCTTGGGTAATTACAATAAATACTCTTCTGTTAGAAAAAACAACAGCAACAACGACACTTGAATTGAAAAAATCAGATTTAGTTGATACTTGCTTAACAGCCTACTTTGCGTATCGGTCTAGAGTGATTGTACGTTACAAGCAGTTAATAGCAAAGTATTACAGATGATGGGTTCAATCCTTGTCGGCTGCGATCTGTTAATAATTTTCAACTGAATAAATTTGACATTAAAAGTTTTTCTGAAGATTATTATAACTGGATAATATGAAACTAGTAAGAAACAAACCAGGATGTCTTAAATTTTTAGAAAAATTAAATTTTTCTTTCACACTTTTCTGAATTCAAAACCATATATAATTTTTATTTTACTCCTCCAATATTTCAAAATTTATCGAATTTCATCATCAGGGACAGTGTTAAGAATTACACAAACAAAAATATACTTTAAGCTTTTTCTATTCACATTGTCGCTTGAAATTGCACCCAGTGTGTACTTCCTAACATTGTCCCTGAAGATGAAATTCGATGGATTTCGAAACATTGGAGAAGTAAAATAAAAATTATTTACAACAACAGACCTCAATCTCGGTTATTTTATTTATATTTCTAAAAAAAATATTAAATTTCCATGGAATCAACTATTGATTCATCAATATCCTACATTCTCCCATCTCTGTTCTACATCATGTTATTATGATAATCTCATAAAGTTATAACACAATGTCTGGCATTTTAATTTTGATAAATTGTACAACTTTTTATAAACCAAAATATTTTTTTTTTTCTAAAGAAATCCTACAATTTGGCCAAAATGCAAGAAATGTATAACTACATTTTTTACGAATTAATTTAGTAGGAATAAAAAAACAGAAAAAAACAAACTTTAAGATAAGGATGTTGCAAACAAAAAGTAAGTAAGATTTTTTGACAAATTATTATAAGAACGAAAAACCTCCAAAAAAATATTTATTTTATGAATTGTAAAGGAAACAAGGCGATACATGAGTACTGCAGTATGAAACTTAATGGAATATTAACATTTACACAACAGGATGTTGATGTCCGTGGCATTACGGAGTTGATTCTGTGTGGTAAATGAAGTCAAAAAGTTATACTTTTTTTATAAATTGTTAAAAATAAAAAAATTATAAAAAAAAAAATAAGAAGGATAAAGTAAAACCGCATCATCCAAAATTTATTCAATGTGGTAGATGACAGAATTTTAAAGGAATGTAGTCGTAGAGGAATAAGTTTTATTAAAATTTTTTTAGTAGGGTTATCCTAGCTCGAAGTAATTTTTCTTTACTAATCAAAACCAGGTCTCAGAATCTGAGACCATTTCTATACGAAAAATTTCTCAAAATCAAAAAAAAAAAACTTTTCTACTCTCGAAAAAACAACTTGTAAAAATTACAAGAAAAGTTTGTAAGTTTTTTTTTTTGCTACCTCCTATTTGACAAGAATTCCTTGTAATTTTACAAAGCTTTTTACCAAATCTTTTGTAATTTTACAAGATTTTTACAAATAATATTGTAAATTTACAATATTTTACGCGATATAAATCTTACAAGGAGGTTTCGTTACTTTACTAGATTTTTTGCTACCTCCAATTTTACGAGATATACTTACAAGGAATTCTTGGGAATTTACTAGAATTTTTTTGTAAAAAAACCATTAAAATTTGTAAAATTACAAAAAAAATTATAAAATTACAAAAAAAATTTTAATTTCGATAATTTTTTTTTTTGTAAAAAACAAGGAGAACTGTCAAATATTGGCAAAATGGGATTACGAAACTTTTTCTAGTAATTTGACAAGGATTTTCTTGTGGGTATTCGACAAAAGCCTCAAAATCGTAGAACTCTCAAAAACCCTAAAAAAATCCCAGTTGGCAACGTCCTCGAGCCATCCTCAGTGACGGAGCGGTGACATGTCAGAGTCACTGCTGATATCCACAAGACACCTCTCTGTACTGGGTTGAGGACAGTTTCATACAAATTTTCAAAATGTCCTCACACAAAGTCAGCAGTGGTCAGGTCTGACCTTCTAGGGACATGTCACCTAAGATTTCTTTGGGGAAATGTCTGACGTAGATCATGGGAAAATACAAAAAATTTTCGTATTTCCTTTTGTTTTTACTTTTATCCATTTTCCTTTATAAATTATCTTTCTCATATTTAGAAAAAACTTTTTGCCTTTTTTAGTCCCAAGTGGATTTGAACCTGGAACCTCCAGTTTATTAGTCGCACACCTAACCACTTGTTCCAAACTTTCTTTTGAAAGTTGTTTGTCTATTTATTACTTTTATTCTAGTTGTTAGATTTTGATTTTATTTTAAATAAATCTATAATATTGCCATATTTTTCTTGGAAATTGAAGAGTTGCCCAGATTTTAAATTCTAATTTAATATACGGCTATTCTGAAGACATTTCCTTTTAGACGTCTTAGAGGAAATGTCCACACTCTAAAGGAAACATTCAGTGCTGACAATGTTAGGACATGTCATCATGGATTACCAATGATTTGTCAGAACCTGAAGACATTTCCTCAAGGAATCACTGTGGAAATTTCCTCAGTGACACATTTTCCAACTGGGATCCTTTTAAAATTACAAGAAAATTTGTAACTTTTTTTTGCTACGTCTTATTTGACAAAAATTCCTAGTAATTCTACAACGTTCTTACCAATAAAATTGTAAATTTAAAAATTTTTTTGACGCGATGAAATTTACAAGGAGGTTTCGTAACTCTACTAGATTTGTTGCTACCTCCTATTTTACGCGCTTTTTACCAATAATTTTGTAATTTTACAAGCTTTTTACCAATAAAATTGTAAAATTACAGTTTTCTTGGCGCCATTAAAATTACAAAGTTTTTTTTGTGTGTATCCTAAAATGTCTCAGAATCTGAAAATTTTTCTATATGAAAAATGTCCCAGAATCCAGGGATTTTTTCTACACAAAAAATATCTCTGAATTTGAGAATTTTCTATACGAAAAATGTCTCAGAGTCTGAGAATTTTTCTTACGAAAAATCTCTAGAATCCAAGATTTTTTTATACCAAATATGTCACAGAATCTGGGAATTTTTATTTACATAAAAAATAATTTTTGACAATCAGAAAATTTTTTTAGAAACTGAGAATTTTTCTATGCAAAAAATGTCTCAGAAATGAGAATTCTTCGATACGAAAAAAGTCTCAGAATCTTAGATTTTTTTCTAAATAAAAAATGTCTAAGAATCTGAGAATTTTTCTATACGCAAAATTTCTCATAATCTGAAATTCTTTCAATACGAAAAATGTGTCAGAATTGGAGAATTTTTCTATGCGAAAAATATCCAGAACCTGGGAAGTTTTCTATACGAAAAATTTCTCTGAATCTTGGAATTTTTCTGTACAAAAAATAACTCAGAATCTGAGAATATTTCTATACAAAAAATAACTAAGAATCTGAGAATATCTCGATACGAAAAATTACTCAGAATCTGAAAACTTTTCTATACGAAAAATAACTTAGATTGTGATATTATTTCTATACGAAAAATTACTCAGAATCTGAGAATTTTTCTAATAGAAAAAACTTAGAATCTAAGAATTTTTCTATACGAAAAACAACACAGAAAAGTAACTCAGAATCTTAGAATTTTTCTATATGAAAAATAACTCAGAATCTGGGAATATTTCTATACGAAAATTACACGGAATCTGAGGACGTCTCAAAGTCTGAGAATTTTTCTATACAAAAGGAATTCTCAGAATCGAAAACTTTTTTATACGAAATATTTCTCAAAATCTGATAATTTTTCTATTCGAAAAATGTGTCAGAATCTGAGAATTTTTTCTGCTCGAAAAATGTCTCGGACTCAGAAATTTTTCTATACGAAAAATGTATGAGAATCTGAAAACTTTCCTATACGAATAATAATTCAGAATATGAGAATATTTCTATGCGAAAAATGTCTCAGAATCTGAGTATATTTCCATGCGTAAAATATCTCAGAATCTGAGACTTTTTTTATAAGAAAAATGTCTCAGCATCTGAGATTTTTTTTTTATACGAAAAATGTCTCAAAATCTGAAAATTTTTTTGTACGGAAAATGTCTCAGAATCTGAGACTTTTTCTCTGCAAAAAATGTCTCAGCGTCTGATACTTTTTCTATATGACAATGGATTCTGAGACATTTTCTTTATGACAAATATTTCAGAACCTGAGACTCTCTATAAAAAATGTCAGAGAACCTAATACTTTTTCTATACGAAAAATGTCTCAGAATCTAAAGCCTTTTCTATACGGAAAATGTTTCAGAATTTGAGACTTTTTCTATACGAAAAATGTCTCACAATATGAGACTTTTTGAATACGGAAAATATCTCAGAATCTGAGACATTTTCGATACAAAAAATGTCTCAGAATCTGAGGCTTTTTCTATACGAAATATGTCTAAGAATCTGAGAATATTTTAATACGGAAAATGTTTCCGTTTTTGAGAATCCACTTTTTAAGTAAGTGAACATGGTATTAAAATTATTGTAAAGGTCTCAGAAGCTGAGAATTTTTTTTATACGAAAAATGTCTCAAAATCTGAGAACTTTTCTATACTAAAAATTTTTCAGAATCTGAGAATTTTCCTATACGAAAAATATCTCAGAATCTAAGAATTTTTCTATAAGAAAAATTTCACCATATCTGTGAATCTATTTATCGTGCAAGCGAATTTATTTTCCTATGGTTTTAACAGTACTGCTTGCCCCAGTAATGCCTGATTAAATACTGCTCGATTTTCAAAAAAACTCCTTTAAAGCTCTGAAAGCTTTACATACAAACTTGCACAAATTATATTCGCCGTATAAATGACAAGGAAAAAGTTTATTTTGTAATTGTATTTACTTTTTTTTCTGTTAAACAGGGTGTGTATGTGTGCATTAAACTACAACTGTATTATGGTATATCATAGTATATTTAATGTCTGTCCGTTTGTCTATTTGCTGTTCATTGGTCTATAAAAAAAATCTTCACACAGGCAATGCAACTCTATGGGAAGGAATCCTTATGGCTAGGCATCTAATTGTTGCCAATTTAAAATTTTTTTAAACAAAGAAAATATGTTTCTGTTTATTAACATTAGCACACCTAAGTGTATTTTAATAAGATATTAAAATAATAAACATATTTCTTTGTTTACAAAAAATTGGTGGTCAAACGAATTTTAGGTCAAAAATGCGATTTTTTTTCTACTGTATTCTTCTCTATTCATTTTTTGTTTGGGTTATTGGAAAAATTAGTTGATAATTGAATAAAAACTATTGGAACAATTTTTTAATTTTTCAATGTTTGAACTTAAAAAAAATCGACTTAGAAATATTTAAAAAAAAATTTGAAAAATGTATATAAATAATTTCATTTTCCAGATCGACCTTCGTAGCACATTTATTATTTAACCCCTAGGATTATTTTACCCAGTGACGCGTCATGACGCTCTGGGATTATTGGGATTTTTGAAAAACTTTAAAGAACAGCAACAACTACACTCGAATTGAAAAAATCAGATTTCGTTGATACTTGCTTAACAGCCTACTTGGCGTATCGGTCTAGAGTGATTGTACGTTACAAGCAGTTAATAGCAAAGTATTACAGATGATGATGAGTTCAATTCTTGTCGGCTGCGATCTGTAAATAATTTTCACATATAGAGTTTTATTGACTATTAACTAAATAAATTTGACATTAAAAGTTTTTCTGAAGATTATTATAACTGGATAATATGAAACTAGTAAGAAACAAACCAGGATGTCTAAATTTTTAGAAAAATTAAAATTTTTCTTTCACACTTTTCTCAATTCAAAACCATATATAAAATTATTTAGTTCTGTTGTCTAACTTTCCCTACAAGTTGTATGTGTTGTATATTTTTTGTTTAGTTTTCTATACTTTTTGCACGTTTCTAGACTAGACGACGTCAGTGACTGCGTCATTATTTTTGTCAGTTTTGTTTTTTTTATATTTTTTTTCTTCCTTTACCAAGTTACGATTTATTTTTAACAAAACACTGTAAAATGTCAGCCAATCTGTTGTATATTATAATCTCAATAGTAGTTCAATAATTTCTTTAGCTTACAATCACCAAACGAATCATATTCATCATTTTCCGTTGTGAATCAATTTTTTTCTTACCAGAGGTTTCTTCTTAAAAAAAAAACTCCTGCAAGTTTTTCAGGTTATAAAAAAAGTGTATTTAGTTATCCAAACGAACATCATTGATTTTCAATAGAACAGAGATTATAGCACGAATAATGCATAAATATAAAAAACAAAAATTATATTGAATTAAATTTATTACAATGAGCTAGGAAGAAATAAAGATGTAATAATACAAGCAACAAAAATGACAAACTACATGGAGAAAATTTTAAAGAAATTAATTGTATTTGAGTCGAACAACTATTTGACAACTGCAAAATTTTGCTGGGTTGTTGCTACAAATATTTCAAAAACTACATGAATTAAAAGTTTTTTTGATTTAAAACTTTACTGAAGTTATTTCGTTTTTTAACATTGTTTCTCTATGTGTATATACAGTGGCTCATAGTTTTAATCGTGCAATAGGTAGTAGATAGCAGAGCTTACAGAGCTTAAATTTTTTTTAGAAAATTTTGATAAAAATTATTAACAGAATTTTTAAGGAAATGGCGCCCAAGTTAGGGCACAGTTCTCAACCGCAAAGCAGAAACACTATGTCCAAGTTTTTGAGATGTGGATTATGTTTAAACTGAGTTTAAAAAGACTGAAACTCGGATTTTTCCAACAAAATGTGACTTGTTTTTTATTTTTTAATTATAGACCAACATGTTAAGCAAAACTAACAAGGGAAGTATCTCAACCGATTTGCCTGAAAATTAAAATATATATAAGAGAGACAATTTTAAGGTTGTGGATGTCTCGGCTTATCGGCCATATCAGTGTTTTCAAATTTCGTTGTCCTCTTATGAAACATCGTGGACCTTCGGGAAAATTTCGATAGCTCCTGAACTAACAGGAATATCGTCTAAAGCAATGGTTCCCAACCTTTGATTCTCGCCCCACTGTGGGGCAATTTAAATGCTTCAGGGGGGCAACGAGCAAATTTTTAAGATTTTTTTTGTTAAAAAACTAAAAAAATAATTATTTCAGTTAAATTATTTAGTTGGTTGTTAAAAACTTTTTCTAATAACTTTGTGTAAAAGATAATTTTAACAAAAAGTTAGCTTAACTACAAGTAAATTTTGAATTTTAAAACAAATTTGAAAAATTTACACATTTTTCTTGAGTGTAGGGGGGACATTTTGGTTTTTTAAACTCAAAAGTGGGGCATGGCCCAAAAAAGGTTGGGAACCATTGGTCTAAAGCAAAAATACGGGTCGACTTAAATTTGATGAAGATTATTTCGTATTCATATGGATATCAAATTCACACATTTTCATGAAAAAAATATTAAGCGAAGCCTAAATTTTTGCAAGATTATGCCACTCTTAGATAGGCATTAAAAAACATTTCTTCTCATATAGAAACATGATATAGTTTCTTAAGAATAAATGGCTGAAAAATCCCCCAAAAAAATTTGGCCATTTTATGATCTATTTTAAGCCGAACAACCTAACCTTAGAATTGTCTCTTTTATATATATTTTAAGTTTCATGCAAATCGGTTTATAAGGGTTGAGATACTTCCCTTGTAAGTTGTTCCGCAAACATTTTGTTTACAAATCTGTTTTTGGATTAACTAACCCTAGTTAAACTGAGATCTCACAAACTCAGCCTAAGCCAAGCTCTAAAAGTTTATTCAAATATCCTGTTTTTAAATGATTCATAAACAGAAATCATATTTTTAAAAATTGATTTCCTTTTCATGAATATTTGATGTTAACATATCTACTATGTCGAGTCAGAACGAAGTCCCGGCACAAAGAAATCGATTTTAGAATTTATCAATACCTATTGAGTACAATTTCACTTGACTTGATTTATTTACTTAGAAACAAATAACAGTTTCGCTTTTCTAAACCCAATAAGTTTTTATTTTGACAAATAAGAGAAATTGTTAAACAAAATTTTTTAGAAAATGGCGCCCAAATGGGGACCAGATTCCGAATCGCAATACAGAACCATACAAATATACGTTCGTCATAATCAAACTGCCGGCAGCAACGAAACTGATTTATGAACTCATAAGTAAAAATTGTGTATCGATTTGACTTATTAATAAATGTGCTACAAAAATTTTAAAAATACAGGCTTATCTATTAAGACGTTTTTATACCCTCCAACCACAGTATGGGGGTATACTCACTTTGTCATTCCGTGTGTAACGCATCGAAATATTGGTCTAGGACCCCATAAAGTATATATTTTATTGATCAGTTATTGATTCTAAGACATTCTAGCGAAGTCCGCCCGTCCGTCTGTCCGTCTGTAGAGGACACGATACAGTCCAAAATAAAAGAGCTAGACTTCCGAAGTTTGGCACGAATATGTCTTATATTCCTAGGCAGGCTAAGTTCGGAAATAGGCAAAATCGGAACAAGGGGAAAAAAGTTCCCCCTTGAAGAAATAAACCAACCTAAGAAAAACGGCAATTTTTGCAGGGTTTTTGTACTTTTGCTAAGCAAATACAACATTCTGATCTCAGAAGAAGTTCAAAATTGCAAGGGGAAGGTGCCCCTAACGTCTCCCACCATTCCCCCTCCCCCCCCAAAAAAAAAACGCCCCTGGGTTTTTAATATTGTTATTTTACATTTTGGAGGGTATAAAAGATTCGGCACAGCCGAATGTAACACTCTCACTTGTTTTTTTTAATTTGAAATAAAACACCTAAAAGAGAATTTGAAGTTCGAACCATTATTATGACCCGAAAGAACAGTCTCTGACATTAATATTTATAGATTTCTTCATAAATGTTGACCACAGGTGTTTCACTCGGAAGGTCCAATTTATTGGTTATTTTTATTCCTAATGACGCACATTCCTGGCAAACTGGACACGCAAATAAACCAAATATCAGCGTTTGAGCTGACGAGCAATCCGCAGAGACCCTTAAACTACCGTTAAATCCACAAAAATCAACTGTTGGCTCTGTTTTTATGCTGGTGACATGCGCAGCCCGTAAAACTATGACTTTATTGAGAAATCATTTTGGTGAGCAGCTTATTTCGAGGTTCGGATTTTTCAACTGGCTGCCAAGATCACAACTTTGCATTTTTTTCGTTATGGTTATGTGATGCCAAAAGTCTTCGTCGTAAAGTAGCTATAGCTACGATTTAAGACAAATTTCGCGAAATAACAGTAGCAATGGCGGCTGTACCAAATTTTTGATACCCTCCAACATGTTAAATTACAGGGGCGTTTTTTTGGGGGGGGGCGTAGGTCAATGGGGGTCACTTTCACCCTCGCGGTTTATGTTTATAAATTCATTTATTACTCGTTTTGCACTTCAGTAATACAATTTTATAATAATTTAAATAATTTTCAATATCCACGCCCACAAAAGGGGGCGGACCAAAAAAACACATTTTTCATTCCCGGGGTTCAATAGCAGGACCTAGAACTTCTTCCGACATAAAAATGTTTTATTTGCTTAATAAAAGTATAATAAAACCTGTAAAAAATAGATTTTGTGAAACGTCAAACTAGTCCTTATATATTTTGGTCTCCTGATTCCAAATCTGGCATCCAAATTTTTCTAGCATGTACCCTTTTTGATATATTCGCTCTTTAAAAGTTAAAATATCAATATTTTAACACTTGATTTTATATAAAATGCACCTCCTGATTCCAAAACCGCAGTCCAAATATTTCTAGCATATTCCGTTTTCGATATATTCGCGTTTGAAAATTTTAGTTTGATTTATGTAGAATATAAATGCGTAACAGTGTTTGAGTTTTTCAAACGCCAATATTTCAAAAAATTTGTATGCCAGATTTAGAATCAAGAGGTCTTATTTATACTAAATCTAGTCCTATTTGGTGTGCGCGACTTAAGATAGACAAATTTTGAAGGCAGATTTGGAATCAGGAGGTCAAAATCTATTTAATTGATGTATTTTGAGTCATGGGAGTGCGAATTTCTATGAATTTCTTCAACAATGTTATGATACCATTTTCGAAATATAGGCGATTTTGCTATCTTCATTCCTGGAAATTTCGATAGCGAAAACTATATCACATTTTCATATCGAAACGATATCATTATCGCCTGTAGTAACGATAGTTTTTCGATAAATTCTGGAAAATGAAGATTTTGCTATTGTTATGGCTGGAGTTAGAGATAGCGAAAACAATATCATATTTTAATGGAATAACGATATAATTAGGAAAGGTACTTTAGGAACGAAAACACTATCATTTTCGTATAATATATTATAATAAAGTGATATTGTCTAGATATCATAACGGTATTGTTTGGTTTATTGGGAAGACATAATTGCGATGTCCGTCTGTCTGTCTGTTGAAATTGCTATCACGGCCAAAATATTACTCAGATATGACTGTAACTAAACATAATTGCTTGTTGTTAAAAGGAAAAGTTTGGTAATGCATTTGAGCAATATCTGTTCTGCGATTTAAAAGTTATGAACGAAAATGTAAGGCCCTAAAAAATAAAAAAAAAAAATAAAAATAATTCGGCTGCTGGTTGACCTATGTGAATTGAATAAGATACAGATAGGATTTATACAATTAAAAACTTTTTTTACCTCAAAAATTTTTTTGGCGGAATTTTTTTATTTCAAAAAAAAAATATTTTTTTGCTCACTGTAGACATTTCTCATATCTGTTAGTTTACTGCTACAAAACATGATGTCTGCATTTCCTATTTCCGTTTACGTTATTATCAATCAGTTTTTATTTTTTTTAATGAGTGGTAACTTTGTCCCTGTTTTTGTAATTTAAGTTTATTTTTTTATTGAAAAGTTTCATATTCTTGTTTATAAATGGCTTGATAATAATATACAATTTATTAAAAGTTTGCCATCTATTCAGTATACATATTTACATTTTTCTTTTTTTTCTAGCTTTTGTATTTAACTTATGAGACGCTATTCAATTATAATTTTACTGACATTCAACTTGAATTAAATAAGTTGTATAGAGATAAACAGGTAGAAATTATTTAAATTTTTTGTTGAATGGCGGCAACTAAAAGGGAATTTGGAATATTCAATGAATAAATAAGTAAGAAAATTATAGTCGGTAAAGATCTGCTAGAGAATGCCCTAAGCCATAAATTTTCTTTATTTATATACACAAAAAAAATTTCCAGTGAACAATTTTCATAGAATTTGTGAACAAATTCATAAAATTTATTAACTTTTTCATAATACTTATAAACTTTTTCATAGTATTTATGAAAAATGTTAAATAGTTTTTAAATTTCGCATGTTATGATTTATTCATAAATACTATGAAAAAGTTTATAAATATTATGAAAAAGTTAATAAATTGTATGAATTTGTTCATAAATACTATGAAAGTAGTTCAATATTTTTTTTTTTTTTTTGTGTATATAAATTTAGGGAAAACGGATCCAGACCAAAAATATATCATTTTAGGGCTGACCGTAATTTTTTTGTATTCCAAAAATCTGTTCGGCTTTTGAGAGAGGCATATTGCAATTATGAAAGCAATCATTCATTTTGAATGATTGTTTTCATGGGAATCATTCAAAATGAAATTAAACTTTTCATTCATGGAAAACTTTTTCATTAAATCTATGAACATTTTCATTATTGTAACGCAAATTTTTATCAATTTTACGAAAAATTTCATTTATCCAATGAAAAAAAGTCAATGTCTTTCTTCTAATGAATTTTTCATAAATTTTATGAACAATTTCATAACTATAATAAACTAAATTCTTTCAACGTACTTTTGTTAGTTGGGGCAGCTTTTAAGGCCAATAATTTTAAAAGGACTTCAACTAAATGTTTAGATATGTGTAACCCAGTGCTGTTGCAAATGATTATGTACTTTAGAGCTATAAACATATATTTTTATTTAAAGTTTTTACAAAAAACTCCTAGCAACAAAAACTTAAACAAGAACTACTAGGAGATGTGTAGTAATATTTCAATCAAAACATGAAATAAATTACACAGGTTTCAGAAACAAACATATCTTTACTTTAAAACAACACAACACTAACAGAAACAACAAAAAGTTTTATAAGACGTAGAGAAAGTAGTGGCAGCAGCTAAAGGATAAAGTGGGGGAAAGTTAAAAGTCCCTTATGCACATACAACATGTGAGAAATTATTTTTGAGTTGCCCTTTAAGTATCGTAACTTAAATGAAATTAAGAAAAAACTCAATTCAGAACAGTACAATTTGAATTCGGAATTTAGATAATCGTCAAGACTGCACTCAAAATGAATTCTCTGTCCAATCAGCAAAAATCGGCTGAAAATACACCCATTTTGAGCCATATGAGAAATCTTCTGATTTTAACTCACACGGTTTGCTGAAAATCTGTCATGATTATCTAGGTGGAATTAGCAGAAAAAACTGTCAAAACAGATAAAAAAAAGACAAAAAATAACACTTATTATTAGCAGAATCTTTTATAACCTCAAAAAAAATGTTTTTTAAACCCCCTGGTCGAGGTGCAAAACTATAAACTACTTCTGACACAAAAAATCTTCATTTGTTTAACAAAAATACAAAAAAAAAACTCAAAAAACTTGGCATTTTTCAGAGGTAAGTTTAGTTTTTTAAAGGGGAGCTTTTATGCTGTGCTTCGATCTTGTATAATTCAGAACTTTACCAGCTTACGACCGTGAGACATATTCATGGCAAACTTAAGGAGGGTGGCTATTTTATTTTGGACCGCGTCGTGCTTTCCACAGAAAGCTGGACATTGTTAAAATCAGGCCTCATATGTTAGTCTATAAACATGATTGCAAGTACACTCTAACCAACAATTTGCTATTATTTGCATATAACAAAAAAGTTTTTAAGAAAATTTTCAATGGAAATGAATTGAGTTTACAAATGCATACAGAAAATGTAACCAACAAAAATATTTTTGTGAAAAGTGGCCTTAAGTCAAACAAATGGCACCAAAAACGAATATATTGGCAACAAATGGCCAGAACAAACCTTTTCTTAGGCAGCCTCATCTCATTAACATTCATAAGAACTATTTAGATATAAACATTTAATCAAACTGATATTTTTAAGTTGTTTTAAAATTAAATTTTCAACTAATCTTTTATTTTTTTTTTTTAATTTCATTTAAATTGATCGTTAATAAATTTTTATTAATCCTCTACAAATAGCAGGGATTGAGTTGTAAAAATAGTACCAAATTTGAAAATAGAAAGTACAATATTTTCTAGTTTAACACATTTAATTAACTGAACTTATTGTTATACAGTCGAACTCGGTTATAACGAACTTGGTTATAACGAATTCTCGGTTATAACGAACTAATTATAAAGTCCCGACGTCCCAACAATTTTCACACAAAATACTTCTTTTATAACGAACTCGGTTATAACGAATCCTCGGTTAAAACGAACTACTTATTATGGTCCCACGAACACAATCTCATGTATATTTACATTTTTATAACGAACACCCACAAATATTTTGAAATTTGCGGCAGTTATGTTTACCAAACTCACAAATGGTTAGAAATTGTTGGTTAATATTATTATTTTGATCAAATTTATTTATATTTTTAATGTTTTCTTCTCAATAAGCAGTTTACTTTCAAAAAAACGTCAAATAAAACAAAATTGGAACATTTTTTTGGAAATAAAACTAGGTTGATATAAAATATACCCCGCTTATAGCGAACTATTTTTACTGGTCCCTCGGAGTTCGTTATAACCGGTTTTTACTGTAGATAATGAATATTAGTTTAAAAACTAACGATTTAGCGGCGATGTACTTTCGTCTTCCAGTGCCAACAAGCAGTTCACTGGTACCTTTTTTCTGCCACATTAAAAAAAAGGTACCAAAATCCTTAAGGTTGCCAATAACACAAGACATGCTAGAAAAAATTATTTGTTCTGCACATATTTTCATAAAATTCAATTGGTCACATGCAGAAATAAATTTTAATGAAATCGTTCATATATAGGTTTTGTAAAATCTTCGAATAAATGAAAATCTTCATATAGGTTTTTGTAAAATCTTAAAATACATACACTAAAAACAATTGTAAATTTGCTAAACAAAAACAGTTATTTTATGGTTCTAGCCTTGTAAAATTGTCCTTGCAAACATCATTGTAATTTTACAAAGTTTGCATTGTGATTTTCAAGATAAAAAATATTCCATTGTTGTAATTTTTTTGTAAAAAAATTCTCTACACACAGAATACAGATAAGTTGTGTCAGCTGAATTTAGATCCAACTGAATGGTTCGATTGCAGCAACCAAAATTTTCAGATGTGACTATCAAAATTTTTTTACTCCAACAGAAGTAAAGTTATTATAAACAAGTTTCAATAATGGAAATCGAAAATTTTGGTTGTATCAATCGGTCCACTCAATGGTCTCTAAATTAGGCTAAAAATCTGAGACATTTGTACCATTGTACCATAAAAATGTCTCAGATTCTGAGAGACTTTTTCGTCTCAGAATCTGAGACTTTTTCTTTAGGAAGAATGTGAGAGAATCTGAGACTTTTTCTATAAGAAAAATATCTCAGAATGTATTATTTTCTATAGGAAAAATGTCTCATAATCTGATATTTTTTCTATAGAAAAAGTCTCAGATTCTGAGAAACTTTTCCTACAGAAAAAGTCTCAGATACTAAGACATTTTTTCTATAGAAAAAATATCAGATTATGAGACATTTTTCCTATAGAAAATAATACATTCTGAGATATTTTTCTTATAGAAAAAGTCTCAGATTCTCTCACATTCTTCCTGAAGAAAAAGTCTCAGATTCTGAGACGAAAAAGTCTCTGGTTTGAGACATTTTTCCAATAGATAAAGTCTCAAATTCAAAGACATTTTTCCTATAGAAAAAGTCTCAGATTCTGAAATATTTTTCCTTCAAAAAAAGTCTCAGATTCTGAGACATTTTTCCTTCAGAATAACTCTGATTCTGAGACATTTTTCCTACAGAAAAAGTCTCACATTCTAAGACATTTTGCCTGTAGAAAAAGTCTCAGGCTCTGAGACATTTTTCCTATAGAAAAAGTTTCTGAGACATTTTGTACAGGAAAAATGTCTCAGAATCTGAGACTTTTTCTGTAGGAAAAATGTATCAGCAACTGAGACTTTTTCTATCAGAATCTGAGACTTTTTATGTAGGAAAAATGTTTCAGATTCTTGAGACTTTTTGTACAGGAAAAATGTCTCAGAATTTTTTTTATAGAAAAAGTCTCAGATTCTGAGACATTTTTTCTGTACAAAATGTCTCAGAATCTGAAACATTTTCTACAGAAAAAGTCTCAGATTCTGAGAAATTTTTCCTGTACAAAATGTCTCAGATTCTGAGACATTTTTCCTATAGAAGAAGTCTCAGTTGCTGATACATTTTTCCTATAGAAAAAGTCTCAGTTGCTGATACATTTTTCCTATGAAAAATTCTCAGATTCTGAGAAATTTTTCCTATAGAAAAATTTTCTATGAAAAGTCTCAGAATCTGAGACATTTTTCCTACAAAAAAAGTATAAGATTCTGAGTCATTTATGCTATAGAAAAGTCTCAGATTCTGAGACATTTTTCCTATCGAAAAAGTCTACGATTTTGAGACATTTTTCCTATAGAAAAAGTCTCAGATTCTGAGAAATTTTTCCTATAGAAAAAGTCTCAGATTCTGAGAAATTTTTCCTATAGAAAAATCTCAGATTCTGAGAAATTTTTCCTATAGAAAAAGTCTCAGATTCTGAGACATTTTTCCCAAAAAATATATTTTTCTATAGAAAAAGCCGCAGATTTTGAGATATTTTTCCTAAAGATTCCTACAATGTTTCCTACAGAAAAAATCTTAGATTCTGAGACTTTTTCCTATAAAAAAAGTTTCAGATTCTGAGACGTTTTTCTATAGGAAAAAGTCTCTGATTCTTAGACAGTCTTTGATTTTGAAAAAGTCTCAGATTCTGAGGCATTATTCCTATAGAAAAATTCTCAGATGCTCAGAGAAAAGTTGTACTCAAGACTGAGTGTACGTGACTGCCAAATTCCAATCGTGAGTGTGAGTCGAAAGTCACCCACGCACTAATCTCTAAGTGAGAGTATTTAGGTAAAATTTCTTAAAAAGCTGAGAGTTCTTCAGAGTTAAAATGTCTCAGAAAATAGGAACGCAGTAGTCCAGTTGCCGGAGAATGTGGTGGTTCGATTCCCAACATATGCTTTGGTTTATACGCTACAACTAGGAGAGGTTTAATAATGTTACGACCCTATTTTTTCAAAAACGTGTCCCTTCCGCCATATATTCTGTAAAAAAAATTTGTTGAGAAATCTCTTATATAAATAAACATATGAAGGGCTTATTGTAAAAACTCTATAAGCAACATTTTATTTTATGGTGGTTTTTGTCTTAAAACTTTTAAAATAATGTAGAAAATAGAACTTTTGCAGAACTTTTATTCTCAATATACTTGTACGAAGGGTTAAAGCAAGACTTCTGCCAAAAAGCTGTCAATGGACCATCAGCAGAAGGCGAAAAAAAACGAAAAAATAAAATGTTGCTTATCAAGTTCTTGCAGTAAGCCCTTCATATAAACTCTCTCACTTCAAATACATTTTAAATTTCCTTGCTGAGGGTTAAAGACAAAAAAAAAAGTTTTTATTATTATCGTAAAATTTTCTAGTAAGTCCTTAAAAAATACAAGTACTCTCTGTACTATTTAGTTAAAGTTCAGACATCAAGCTGTGTTGTAATGTCAGTGTTGACGACAGGAATTGCTAGACACGCAGCCTAAAAATATGCAGCAATAAAGCATATTACAACATGAAGAAAGAAACAAAAAAAAGAAACAATATACGAAAACAAATCCTTTTGAAGTTTTTTACATTTTACAACATACGAAGATAGATATTTGTGAAAGGATATTGGATAATTAAGTTGAGAGGAGGGCCTTCTATAAGCTAAATTAGGGCTATGATTGTATATAATTATATCTGTCTATAATTAAATGTCCATTTTGTGGGAATGTTGACCAAATCCGAGATATATGCTGTGTTTTTACGTGTTTTGGAATTTGTCAGATTCTATTATCAAGACTATTTAGCAAATATAAAAACCCTCTACTAAAAGTAACACAGGGAAATTAAATGAAAAATCGCTAATGTTTAAACTAAAATATTAATAACACTGTTCAACAAAATCAATTTTTTCCAAAATTACAAGGTCAGACCAAAAATATTTCCCCGTAACATTTTAAATAAATTTGCTGAACACACCATATACTTTAAACGTAAGCTTTACTCGATATTCAATTAACAATACAACATTTGCAATTGGGGGAAACTTTACCTCCCCCTAAAATGAAACCCAGATGTAAGCTTTCAAAACGCCGATACACATATATTTTTTTTGTCTCTTCTATCAAATTTTTTTGGTCTGACCTTGTAATTTTTTTTTTGTGTTGTACAGTGTAAGTGTACGACTCTACTCTCATCGAGAATGAGGAGAAGAAAATTGTATCAAACTCTTGCGAAAATTGCCAACATAATTAAATTTACAGAAAAATAATTTTCTTGAAAATTATTCTATGAAAATATCATAGTTTTAGTTAGTAAAGGAAATAAGGACCTCGAGCTAGAATTAACTTACTCAAAATATAATACCTTAAAGGTCGAATAAAGCAGTTTTTATTTTTTAATAAAAATTATTCAGAATGTATCCATTTATTAGTTTAATTCTGGCCCCTTTTTAGGCAGAGCCCTTTATAAACGCCTGTTTGGCTATAAATTATAGTCTATGAAAATTTATAATAGGCTGTTTATATATTGTGAAAATTTTCCACACATGTATATTGTTTTGGTTTCATACTTGTTGTTTTTTGTTCTAAGCAATAAATACACCCAGACAATTAGGGTTTCACTAAGACTTTTTTATACGTCTATAAAAAGAAATTTGTATAAAGTTTTTGAAACAAAATAAAGCATTAAATTTTCTAAATAGAAGGGTTGAATGAAACCTTTTATGCCTGTTACTAGTTTTAAGCAAGTTTAAAAAAAAGTGATTAGAAAAGTATGTTTAAAGGCAGGGATTCTCAAGAGTTTGAGTCAAGCACCCTACCAGGATGATATCAGGGCATAGGATGCTGATTGATATTATGTTTGGCGCTCTGGAAGGCAGCGATATTTTGTTTTGCTTATTTAAAAAAAAAAAATTTAGATATAAAAGGCTCGTTAAGGAATCGTTCAGGGTAGAGATGGGCACATGAGCAGATTAGAGCGTGATTTACGTGATTCACGTGTGATCACGCGTGAGTCTGACTGAACTAAATTTTACTCACGTGATTGTGAGTGAGTGTGAGTGGAGAAAAAAAATTGCGTTAGTGAGTGTGCGTGAGTAAGATTTTTGCGCGAGTGAGTGTGCGTGAGTAAAGTTTTTTGCGTGAGTTTGCGTGATTTATGTTCTCTTCATATTTCCTTTCTTATCAAAAAAGAAACAAACAAATTTTAAAATTTGGCGTAACTTAAAATTTCGTCCCGAAAAATGCAAAAAATGAAAAAATTAATACGCAGAATGATAGCTGTTGTAATTCCCTACAGTTTGAAACCGGTCTCATGAATGTGCCCTCAATAGGAGCGGAGTCCTAGATTGCCAAATGTTGATAGACAAAACGTGAAAGTCATCAAAATTCCACTTTTTTGCGAGGCACATTCGCAATATTATTTAAAAGTGGCCAGCACATCGCGTGATCCAAATATTTTTTGATTTTTATACCCTCCATCCAAACTCGCGAAACTTGGAGCAGATGGCATAGGTTCCACCATAATGCTTTCACCGCCACTCCAGCATTTCAAACTAAAACGAAATACCCTTACTGTCGCCAAAGCAAATCGAAGATGGAAGGAACTTGGGACAAGTCGTATAAGCAGAATTTTATGGCCACGCTATGATTTAGGAAGAACTAAATTCTTACTTACACTTACGAGAATAGAATGTCGTATGTTGACAGGTTTAATAACGGGACACTGTCTTGTCGGAAAACATGCCAAGAACATGAATCTTATTACGGACGCAAACTGTAAAAGGTGCGAGACACCAGACGTCGAAGAGACTATTGAACACATCCTGTGTCACTGCCCGGCTTTGGCACGAACTCGACTATCAATTATAGGAAGTTCACAGTTCGAGACTTTGGAGGAAATTACGAGGATAGACCTGAAGAGCTTGAAACAATTCGCAATGAAGGTCAATGTATTTAGTTTACATCGATAAGCGGAAAAAGTTTTGTGGTATAGCTATGGACCAATTGGTCTATGCGGAGTGCTCCTCTGGCACCGCCACCCTAACCTAACCTAACCTAACCTAACCCTCCATCCACAGTATGGGGGTACACTCACTTTGTCATTCCGTGTGTAACACATCGAAATATCGGTTGGGGACCCCACAAAGTATATATATTATTGACCCATGAAATTGACCCATGATACAATCTAAGACATTCTAGCGATGTCCGTCCGTCCGTCTGTAGAAACCACGATGCAGTCCAAACCAAAAGAGCTATACCAATGAAGTCAGGCAAATATATCTATTATCTTACTGGTAAGGTTAAGTTCAAAGATGGGCAAAATCGGACAAGGGGAAAAAAGTTCCCCCTTGAAGAACTAAAACAACCAATAAAAACACGATTTTTTATAATTTTTTTTTTAATTTTTGGTCCACAAATGTAACATTTTTATGCCATGCTATATTCATAGACCCGCACTTGGCCCAAGGGGATTAGGAAACTCGATTTTTTTCAGTCCGCCCCCCTTTTGGGTGCGTGGTTATAGAAAATAAATAAAAATAACAATAAAATGTATTTTTTAAGCGTAAATGTCATAAACAAATAATGTGTTAACATTACTTGCGGGGTTAAGGAGTCCCCCTACGACTCCGCCAATAAGATTTACGTGTTTTTTTAGCTGCCAATCTCACATTTTGCGGGTCAAAAGGAAGGGGGAAAACGTGTTTCGTTTTTTGAGGATTTTTCATATTTCTTCAAAAGAAACTATATGAACATTTTATACAGGTCGAAAGGTTTTTTGAAGGCCTATGTAATCGTGTATCGGTCATGTCAAGATTCGTCTTCGTAAAGTTCGTAATTGTCAAAAATGTATAATCGTTTGCGTAGTTTGTATGTAGATGTATATACGTACGACTGCCAAAATTATATATAATAATCTCTATCAAAATTAAGCGGACCCGTAATTTTTCGTTTGGCGAAATTCCTGCTAGTTTGGCTTTTATACAGATTTTTCCGAAAGCCATATTTTTTCGTAAGGTGGCAACCCTTTTTTAAATTCAGGATTGGGCTGCTAAAAAAATGGGTAACTATTATTTTTCCCCCTCATTACCATATTCAAGTTTCAGGGCAATCGGTGGGTGCCCTGTGAAAGACCTTATAAGACTTAGCATATTTAATTGTTGTTGCCCTAGGCAGTTTGGTATTGCATTTGAACGAAATCGGTTCCGCAATTTAAAAGTTATGAAAATGTAAGGACACCTTGAAAATTTTGGTACATTCAACATAACCTAAAAATACAAAATGCTTTAATTCGGCTGCTGGTTGGCACATGTGAACAAAATTGATCACCGAATGGTGAAAAAAAATTTTCGCGAAAAAAAATTTTTCGCGGATTTTTTTTCCAAAAAATTTTCTTTTTGGTTTTTTTTTTTGTAAATAAACTTTTTTTTACATTCCGGAGAGTATCAATACATTTTGCAAGGTCGAATTTAACTTTTTTTACTTGTTTTCTATCAAAATTAATTTCTTTTACAAATATTTCAATATTTTCCACTAAATTTCTTTTACACATAAGGTATTTTACAATAATATTTTTTTTTATTTTGGAGATTATCAATATATTGGACAAGTCCGAATATAATTTCGTTATTTATTTTTTCCCAATTGAGTCCAAAAAATATTGATTCAGACTAAACGAAAATTAAATACCACCCCCCCCCCCCCCCCCGTAAGCCTATCATCAAAAACAGTTCATCCATTGGAGAATCCCTTTCCCACAACCAATCAATATACTTTAACATGTTTTATAATACTCATACGCCACCGAAATACAACCAACAAAAAATTTAAATTAAAAACATTATTATTTTTAAAACAAACAACTGAAAAACTTAAAAACTTTTCCTTATAAGAATTTTACCCACCGCTTTAGTAAAAATAAGAAATTAAACCCTTTTTTAGAAAAAACAAGTAAGAGTGTTAAATTCGGCTGTGCCGAATCTTTTATACCCTCCAACATGCAAAAAAAAATCCAGGGTCGTTTTCTTTTTTTTTTGGGGGGGGAGGTTGGCAGTGGTCTTTGGGGGGACAAATTTCCCCACGAAATATATGTTTAAAAATTCATTCTTATGCTTTTCGCACTAAATAAATACAAGTTTATCATTATTTTACAAATTTTTTTTAATCCACGCCCACAAAAGGGGGGCGGGCCGAAAAAAAACGATATTTTCTAATCCTTCGGGTCCAAATGCAAAACTTTAAGTTTCTTGAAGCATAAAAATGTTGCATTTGTTAAACAAAATCACAAAAAATCATGTAAAAATATGGTGTTTTTTAGAGGCTGGTTTAGTTCCTCAAGGGGGAACTTTTTTCCCCCTGGTTTGATTTTGCCCATCTCCGAACTTAACCAGCCTATGAACATAAGACATATTTCTGCAAACTTCAGGAGTCTAGCGCTTTTATTTTGGACTGTATCGTGTCTTCCACAGACGGACGGACAGACGGACGGACAGACGGACATCCCTAGAATGTCTTAGTATCGATCACTGATCAATAATATATATACTTTATGGGGTCATAGACCGATATTTCGATGCGTTACACACGAAATGACAAAGTGAGTATACCCCCATACTGTAGTTGAGGGTATAATAAAACCAACTCGTGTGTAATGTAAAGAGAAAACCAACATATGACCATGTTTCTTTTACAAAAATATCTCAAAAAACCTCAAAGTATATAGTTAAATAAATTTTAAAATTATTTTAATTTTTGTGTGTTAACACAAGGGGTGAAAGAAAAAGGCTTTGCAAATACACCATAGACAAAGTGAAGACAAAATATTAAAAGACAAATTTATAAAGAAAAAGCAACGGATTTTCCACAAGACGATTTAGAAGAAGATGATCAGAATTGCCAAATGTGATTCTTAAAAGACCTACTGTGGAAACATAGAAAACCTTTCTGAGGCATCCATGCTCCTCAAAGTTTTGGCTTTTGGGATATTTGAAGAATCCTTCTCGGGTGTGGTCTACCTCCACAGGGAGGTAGAACACGCTTTTCTCGGTACGCCGAGTCAAGCTTTGGAACGTTCTGACGCCATAAATATGCCAACATTAATCTGGGCGATTAAAAGTTTCAGGCCCTATAAATCCCCTGGACGTGTTGGCATCGGCAATTGCAAAGCCGATGAGGTTGCAAGGCTGGTAACCACCTTACAGGTTCCAACAGAATTGGGGTGTGTTGGTATGCCTCTAGAAACTTGCAGACAAAATCTAAGGCGTTGTTCCGCGATGGATACTAATCAAAGATGAGCAAATGGTTGGACGTGTGAGACTACATGACAGATTTGGCGTTCTCTTAAGTAAAAGCTAACAAGTAAGCTGATACCGCTTCCAAGAAGAGATATTTCGACAGTGGTTGCTGTAATAACCGAACACTTTCGGATACTATGAACCGTCCAATGTCTTTTGCCGAAGTTTCATGGATGAGGAGGAGTTGGAAACTATCGAGCACTTTCTGATTTGTCGGATGTCAAAATTCAATGTCTGTGGAGTTTCATAGGAACTCAAATTGTTTTAATAACATGGACTAACCTATTACGATCACGTGTTATCTCAGCGGGCCTCAGAGTCTATGTGTGCTGATGTAAAATTCCAGCAGCCACTTACAACCTAACCTTAATATAAATTTAATAGAAACTATTTGCAAATAAGTTCAATATCTAAAGTTTATTTTAGAATAATATGTCATTATATCATCATTACTTCAGTACACGATACGTATACTTTATGTTATCACCTAAACGATATAATAAAGCGTGAAACATTAATAAAAGGACAAATAAGAAAGATGCATAATTTTTAAAGTAGTTCTATCAAAATTATTTAAAATCAAGAATCACAAAGAATTCTTAAATTTTAAATAAATTTTGGAACTGGTGTTTAAAAAGAAATTTTTCTTTCTATTCACAAAAACCTTTGAATTTTCTTTCTAAATTTCATTTAGAATATAACA
Source organism: Pegoplata infirma (assembly GCA_963921195.1). Classification (NCBI taxonomy): domain Eukaryota; kingdom Metazoa; phylum Arthropoda; class Insecta; order Diptera; family Anthomyiidae; genus Pegoplata; species Pegoplata infirma. Next base: position 197,652,916 of record OY992539.1, read on the forward strand.
TTATGTGCATATGTATTTGTTTAATAACTTCTTTTTGTAGAGCAAGGGTTGTCATAGTTTAAAGTTTATTTTATGTATAAATATTTAGCTAGAAGCTATTGGCCATTCAGTAGATATTTACAGTGTTATGTGGACACTTAACCTTTGATAGTTTGATATTATATATTTTTTTTTACAGTCAAAGCCTCCTCTTAGGCTGTGGGTTAATAAAATATATTCAAAGTTTTATTTGTGTAATATATTTTAAATAGTAGTGTTTGATCTTGGCTAGCATTTTCTTTTTAAAAGAAAATTAATAAACATATTTTTAATTTAAATATGTGGTTAAAATTAACCTAAGGGTATTCTTTAATGTATTAACATATTTATTTAGGTTATTAATCTGTTAATAACTACTATAATATTTTAAAGAATAAAAATATCATAGCATCCTAGCTCGAGTATCCTGAAATCAAGCATAAATAATAAACAAAGATAGAAATAAAGAAACACGCAGAAAAGAGATATGATTGCGGCAAACACAATTTAAGAGCCTCATATTAAAATTAAAAATTTAATCATAATTTGTTTGTAATAACAATAATGTTTTTGCAGCAATCATGCTATAATCCTAAATAATCGTAAAATTATAATTTAAGACCAAATATGATTGCTACAAAAATTTAATGATTGCTATCAACATAAAATGAAATAATTTCTACTATAATATAAAACGCTATTAAAATATGGTTGCCACAATCATATCTGTTTTTGTGTGAAGAAATTATTGGCGCTCTATGTTCACATGTAAAGTTCTATAAGTGCTTTTGCCAGAAAAAAATTGAATTTCTAAATGTGTCATTTTCTTGAATGTAAATTCTGCTAGAGGATCCATCTTGTCAAAATTAAATATTCTCAGGTTGTTAATGCAATAGTAATAGAAATTTAACAACTTTATACTATTTGCCCCCCTCTGAATAGAATTTTCCAATATCTACTTTTTTCAAGTTTTTCGGGTCACTATTTTAGGAGATAAAAAAAAATTGCTTACACCTTTTTATCCATTAAGAATTAGAACTTACTAAAAGTCTGTTTTTCACTCTGAAATTTCAAATTTCGATCGTTCATGCTCCAGTTCTTTGACAATAGTTGGGCCTCATTAAGTCTGGGCCCAAATGAAATTTCTATCTAGACCGAAAAATTTTTAAAAAACGAACAATCCAAATTGTTCTTTAATTTGCTATCTTGATAAATATTTCTTCATTTATGATTAGATTAAAATGGTATTTTGCCTTTATAAGTTTTTTTTTCTAAATGTCAATCTTTTTATCACTTTCGATCTGGCAAGCCTAACAAGAACTGAAAAACTTCTCTTACTTAAAAACATCAACAATCTGACAAGCCAAATAAATTTATCTGATGTGTTTGATGAATTTGCTTCTGTTCTTGTGCATTATAAGTTCATAAAAATCACATCTTAAATAAAGCATTTAAGCGGGATCGATTTATATGCGCTCCCTTTAATTCGCCGAAAGTGGCATTTGATGTGCATTTTTGATGGGTTTTAAAGATAAACCTTTGAAAAACAGCTAAGCTAAGGGTTGCAAGCGCTTACCTTTTCCGAATGCGAATTAAAAACCTTTTTATTCGCGTTTTTGAAATAAAATTGGTATGATCTTTTACAGTCTTATGAAAATGCATCCTTGCGCTTTTATCCGAGTCTTTGGATAAAATATCCGACATAAAATAGAATATAAAGAAAAAATAATGCTCATGTATGGGGGGCAGATGCTTCTACCTCATCATTGGATGCTAATAGGGGCTGGTGATATATCCGATTTCAATAACTGTTTGGCGCATCGTCGGAATGTGGATTGTTTGTCTTTGTTCTATCGCTATTTCCACGGAAAATGTTCTCCTGAGATAGGCAACCTCATTAAAGAGGTGGATGTATTTTGTTGAAATACGCGTATCTCTATACTCAAAATAATAACTCTGTTAAATTACAGAAAAACTCTGCTAATTTAACAGAGTACACCATACTTTTCCATACTTTTTTTATTATTATTTTTACTTTTCCAGCTAACAACATTTCTTGGTAATTTTACTAAAAAACTCTGTAAAATGATTTTGACAGAAAAAAATTGTTAATTTACAGAGTTTATAGTAAAATATTGGTTAAATATGAAAGCTTTTTTACAGAGAAAACTCTGTAATTTTACTATAAGACTCTGTACAATGATTTGGACCAAAAAAAAACTGTTAATTTACAGAGTTTCTAGTAAAATATTGGTTAAATAAACCACCATTTAGCAAAGAAAACTATTTAAATTTTCATATGTATATTTGTAAAATACATTTGATGCAAAAAAAAAAGTTCACAACAAACTCTGTAAATTTACAGATTTTAGTTAAATGCATGTTATTTTGTAAAATTTTAATAAGATTTCTGAAAAAAAATTTTGATAACTTTTTTTGCTACTTTTTCAACTTTTTCTCAAAAAAAAAAAAAATATATACAGATAAAATTTTGATGCTTGGTAACAAAAACTACTCAAAACAGAAAACTTTTTTGGTTATAAAAAAATACGAAGTATTTGGCTTAGATCTGTATTTTAGCAGAAAACTCTGTTAATTATCTGTAAAATTAAGATTACAAAGTAAAAAGTGATATAAGGAGGAAACTTTGTTTTTTTGTCACAATAAAATACAAAGTATTTCTTTAAATCTGTATTTTGACAGAAAACTCTGTCAAATATCTGTTGAATTGAGATTACAGTCATTTTACAGAGTATTTTACAGAGTTATTATTTTGAGTGTAGCAGAGCTCATCTGTTGTTTGTTGATGGGTCAACGGACCGCACAACACACTATTGAGAAAATTCCTTCTTTACCTGAATGTTTTGTAAGTGGAGAGTTTTAAAAATTAAAAAATAACATATGCTTTGCAATACATCATATTTATAAATGTTGATGCGCTGAACACGACTATCCATAAAAAAATCGGTGGAACGGTTTTCGAGATATCGTTATTTTTTCTACAGTCACGAAATTAAACAAAAAAAAATCTCACTATTTTTTTCATAACCTTTTCATAGAGCCTGAGACAAACATTCGTTTCAAATATATTTGAGACAAATCCGATCAGTTAAACCCGTGGCTCCCTTGCGCTTTACAAGACTTTCTCCAAAAACATTCTAAAAATGCAAAACTTTGACCAAAAGGCGCCACAGGTAAAATTGATAATTTGTCTTAAGTCAACGGAAAGAGAATTTGAATTATTTTTTTAAAATTTTTGAGCTTAAAAAACGCCATTTTTTCAAATTTCAAATAGAGATATCTCGAAAACCTTTCCACTGATTTAATTTTTTTTTGATATTATTGTTAACCGCATAAAAATTAAAAAATATGATGTATGCAAGACATATTTTTTATAAAACTTTTTTGAAAAATTTTCAAAAATCCAAAATTTTGATTCCTGGGAACCACGGGTTAATTGAAACCGACTCGCGTCAAATTAGTCCACATAAGTTTTAGGCCTAGTAGAATAAAAATTTTACCGCACATTCAAAATCGGAAGAAAAACAAATTTTTCCATAACACAAAATGTCGCTCTACTAAACATATCTGTTGAATAAGAAAAATAATATGCTGAAAATTTGTAATAAAAACTTCATAAAATTCGGCAAACAGAATCTGTACAAAAATTTGCAATGTATATTCAGCAAACAGAATCAGTAAAAATTCTGCAAAATTTCAGTTGATTTTAGAAAATAAATGACTGATAATTTTGTTAAAATATTTATTTAAGAAAAAAATTGGCTAAAATTTTGTTGGTTTTATAGATTTTTCGACAGAGGTTTTCTTTAAATGTAGGAAACATATAAAAAAATATGTTTCAGAATCCAAGTTTTTTTTGATAAGAAAATGTTTCAGAATCTGAGACTTTAAAAAAAAATAAAAGAATTTGAAAACTTTTATTTTAAGTAAAATACCACAGAATCTAAAAGTTTTCAGGCAAACTTTTCCCAAAATATATTACACGTCTTAGCCTTCGTGGGACAGTCATCGATTAAGTTTTCCATTATATTACAAACAAATTGAATTACATGTACAACCAATCATAAACCCTTATGAAAACCACAACAACAAGAAATAATATACTACATATAGAAAAAAAAAAATATAAAAATAAAATCAAAAGCTGATTACATTTTCCACTTAAGTTCCTCATTTATTATGCATTTTTGTAAAAAAAAAAAAAACGTTGAAGCGAAATGAAAATATTTCATCATCAACATCTATTATTACTGAACAACGATAAATACAAAAGAAATACCTTTTTTTTCTTCTTTAATATGATATAAAGGTCTATTACATATTCATTATGGAACAAAAACACCAATGTATATATATAAATGCACTTAGAGAAAAAATAATAGGGAATTGAAAAATTACAAGAAGAAAATTTATAAAATTTTCTGAAATTCACAAAATTTTTACATAGAAAAGTTTTCAGATGGAGATTTTAAAACCATTTTTTTATACCCTCCACTCTAGTGATAGAGGGTATATATAAGTTTGTCATTCCGTTTGTAACACCTCGAAATATTGGTCTAGGACCCCATAAAGTATATATATTCATGATCCCCGATCGATTTTAAGACGATCTAGCGATGTCCGTCCGTCCGTCCGTCCGTCCGTCCGTCCGTCCGTCCGTCTGTCCGTCTGTCTGTCTGTCTGTCTGTCTGTTGAAAACACGCTAACTTTTGAAAGACTTTACGGAGGCTCCTGAAGTTTGGCATATATGTTGGACATTTACCTGGTCAGGTTGGTATTGCAATCCAGCGAAATCGGTCCAGTGGTTCAAAAGTTATAAGCAAGTGAGTGAATTTCGGCAAGGGATTTTCTGGAATTTACGAGATAAAACACACTGTAACTTTCGAACTGCAATTCTGAGGGTGCTGAAGTGTGGCATATATATTTACCGTTCCTCTGGTCCGGTTCGTTTTAAATTTCAGCCAAATCGGTCCGGCGGTTCAAAAGTTATTAGCAAAACCGTAAATTTCAGATTAGTTCACCTTAAATTCACGTGTTGAAAACCCGTTAAACATGTTTTAAAAACATTTGTAAGTCAGAAAAATATTTTAAAAGGTATTTTTGTCACACAAAAATATTTTTACACTAAACCAAAACAAGTAGAAAAGTTAAATTCGACTTTGCCGAATCTATAAATACCCTCCACAATGCATGTTTTAAAGGAAAGTAAATTTTTTAACGTAAAAAAAAATAACAATTTTGATTAGAAATATTTTATTTGGAGTAAAAAACTCATTAAAAAAATAAAACTACTAATTTTTTTTTTTTTGAGTGTAAAATTTTTTTCGAGTGTATTGTTTTTTTTCTGTAAAAATTTTTTCGAGTGTAATTTTTAGTTACTAATGCTTTTAAAACTGAAAAAGTTTAAAAATCATTGCTTTAAAACTAAACAAGTTTAAAAAGCATTGTTAAGTTACCACCAATGCTTTTAAAACTTGTTAAACACGTGGCATTTAAGATGAAACAAATCTGAAATTCAGGGTTTTGCTTATAACTTTTAAACCACTGGACCGATTGAGCTGAAATTCAAAACCAAACAGACTTGGGGAACGACAAAGATATATAACACGTTTCAGCACCCTCAGAATTGTCTTTCGAAAGTTAGAATGGTTTTAATCTCCTAAACTCGCAAAATACCCTTGCCGAAATTTACTCTTTTGCTCATAACTTTTGAACCACTGGACCGATTTCACTGGATTGCAATACCAACCTGACCCGGTAAATGGCCAACATATATGTCAAACTTCAGGAGCCTCCATAAAGTCTTTCAAAAGTTAGCGTGTTTTCAACGGACAGACAGACAGACGGACGGACGGACGGACGGACGGACGGACATCGCTAGATCGACTTAAAATCGATCAAGGATCATGAATATATACACTTTATGGGGTCCTAGACCAATATTTCGATGTGTTACAAACGGAATGACAAACTTATATATACCCTCTATCACTAGAGTGGAGGGTATAAAAAAATAAACTTAAAAAAAAAGTTTACACTCAAAAAAAATTTTACACTCAAAAAAAAAATTGGTAAATTATTATTTTTTTTTTTTTTCAAAAATTAACAAAAAAAGTTTTTTTACACTAAAACAAAAAAATACACTCTAAAAAAATTTTACACTCAAAAAAAAAATTAGTATTTTTTTTTTTTTTCAAAAATTAATAAAAAAAAGTTTTTTTACAGAAAATAAAATATTTCTAACCAAAAAAAAAAGTTTACCCGGCTAAAAATAAATGTGTATGTTCATATATGCTTATGTATCGATCTTTATATGATCATATATGACATATATGGAAACATATATGTAACCATATATGCAAGAAACGATCCCATATATGTGGTCGTATATAAAATATGTACCATATATGATATCATATATGGAACCATATATGTTATCATAAAATGTTAAATCATAGTACATGTGTATGCAAATTTGAACCAGAATTACAAAATAAAAGTTTTTTACGAAAAAATTTTTGTAAAAGGTAAGTTTTCATTAACATGTACTTAGAATTTTAAAATCATATGTGCTAATTTTTTCCAGTTCATCGTCATAACAAGTATAAGCGTGGACTTTTTTTTTATCCAAAACAAGATCATATTTAAAATGAGTAAATGTATGTCGCAAATACAATATTATTGAGTACTTTGATGTTGAATAAAATTAAACTACGCAGCTTCGTTAATCTCGTGCAACTATGTGGAGAGGGTATATGCACCACCATTATGTTTTCACTACGATTGAAATACTGCAAACTATGTTGGAATCCCTTAATGTCGCCATAGCAAATTGGAAATGAAAAGACCCTATAAGCAGTTTTGAGGCCGAGTTACGTTAATCTTTTTCAACTTAGAGAAGAGGACATTTGCACCACCAGAACGGAGAGGGCATATGCACCACCCTAACGTTATCACTACGGTTCCAACACTACAAACTATTTTGAAAACGCTTACTTTCGCCATAGCAAATCGAAATGAAATTACCTTCTTTTCAGTCGATCAGTTTTAAGGTTGAGTAACAATTTGGGAAGGACAACGTTTTTACTTACAATTACAAGAAATCTTTCAATAAGCGAAAGTGACAACCTGGCACATTCTCGCCATGATGTAAATTTACATAAAAAAAATTTTGGAAAAGGTAAGCTTTCATTAATATGTATTTGAATTTTAAAATCATGTTTTAATTTTTTCCAGTTCATCGTCATAACAAGTATAAGCGTGGACATTTTATTCCAAAACAAGATCATATTCAAAATGAGTAAATGTATATACATATGTCGCAAATACAATATTATTAAGTAATTTGAAAATTAAACTACACAGCTTCGTTAATCTCGTGCAACTTGGTGGAGAGGTCATATGCACCACCATAATGTTATCACTACGATTGCAATACTGCAAACTATTTTAAAAACCATTAATGTCGCCATAGCGAATTAGAAAGATCGTGTAAGCAGTTTTAAGGCCGAGTTAAGTTAAGCTTACTCAACTTGGAGAAGAGGACATATGCACCACCAGAATGTTATCACTACGATTCCAACACTATAAATTATTTTAAAATCCCATACTGTCGCAATAGTAAATTGGAAATGGAAAGAACGTATAAATTTGGAGGCCGAGTTACTATTTAAAGAAAATTCAACCATGAGGAGCTACGTTAAGCTCGTTCTAGAAGGAGAAGAGGGCATATGCACCACCATAACGTTATCACTACGGTTACAACACTACAAACTATTTTAAAATCGCTTACTGTCGCCATAGAAAATCAAAATGAAAAAACGTATGATCAGTTTTAAGGTTGAGCAACGATTTCGGAAGGACAACGTTTTTACTTACAATCACAAGAAAGCTGTCAATTAGCGAAAGTGACAACCTGGCACACTGTTGCCCTGATGTAAGTAAAAATAGTTTCTTATCCCTATCCTTCAAATATCGTTACACACATAACCCAGAAAGATAAAATACATACTTCTAAATATATTGCTTTTAATCGAAGTCTTAAGTAATTATGTGCCTACTAAAAAATTTGAGTAAAAAACATGCATTTAGTACTAGCAAGTTCTTTTTTTCTGGAATAAAAAAGGAATATGGAATAATTTTTAATATTTTTTCAGATGGAGTTCTGAAAGGCAATATATCTTTCTGTAAAAAGCATTCATGGCCTTAAGCATCCCATGGTCCTTACAAAATACACTCCATTAGCATGTATGTATGTATCTAGCAGTATTAAGACAATCTTTAAAGGTACTTATATGGTTGTTTCGTTAAATGATATTCGTGTTATCATTAAATTAGCACCAAATGCTGTTGTTGGTAATAATTCAATACAATAAAAATTCTAGAAATATCTTATATACATACTAATATTATTTTATATCTATTTTTTTTTTAGATTTTGACTTTTTTAACAAAAAGTCTGAAGATAATCGAAATTAACACTAAAACAAGAAAACACAAAGGAAATCATCGTTCCTGTAATAAGCCCTTTGGTTCCATCTTTCGTAATTGATATCAATCGAAAGACTTGATATATTAGATCTTTTATGTTCAATTTATTTATTTTTAATATCAAAATGTATTCTCGTATCTATAAGATTAATTATATAATTTTATATGGTCACCAAAAATGCAAACGATAGTAACTAAATAATCAAAATCATCTAACTAAAGGTGTCCATTAAAATATATGAAAAACACCAGTAATGAATAAAAAAATATTTTTTATTTTTAATTATACTTACGTACATCGTTTGCAATTCTGGTGAATATATACATAATAATCTATTACATATAGTTTAAGATGAAAAAATAAATAAAAAATATTAAAAATAATGTAAAACAAATTAAAAACATCATCATATATGATCCAATATATGATTCAATATATGATCCAATATATGTTTCAATATATGATCTAATATATGATCACATATATTGGATCATATATGATCGTGTCTTATATAAGCGCCAATTTTGGAATATGTTCATATATGAGACCATATTTGATACTATATATGATACTGTATATGGTCTCATATATGATAACATATATGATGATATACAACATTTTTAGCCGGGCACTTAAAAAAAAATTTTACACTCAAAAAAAAAATTGGTAAATTATTTTTTTTTTTATTTTTCAAAAATTAACAAAAAAAGTTTTTTTTACACTAAAACAAAAAAAAAATACACTCAAAAAAAATTTTACACTCAAAAAAAAAATTAGTAATTTTTTTTTTTTCAAAAATTAATAAAAAAAAAGTTTTTTTACAGAAAGTAAAATATTTCTAACCAAAAATGTTATTTTTTTCACGTTAGAAAATTTACTATCACTTAAAAAGGGCATTGTGGAGGGTATTCATAGATTCGGCCAAGTCGAATTTAACTTTTCTACTTGTTTTTATTGAAAATTCTCAGATTCAAAGACATTTATATAGTACTACTAGCTGGCCCGGTCCGCGTTGCTGGCCCAAATATAAGATCAGTGTTATATTTCGTCTCGCTTCCAATATATAGCCTTGCAAAAAATGTAATGAATTTCTTGGCTTAGAAAAATTTGTGGGCGTGGTTTTAAAGACCCAATTAGGCAGATCATCATTTTCAAATTATATTTGAGGAACTAAAAAAAAAATACCATGTCTTCGACTTTGTGAAACGTACAAATTTAAAACTTCTTTAGTATCATTACGAACTACACAAAAATAAATTACGCATATCTTTCGTATTTATCGTGAGCTATTGTCTTGAGTTCAAACAAACCTTTATAGTTTTCCCGAATTTCTTATTTTTCCGGGACACTTCTTATTTATATTTCCTTAAAAATTAGAACTATAATTAAAATAAAAAAAAAAACGGTCCGGTCATTAGTAGTCGACATATTTAGACAAAAGTGGGCGTTAAAATTTTTGTGGAAGGTTAACTTGTACATACGTTAACAATTCCCAAGGATTTAAAATCATTTGTACCAAGTTTAAACGGAATTAGAGTAAAAATTAATTTAAGATACATCAATGGGCGAGGCCAATTTTTCTTTCCGAACAATTATAGGGACTATTACGAACATTTAAAACAAACAAAAAATAGCCAAATCGGTCTAGGCGTTCTTAAGTGTTGCAAATTTTAACAATATTGAAAAATATGGGCTTTAGAGTGTTGGAGGACAATAATTATTTACCGAATCTGGCCAGTCGCTCTCCGATTTTAGATGTATTGAAAAAAGTGGGAGTGTACAATTTTTCTTTCCGTAAAAACCTTAGTTGTACAATCACGAACGTCAAAAAATACTACTAATAGCCAAATCGGCCTTGCCGTTCTTCTATTTAAGATATGTATATCGAAAAAAAGTGGACGTGAAAAAATTTTATTTTCTAACCTTAGTTGGACTATGACGAACATTCAAAAAAAAGTTTAGTCAAATCAATCCAGCTGTTCTCCGATTTTAGATATATCAAAAAAAGGAAGCCGTAAAGAGGGTGTGATTAATTTCTTTTCCGAAAAAACCTAAGATGAACATTAAAAAAAAAAATAAGACGAACATTAAAAAAAATATTATCCAAATCGGTCAGTTCTCAAGTGATGCGATTACCAACGAACTACATTTGATTTTTATTTATATTTTATTTTTCTATATTTTATTTTTTTATAGAGAAAATTTTATTTATATCGAAAAAAGAGTGGGTGGACAACTTTTCTTACCGTAAAAATCTTATTTGAACTTAACCAACACGGCCCATTAATTCAAAATTGAGTAGAAATGGAAAATTCTTCATTCCGAAAAACCTTAGTAGGACTATGACAAAAATTGAAAACAAAATTAGACAAATTGATTTAAAATATATATATATCACGAAAAGTGAGCGTAATAGTAGACGTGGACAATTTTTATTTCCTTAAAAATCTTTTGCGGACTATAACCAAATCGGTCTAGCCGTTGTATTTCTTTTGCTACATAGAAAAAGTGGGCATGGGAAATTTTACTATCCGTAAAAACCTTAGTTGAATTATGACGAACATTTTCCACAAAAATTAGCCAAAGTGGGCGTGGTCAATTTATTTTTTCGTAAAAACCAAAGTTGGAATATGATGAAAATTCATTTAATAAAAATGTATTAAATCGGTTCAGCCATTCTCAGATTTTAGATTAATTGAAAAAGTGGGCGTAAAAGTGGTCGTGGTCGATTTTTCTTTAAGGTAAAACTTAAATTGGATTTCTAAGAACATTTAAATAAAAAAATACCCAAATAGTGCAGCCGTTTTCCGATTTTAGATAAATCGAAAAAAGTGGGCGTAAAAGTGGGTGTGGTCAATGTTTTTTTACGTAAAAACCTAAGTTGGACTATGACGAACATTTAAAAAAAAATTTGTCCAAATCGGTCCAGCCGTTCTCAACTGATGCTGTTACCAACGAACGACAATTGATTTTTATTTATATAGACTAGCTGGCCCGGTCCGCGTTGCTGGCCCAAATATAAGATCAGAGGTTTATTTCGTCTCGCTTCAAATATATAGCCCTGCAAAAAATATTTAATTAATTTCTTGGCTTAGAAAAAATTTTGGGCGTGGTTTTAAAGACCCGATTAAGTAGATAATTATCTTCAAATTATATTTTAGAAACTAAAAAAAATACCATGTCTTCGACTTTGCGAATTATAAAAATACCTCTTTAGTATCGTTACGAACAATACAAAAATAAATTACGCATATCCTTCGTTCTTATCGTAAGCTATTGTCTTGATCTCAAACAAACCTTCATAGTTTTCCCGAATTTTAAATTTTTCTGGGACACTTCATCATTTACATTTCCTTAAAAACTTAATTACACTCAGAAAATTATGTAAGTTACTATGTACATGTAAGTTGTTTGTATATTTTACAGTAGTTAGTTGTTTTCAACTACAAAGTCAGTTGTTTTTGTATGAAAAATATCAAACAACTATTTTTGTTAGTTATTTTAAGTAGTTTTTTTGAATAACTAACAAAAAATTACTGTGATGTAGTAACAGTTATTTAAAGTAGTTAATTTTATTTTTTTTTAAGTCTGAAAAATTTCCAAAGTTTTTTTTTCCAAAAAATAAAAATAAATTTTGGTTTTTTTTATTTTTCACAACTTTTTTTTTAAAAAAAAAAAAAACACTTGGAAAAAATTTTGTCCTCATTTTTTTTGAAAAATTAAAAAAATAAAAATAAATTTTCGTTTTTTTATTTTTCACTAAATAAAAAAAAACTTTGGAAAAATTTGGTCTTTAATTTTTTTTTTTGAAAATTAAAAAAAAAAAAAAATATTAAATTGATTATTTTATTTTTACTACATGTTAGTCGTTTTGACTACAAATGTAAGTAGTTTTTACTACATAAGTCAGTTGTTTTTTTGTCAGTTAAAATAACTTACATTGTTAGTTGATTTAACTGAAAAAGTAGTTGACCCCAAAACAACTAACAAAGTAGTTATTTTAACTGACATTTTCAGTTAATTTTACTAACATAATTTTTTGAGTGTAGAATTATATTTAACATAAAAAATCCAAGGATTTAAAATCATTTCTACCAAGTTTAACCGGAATCTATTAAGAAATATTTTTTTTAATAGATCGAATTAGAGTAAAAATTAATTTGAGATATATATATTTTGAAAAAAGTGAGAGAGGACAATTTTTCTTTCCGAACAATTATATGCACTATTGCAAACATTTAAATAATAAAAAAATGCCAAATCTGAGGCCCTATGTTCCTTATAGGAATTTCAAGGATGATATATATATAAATCTGTCCAGGCGCTCTCAAGTGTTGCAAATTTAAAGGATATTGAAAAATGTGGGCTTTGAAGTGGGGAAGGACAATAATTATTTCCGCAAAAGCCTTACTTGAACTATGATGATCATTAAAGAAAAAATTTACCAAATCAGGCCAGTCGTTCTCCGATTTTAGATGTATTGAAAAAAGTGGGAGTGGACAATTTTTCTGTCCGTAAAAACATAGTTGTACTATCACGAACGTCAACATATACTACTAATAGCCAAATCGGGCCAACCGTTCTTCGATTCCGAAATAAAAGTGGGCGTGAAAAATGTTTATTTCCGTTTAAACCTAAGTTGAGCTTTGACGAATATTTAAAAAAAAATAGTCAAATCGATCCAGCCGTTCTCCGATTTTAGATATATCGAAAATAGGAGGCGTAAAGGGGGCGTTATTAATTTGTTTTCAGAAAAAACCTAAGACGAACATTTAAAAAAAAAATAAGACGAACATATAAAAAAAAATTTACCCAAATCGGTCAGTTCTCAAGTGATGCGATTACCAACGAACTACACTTATATTTTATTATTCTATATTTTAATTTTCTATGGATAAAATTTTATATGTATCGAAAAAAAGAGTGGGTGGAAAAATTTTCTTATCGTAAAAATCTTATTTGAATTTAACCAACTCGGTCATCCATTCAAAAGTGGGAGTAAAAATGGAAAATTGTTCTTTACTATGACGAACATTAAAAACAAAATTAGACAAATTGATCCAGCCATTTCATGATTTAAAATATACTTATCGGGAAAAGTGAGCGTAAAAGTAGCCGTGGACAATTTTTCTTGCCTTATAAATCTTTTGCGGACCATAACCAAATCGGTCTATACCTTATAGTTCTTTCGATACATAGAAAAAAGTGGGCGTGGGAAATTTTACTATCAGTAAAAACCTTTGTTAAATTATGACGAACATTTTCAACAAAAATTAGCCAAAGTGGGCATGGTCAATTTCTTTTTTCGTAAAAACCAAAGTTGGAATGTGATGAAAATTCATTTAAGAAAATAGTCAATTTGGTACAGCCATTCTCAGATTTTAGATAAATTAAAAAAGTGGGCGTAAAAGTGGGCGTGGTCGATTTTTCTTTCAGTAAAAACTTAAATTGGATTACTATGAACATTTAAATTCGAAATTACTCAAATAGGTGCAGCCGTTTTCCGATTTTAGATAAATCGAAAAAAGTGGGCGTAAAAGTGGGCGTGGTAAATTTTTCTTTACGTAAAAACCTAAGTTGGGCTATGACGAACATTTCAAAAAAAGAATTGTCCAAATCGGTCCAGCCGTTCTCAACTGATGCTGTTACCAACGAACGACAATTGATTTTTATTTATATAGATTACCTAGGGTTGTCATATGCATCTGTTTTAATCATTTTTGTTGGTTGTTTGACGTTTGTGTCAAACTAAGAGACAATATAATTATTCTCCCTCTGGTCAATAAGTATAGAGTTGAAAGTATATTAATATTTTGGTTTTGATCTATAGCGAG